>VXBQ01012697.1:135183-241414 GCA_013400175.1 Phainopepla nitens
TCCTAGGCTGGATTGATACCAGGGGGTTGCCCTGGCCCCGGTGCAGCATCAGCCTTGCTAAACCTCGTGAGTTTCCCTGCCTGACTATACACTGTACTTTATGTACTGCAATATACACGTAGAGAGAGAGAGAGTAGAGGACATGGAGCATCTCCCAGCGGTGCTGTGCAGAGCCGCAGCCGCTCGGGGTGTGTACCAGCGCCAGGCTGCAACCATTTCCCACTCATCATTCTGTGCCTGAATATTGCCACACATATGTTATGAAAAATTACCCGCTGCTCAGAGAGCTCCGAGATACAATAAGATTCACATCAACATTAATGAACCCCTGTCTCTCTTGCGAGAGAAAGCTAATGTAATAACAGCGTTATATTCGGCAAACAAATGCTTGAGACAATTTTTTTTAAACGCCAGACAGTAAACAGGACTGAAAATATCCTCATGAATTACAAGAGTCTAAAATCCTCTACTGAGAAATTAATTTAATAGCAGTAAATACTAGAACAATTTCCCCCATGTGTAAAGCCACCACCACATTCAGTTAAAAAGCTTCATTTAAGCAGCACGTGGGCACCCACGAGGGCAGGGAAATGTATTTCATCACCTAATGGTCCTTTGGAAAAGGCTTTGTCCCTCCTGTGCTGGCACTTGGTGATGGATGTACCTTCCCCCATGGAAAGATCAGGGAAAGGAAGAGGGAGAAAAAGCTGGAGAGACTCAGAAGGAGAAAAACACTCAAACAACCTAACAATTCAGGACCAGACTCAGGTTTGGGGAAATTCTTAAAGTTTAGCCTCCCTGACCAAAACCCAGACATTTCCAGGCAGCCCTCACGTTCATCTGCTGCAGGAGAAAGGGAATGTGGCACCAGGGTTGGTAATTCCCATTGATTTTTGGATGAGGCTTCATACCCTGGAGGGGCCTCATCTCTGAGAGCAGCATCTGCCCAGATCGCCGATCAGCGCCGGCCTCCTCCGGCCCTAATGAGATCTGGGAGCGGCCTTTGGGGAGAAAAAGGGCTTTGAAAAGAATTATGTTAATCAGAGTAGCCTTCTCCCCCCATCTGTTCAGCTGTTATTTTGGGCAAAATTAATAGGTCCAAGGATAGATCCGATCATAATGACAATCTGGTCTGCGCAGCAGGAGATTTTATAAAGGAGCCGAACTGCAGCTCATTGAAAACACTTAAAGTAATTAGTTACAGGGCTACTCACTTTCTTTCCTTTTAATAGTAATAATGGTTATTAATGTTTACAAATTACAGCGCCTTGCTGCAAATGAAAGAATGGCTGGAGTGGTTGCCCAGGGAAAACAGGCGCTCCAAAATTCAGCCTGTGTGCTCCCTTGGAGATAGATTCTCTCTTGCTCAGCCCACGGTGCCTCTGGAGACAGGCTCCCTCTGCCAGGCTGTGGGCACAGCGTGACCAAGCACTCACAAATACGAGTTGGTCCCAAGCCCAAACAGGGGTTTGGCACCGAGGGGTGACGGTGTGGCCACCCCTTGCCACCGTGCTCTCACGTGCCAAGCACCAGGAAAGGCAGGGAGAGAATCGCTCTGATGATAAATATGTAGGAGAAGCTCAAATCAACCTGAACTTTAGGAAAGAAGAAAGATAATTAAAATATAAATAGACATGTTTGTTTCAAAGATTGATGGCAAGCACTCGATTCAGCCTGAAGATTAATCAGGGAAGTATAATTATGCCTTTGCACAAAAAACCCTGTCAAGCCCCCTCCCTGCCCCAGACAGCAGAGGAAGGAGGTGGGCAATGCTGCCAAACTACATGTGAGGCTGAAGCTTGAAGGACAGTCCCCCCAGCATAGGAACACTGACATGCAGGGGCTGACACCTTTGCTCCACTCCATGGGTTTGACAGCAGCTTTCCTCATTTCTCCAGAAATGCTTCATTTTCACACTGTGAAACTCTAACATGGGATTTCCTTCTATCCCTGTGCCCCCCTCACATCACCAAAGCCATTTGTGGGGACGCAAGGTGTTATCCCAGCAAGAAGACATTTTCTCTGCTCTTCTCCTTTCCTCGTAGCCCCTGCAGATTCTCCAAGGACATTTCAGGTTGTAATTACGATGCTAAATGTGATTGCCCAAGCTCGTATGACCGGCTCATCATGCCGGGGGTGCTGCCCAGTGAAGCTTCTCCATAACCCCCTTCCACCCCGGGGCTCTGGGGACGGAGGTGGGAGGTGGATGCAGCACCACGAGCCTCAGCCTCCTCCCCAGCAAGGATCACATGGCCAGGCCAAGGCCAGAGATTGATTTGCGGGGAGCTGTGCTCGCGTGTCTCAAGCCATGTGTGACGAGCACAAAGATTTGTTTGACATCTTTTCCACGCAAGGTCAAGTTGTGCTCTGCCGCTGCTGACTCAGGCAGTGGGGAGGCTGCGGAGCTCCTGCGAGGGTGGGATGCTGTCTCAGCATGCCCAGCCACACATTTCCCTCTGTGCCACTTCCAGCTGTGTAACCTTAGCCCAGCTGATCTCACCAGGTGGGCACCTTGGCAGCAATGCATGGAGTGTGCCTGCTTCCACCAGCACCCTCTCCTCCAGACCATTCGGTGCTTCCCCCCGGCATTTAGTCACCCAGCTGCGTTTGCTCAGAACTGGGGGAGCTTTCCGTCCAGAGTCCTTTGGAACAAGCCATCAGAGCACTGTGTGCCAAATGGAAGCACAAGAAGAGGAAATTCTATGCAAGACGCATAGAGTCTTAACAGCCTTCAAGTCTCTGTTCGTGGCTCTCGCTCTGAGGCTGTTTTTTGCTCCCCCAGGCTGTGCATCACACACTCGCCCCACGGGTCTCTCATTTACTGGCAGGTCCAAGGTCCCAAGGGAGCTTCCCATCACCAGGCAAAGCACGTTCTTAGCTCCTTGCATGTGCCAGCCGGGAGATGGGTCTCTGCTCTTCACATTATTTACTTTTTATAGGCAAAGCTGTGACCCTGGACTCCTCTTTAAAGCTTATCTATCATGTACTTCTCTCCCTCTCAGCATCATGCTGAGAGGAGGATGGTGTGTGTGGAGGGATGCAGGATTTATCCTGCGGCATCAGTGCTGAGGATGGAGCTGGCACCCAGGAATCCCCCCTGCCCTTCCCAGTGCAGGCAGTAGTGGGACCAAGGTCCCCACACTCCTCTCTACAGAATGCAGGAGATGAGCAAACAGAAAGCAAGGGATAGTGGGAATTTTTGCACTGGAATCAAAAAGAACAAGCTGTCATTGACTACTGAGTGAAGCCAGGGTGCCTTGAGTGCAGCACATCGAGTGCTTTATTTAGAGTATCTGGAAGAGAACAGGTAAAATAACTGAGTTCAGGGATGAGGCCGCGATTCCCCTGGCTTCGGAGAGCTGAGACTCTCCATATGAGAGGTCAGAGTGATTTTCATGAATCAGAGTAGTGGTGACAGATGCTCTCCTCTCAGCTGGAAAAAGAGGACTGAAAAAGCTCTATTCTCCCTTTTTAAATGGCTCTCCATCTCCAGGAGGGCCCACGTCATTCCTGGCCCTTCAGCACTCACACCACACCTGATGGGACCCCATGGTCCTTGGAGAGTGGCTGTTGGAAAGAGGGAGCTGTGGTGCTCCCCTCCTCTCCTGCTGCCTCTGTGGTGCCAGGGTCTGGATGTGGCAGGGCACACACATATATATAATATATAACATATAAATATGCACACATATTGGCAATGTGATGGGCAGCTCCTACACCAAACAGAGGAGAGGCAGCTCCCCCTCCACCCACACTGAGACACCAGCTCATGCACTAATCTGTCATTGTCTTCTCTTCTTTCATCTCTGACCAAACCTCAGGGCCACTATGTCTCTGCAAAGAACGGGATGGAAATGCTGCAGGGTCCTGAGGCAGGTGCTTTGTTTGGTTTCTACTTCTCCACGCACAAGGATGTTGGAAAACAAAGTTAGACATAAAATCCCCTAAATTATTTGATGAAGAAAGAGGCCTAAGTCTGTGCCAGGCAGCTTTTAGGGGAGAAGGGAGAGGCAGCCCAAAAGCTACTGCTGAGCATATTAAAGAATGGCATTATCAAGTGGAACAGACAAGACATGTATATAATGCATAAGTAGTGTTTGCTGCTTCTCCAAACAACTCATAGATCACCAGGACACCAGCTCCTAGGAAGAGCCGAAAGGAAAAGAGAGAGGAATGCACGATAGCATCAGAAGAGACGTGTCTGCTGCTGAGGAATGGAAAATGCCCCAACCAAAGCCTGGGGTCTGGACAGGGATTGGCAGTGCCTGCAGGTCTGGGGAGACCTGGAAGGAACTGGCACTCAGAAACCCACGAGCCCCATGCCCGACTGAGATGTCCCCCGCCTGCCAGCATGAGTGTCCCCAGTGCCACCTGTGGTGCCAGCCCTGAGTGAGGAATGGGGCCTGACAGGGCAGCATCAATCTGCCCATGGAGTGACCTTCAGTCATGCAGGGATGTTTTCAACAACTCATAAGCATAAGGAAGGTTCATCTGTGTTCTCATTTAGCATATTAAAAGGGTATTATTGCTACAAACCAGAAACCTAAATGAGCCCCTGGTTGCAGCTTTGGATGAGGCTTTAGACTAAAGGTGCAGGGCAGTGATTAACAGTGGCACAAAACATTTATGCTTCACAAACAAGGCCAGACATGCTGTCCCTCTTGGTAAGCAATGGAAGGGCTGCAATGAAGCTGTGCAGAGCAGAGGCAGAAGGCATTTGGAGCACACATGGCTGTGGTGGCTCGGGACTGGGTCTCCCCATTTCCATGATCCAGACAAGCTGCTGTTTACAAATGCAATGGCTCAGCACGTGCCCCAGATCCTGAAGGGCCACCCTGCTCCTCCTGCCATTACCAGGCCTTCTTACTCCTGGCAGATTTGTCACATCCCCTATGTCTGCAGAAGAGTTGTGCAATTTCATCTCTTCTCTCTTGCTCTGAGCTGTGAACATTTCCTTCATGCTACTTCCATGACAGAGAAGGGGAGAAAGGAGATGGGAAAGGTCCTGCTGGTGCAGCCCAGCAGGGAAATGAGATTGCTATTATTTGTGGGCTGAGCTGCTGCTCGCAGACCTCGGGGCTGTCTGAGCGCCTCTGACGGGAGGTGACCGGAGGTGGCTGTCCCCAGCTCGCGCCACTTGAAAACATGCTAGCACCTCTGGCTCTCCTCCCTGCTCGAGCACAAGGGCATCACAGCAGCGAAGCTTTGGGAGGCTCCTGCCATGGAGAAATCAGTCACTTTAATTACCCCTTGCACTGCATTTATCTCCATGAAAGGTCCCTGGCTCCTTCAGTGCTGACTGGCAGGAGGAGCAGAAAGGAGCAGCAATGATCTATATGTTTGTTTATTTATTTCAGTGGCACCAGCGCACAACAGGGGCCTCCTGCACCCCAGGCTTTTCTTGTAGCTCATGAGCTTCCAAACCAAGAGACAGAGGGGAGGACTGCTCCAGGAGCCCAGGCAGAAGGTGGGGTGGGGTAAGAGATCTGGCAACCGGCACCAGGACCAACACTCCCCTGCTCTGAGGGGAGAGAGAGCAAAGAGGAGCTACGTGCTGAGAAAGCAGGTGAGGAGAGGCAGGGAGAGGGGAGGAAGGGCAGCCTGGCTGTGTCCTGTCCCCGGAGCGCCGCTGTCTGTGTCAGCCCAGCAGCTGAGAAGCACTTTCTGCTGTGACAGGGTTTTTCTGTGATTGACCCCAATTACAGGAGTCAGCCCGTCCGGACCGAGCGTGTCGCCGCTGTCAGCCCGGCAGCTGCTCGGCGCCTGGAACTGCTGCCCAAACCATGCAGTGAAGGGCAGGAGCTGGGCTAAGGGCAGGAGCTGGGCTAAGGGCAGCTGGCCTGGCGGTGGATGCTGACAGTGGTGCAGCATCCCTGGGAAAGCCTGGCACCTACAGAGACCTGTGGGCACCCCACGTCACCTCCTGGGGATCCCAGGCGCCCCTGGGCACCAGGGCACCTGCACTCTCAGGCACCAGCCCTGTCCACTCACACTTGCCAGGAGCTGCCCACAGTTTGTTTACATCTTTTCCATCCTTTCCATGCAGTTTCATTACTTGCACAGCAGCACCACAGAAGAAGAAAACCAGCACGAGTCCCGAGGAGCACTGCAGACCCCACACCCCGCAGTGTGGTCGGGGCCAGCTCCCATGCCCAGCTGCTGTGCTCTGTGCATGGCGAGGGGTGCTGGGGATAGCCACGGCACTGGGGCAAGCCTGGCCCTGCTTTCCACGGTGTGACCTCTGCCAGCAGCTCCCAGGCCAGGCTGGGGCAGCACTGTGCTGCCAGTTCCAGCATGGAGCACAGCCAGGGCACATCCACCTGCTCCTCCCCTGGTGTAAGGAACAGGAGGAGGAAGCACTTTTTTATTCATTTCAAGTTTTCTCTGAAGCCTTTAGGAGCACAGGTTGCAGGGGATCAGCAAGCTGCTCCCTGGACAATGGCTCACACACAGGTGTTTGTGTTTGGACTCGCTGTTTATGTGCAAGAAGTTTCAAGACCCCCAAACCACCATCTCCAGTAGGCTATGCCTGGGCAGGGATTATGAGTAATGAGAACCAGCTGTTCTGACTCAAAACCTCTCACTGTGGAGCACCAAACCCAGGCCTTTGTCTCTTTTCCCAAACAGCAAAGGACAATAAAAAAGGGGTTTATAAATGTTCAAGTGTAAATACACTTCCCTAGCTTGTGTTTCATGTCAATGACCTTGCAGAGGGGCAAAGAACTTGTTATAGAGTACAGAGACACAAAACCTGGAATAACACCCATAAAACCAACTTCCATGATGCCAGAGACCTACCCACATGTCTGGCTGGAGCAAGAGCTCCTTGACATGGGCAAAACCATCTCACTATGCAGCTGACACATTCCCTGCCTTGTTTTTGCTACAGTCACTCCCTGAGCTTCTAAGCCCTTCAAGGGCTTAGATGTGTCCTCATGGACTAAAGTTCTGCACCAGATAATGAAACCACTGACCAAACAACCAAACCAATGACATTTCTGCAGCATTAACAGAAATAAAAAACCCAGAGACTCACCCAGCATCCCTGTTGAAGGCTTTGGAGGAGCATCACACTGCATTCAGCTCTGAAGTGTCTCTCCAGGACATAAAAAACTTCACCTTACTCCAGGAAGGCAGCCTCACCACTCAGCTCACTAACTACCTGGGCCCAGCCACTCCTTCACCATGCTGGGGGCTCACACAACTTCTGCCTCCCTCTCCTCCTTGTCCTGCTGTGCCTCCTGGCTGGGAATGCCCACACAGCTCCACCTGCATTCGCTGGAACACAGGAATTGTGTCCTGCTCAAAGACCCACTTCTCTTATTATTTCATTCTTCTGTTATTAATACCTGATTTGATTCCATTTGTTCCATTTTACAGCTTGTCTCCTGCAATTGCCTGGCTTTAGAAACAGTTTTATCTGAGCAGGTGAGGCAGATTATAAATAAATGTTGTACCACACTTTGTATTTTAAGCAAATTTGAGACTTTCCTGATTAGGTGCTTTCACTGGAGAACCTTGTTCTGTCGGATAATTGCAACCTCGGTTCTTTATCCTCCCCTTTTGTTCTCTTCTCCCCTTGGCAAAGCTGCAATCTTGCATGAGAACATCAGCAGACAAAACCCTTGAAAATAACTCTCCAGAAGAAATCTCATTTACTTTTTAATCCGGTTCGGAAATTTGCCAGCAAAATTTCCCTGACAAGCAGAACCATTTATTCCTAGTTATCATACTGGCCAGATCCTCACTCCCAGTCCAGGTAAGGCAGTGGGGACAGTGGAGCGTGTGGAGAGGTGGAAACAGAAATCTTTTGATATATTATTTATTTGATAGAATCTTCCTCCCAATAAGATCAGCGAGCAGAGGAAAAAGTGACGACCTTATCCATTCCAGCTGCCAGTGCTGAAAGGCCACACGGATACAGAGTCTCATTCCAATCCCTTTTGTCAGTTCTCCTTTACTTGTCTATAGGCACACTTGTCCATACATTTGTATTTAACATTCCTGGGGGGAAAGAGCTGATTCCTCTCGTTTCCTCCTGGACAAGGAGAGTTTCACTGCATTAGTGACTTGAGAGTCCTTTTGCAGTCCTTTTGTCCCACAGCCATGGGACAGTGCTGCTACCTGAAGCCATTATGGTTTTGTTTAATGATGTGGCTAATGAGTGTCTACCAGCAAGGCCATGAATTTATTCTGCGTGGCATCTTCAGGGGCAAAGCAGAGGAGTGCCCTGGTTCCCAGTGAAATCATTAGACTGAAGCTGGTGAGATCTGGAGTGATGTGAGCTCTGCTGTCACTCTGTACCCCAAAATAATCCTTGTTCCCCTTTTTTCCTTGCAGCTAACTGCCGGGATCAGGGGGCTCCTGCATGGTGTCTGTCCTCTCCTGGCCACCCCTCTCCACACTGCCAGCCACTGCTCCTCACAGCCTGGGCCTCTCCCAGCCTACAGCTCCTCTCCATCAGGCAGATTCCCCGGCTGAGCCCAGTGCAGGCGCTGAAGTTTCTGCATAAAAGTTTCCGTCTCTCACTTTTCCTTCTTGGAACGATGCCTCCTGTGGGAAGTGTAAATACAGAAAGATGACAACGTGTGCATTAGCGCTCGTTAGAATGTCATCATTATATCCTGCAAAGTGTCTGCTGAAGGGATCCCTGAAGGACACTTAGAGATGGAGCAGCTGCTCCGGATTTGTTCCAGCTCACATCTCAAAGAAAATGACATCGAGATGAATACGGCATCGCGAGTGGCTTTGGAGCAGAGCAGGGGAAGAGAGGGTGATGGCCAGCAGCCACGGGGCCAGGATGGGCCTCAGCAGGCTCCCTGCCACCCGCCCCTGCCCCTGCCTTGTGAGCATCAGTGGGGTGCTGAGGCTCCCTCGGGTGAGGGGTGAGATGGAGGGACGTGTGTCCCATCCACCTCCCTGTTCCAGTGCAGGCAGAGGATTCATTGCAGCAGGGGAAGCCTGCATTCTTTGGGGGCAAAACCCAAAACACCATCCAGATGTCTAGCAGATAACATACACCTGACCAAACTCTCAAGTGTATTTTAAGTTGGATTGTCATCTGCTGGAATCAAAACAACCTCACTTATTCCTTCAGTGGAGTGGGGAGGTTTGTACAACCAAAGCTTCACTGGCACCAGACCCAGGATGGCACCAGGCTCCAGCCTGCCTTTGATGGCCTGATGGCAGGGGAGAGGGGCACACAGGATTGCCATGTCTGTGTGACAGCCTCCCCTCCTCCTGGCTGCCTTCAGAGAGGCAGTCTTGAAGTTGAAATGCAAACAGTCCCTAGGGGACTCGCTGCAGGAATGAGAAAGGTTAAGAACTGTGATTGACCACAAGAATATCCAGACTCTTACACTGCTGGGAGCCCTCACTCAGTTTCCCTGTATCTCTGCCCAGCAAATAAAGAAAAAAAAGCATTGTCTTCAATCCCCCTGTCTCCTGGGAGCTCCCATCATGTCAAGTAACAAAGCCACAGACAGAGTTTCTTCACTTGACAGCAGCAAACAGCTCCTTCCCTGGGAGCAGCGTTCGGGCTGGGGGGGCACAGAGGCCTCTCCACACCAGACAACACTCAGGGAGCTGGCAGAGACCAGGTCACGTTCCGTGTTTGCATTCGGGTGTGTAGGTCCCAGCCTAATTAATATTTTTTTTAATCTCATCTGCCAAAAAAATCAGCCTGCCTTGAACCTGTCCTTCCGCTTCCTCGCGTCATCAGCTGTCCAAAGGCTCAGGAACTGCACATCAGTGAGCTGGGTGTGCTTTGGGACAGAGGCACATCTTCTGAAGGCATCTCCCTGTGGCCTGGCTGGGCTGATGTGGGGTCCTTTGTGCCCACAGCCCTGATATCCTTGCCTCGTGTCCGCAGTGAGTGGCAGGACAGGGGACAGTGGGGCTGGGACATGGAAAACACCACAGAACAGGACATGGAAGGGTTTGTTTCACCTTCTGCAGGAAGAGTCTCCCCAGAATGGAAAGGAGTGGACTGAGAGTGGAGTACCAGTGCCACGGGTGGCACTTGTGGAGGCAGAGGGAGGGACAACAAGGGCTGCCAGGAGCTGGAACAGAGATGGTGCCAAGCAGCTGCTGCAGTGATGAATTTACTGTGAAACTGTGTCACTCTGTGAGGAGGAAATTAGCCAGAGCCAGCTGAACATTTTTTGGAAACCCAGAAAATTTCTATTTTATCAGTTCAGAACCTTTGGAGAAGTGAAGGAGTGTGGAGTAACTCAGGTGAGTGCTGGCACAGATGCTCCAGAGTTGTGTACTTGGGGCAGGACCCTCAGGTGCCACCATGATGCAGATACCTGTGACAGCTGCAGGTGACCTGCTCTGCCTGTGGCACACCAGAGTATTGTTGGCTCTCCAGGAAGGAGGGCCAGCATTTCACCCCTCCCTGAGAGCTGCTGGAAGCTGTACAGAGCTCCATTTCTCTGGGTGACAGACTGCTCCCTTCAAACCTGGGCTGTGGGTAACCCTTTCCATTGCTAAATCAGCCATGTTCATGGGGCAAATATTTCACATATATAGAAGCAGATGTACTGTATATTACATATGGTATTATGTATTGCAGAATGTACATTTGTGTGCTCTGATCTGGGAGCCAGGTGCTTCACAATCACTGTGAAAGAAGTTCCCCTTCCAACAGGCGCTTCCAGCCATCAAAACATTGGGTTTCCCAGCTGACATCCACCATTTAACAAATTCCAAGTGAAAAATCTATTTCAGAATGAAATATGGCCACGCTGCAGCCCAGCAGGGCTGAAACATTTCAATCCTGCTACTGCACCTCCTCCTCCTCTGCCATTTTCTGCCTGAAGGTGAGGCGACCGAGGCAATGGAGGGATGAAGGTGGTGCCAGCTCAGCTCTGACCGAGGCCTGCTGAAGCCACCGTGCTGTCCCCAAGGGTGGGGTGTCCCCACTGCTGCAGGGAGAGTGCGAGAGGAATGGCCCAGGCACGGGCGAGCTCAGGGTAATGCAAGTCCCAGTACAGCCCAGTGAAGATGCAAGCAAACTGCCCAGATGGCTGTTTTGTTGGAAACAAGCCTCGTTTGGGGTTTTTTTAATCATTAGGAACTAGTTTAAGCTAAAAGAACTGGAATAAGAACAGATGAAAGGCACAATCTGCCGAGCTTTATGGCATCCCCGAGCTGGGTGCCGAGCACGCCCACGGTGACTTACAGCACAGCTGACAAACAGCAACTTGTTAAGCTGTGGTGGCTGGATGATACATCTGAGACTTAAAAGCACAAACAGAGATTCATACCAGCCCGCCTGAGCCCAACACAATTCCCCATATAGGCAAGGCCTCCTCTTCCATCCTCCCTGCCTGTATATAATGCTGACAGAGCGGCTCCCTCTCCACCAAAAATCTCTCCAGCATCAAACCCAGTGATTTTTATCCTGATTTTTTAAAGCATATGCCTGACTCGGCACCTGCAGCCTCCTTCTCTATGCAGCAGAGTTGCCACCTCCCGAAATAGCTGTAATTTCTTTTTAGTTCAATTATTTCTGCCCCATATTGTTTGCAGCAGCTGAAGCCAGTGGTGCTGTTCACATACAATGTACTCTGCTTTGTGAAATACTAACCCTACATGGTCTGAAGTCACAGAATCATAATCCATTGATAGCTTTCTTCATTTTTGCTGTGGAAGATGGCAGAATATTTTTTTTTTTAAAACAAATGTGTGGATTCCAGTGAAGCTGGGGCTCTGGCAACTTCTGCATTAAATCTGCATTTACCTATGCCAACACACTTGGCTTTATTGCTTTGTTTCTGGTTAATTTGCAGAAAAATATTTTCTTCTCAGTTTTTCCAAAGCACTGCAATAGCCAGGTTGAGGACTAAGAACAATGAGACATCTCTAACTCCAGGTCTAACTTCCTGTTCCCAGAGTGTTTGAGAGGAGCTAGAATGGGGTAGTTCCTGGGGGAGTCCTGCTCCCCATATCCCCCCTACACCATTTTTTGGGACATCCATTGTGAGGCTCAGTAGATTCACACTTACACCTTCTTTCCTTAGTAAAGATGAGACCTTTTTTTTAATGCTTTCTGGCAAATTTGCATATTCCTCCTCCTCTCCTTCCATGCTTAAGCTCCCGAAATACAATAAATATTTCACTTTCAAATCTAGATTCATTAAAGGATGCCCAAGAGGGAGAAATAATAAGATATCACTTTACAGCCCAAATAAAGCACAGAAAGACATAGCCTGTAATGTATATTTAAGGCTTTAGGTTGAGATAACTCAGACACCGCTCCTGGTTAAGAAACACGGATGGCGCTGTGTCAGCACCTTGGATGAAAAAGCATCTTCTTGTAATATTTTATGCCTTTTGGGAACGTCTCCCCATGATCCTCTGCTGGCACAAGCAGGAAATGAGGCAGCCCAGAGCAGCAGCCCCTCGGCTGGGGGAGAGCTGGGACGGTCCCTGCCCTACCCCTCCATCCTGGACCCTGCCGAGGGGACCAGACCTTCCAGTTACACCCTCTGGTCTTCCTGGGTGCGAGCAGCAGAGCCCCCGCCTTCCCCAAGCCTTGCACGACCAGGTCACGCCTGAGGCTCGGTCAGCAAGGCGCGGTGGAGGGGACCCGCGGCAGGTGCCCAGTGCCCAGCTCGGTGCCCGGAGCAGCCTCCCCTCCCGGCACAGCCGCGGGGCGGCCGCCGCTGCTTCCCGCAGCCTCCCTCCTCCCAGCAGCCCCGCAGTTCGCAAGCAGCAAAAAAAAAGCAGCGTGGGGTGCGAAGGGACGGGGAGATGGCCAGGGATGTGCCGCAAGGGAAGCACGGGTAGTGGGGTTCTCTTCTGCGATTGTTACTCTCCCACGTATACTCCTGGTTAATCCAGTAATCTCTTATTTATGTGCAGCCTAATTAAGGCTGTGAGTAGCTTGATCTTTGTTTACTTAAGTGCATAGCAGAAGATTGCCAAGCCGAAATGAAATCAGCTCCAGGCAGGCAGGGCTGTGTGCGCTCGGGATGCCCGGAACGGCACCGCCTCTCCGCTGGGATCACCGAGGCTGTTGCATCACACGCCCTGGTGCTAATTCAAGCTTATCTAATAAAGATTCAGATAAACCAGACCCAACCAAACTCAGCGAAGGCTGAAAGCACCTAATGTGCTGTGATTAGTGCCTGTCAGCCTCTGCTGCTATCAGCAGGACCTGACATCCCCAGCCTTGCTTGGGAGTGGGGCTTGCAGGGCACCCCCTGCGCACGGGCGGGGGAAGAGACTAACGTGGTTTTAAATCTCATCCCTATAAAACAAACCCATAACCCGTAAGCGGATACCCTGCTGGAATCAGGACAGTGCAGAGGTCGGCCGCTGCACTGGGCGCCACCAGCGTTCCAGGAGAGCCGAGTCCGGCTCCTCCTCCCGCACCCATGGGGCTGATGGGTTCCGGCCAGCACCTGAAACCCGAATTCCATGAATTAGTGCATGGAATTCCTCGGGACGATCCACGTGAGTAGCTGTGCACCAACAGGAACGAGGGGGTTGCAAGTTGCCTCTCGTGATTTACACCGACACCAGGGAATAGATGAAGTATCCACTCCTGTCGGTTCCCATTCACTCAGCTACTCTGTCTTAAAGGGGAACATGGATAATGTCGCCTCTTTGGAGCGTCACAGATGAAATATACTCACAGCATTGCATACATTATGATTTTTACACTTAACCACAGTGGGAGCTTCTTCTCCCATCAACTCACGGAGCAGATCCCACAAGCTGAGCCAGCTAACGAGACTATTACATTCACAATGTGCACTGCCACCCTACATCTTCCAAACGCTCTCCAAATGGATCTGTTTGGACCCATTTTAAATATAAATATTGCTGGGTTCTGTGCTAAATGTGTACGCAATGCGTTTTATGAAACCTTTAACAAATTCTGTGCAGAAGAATATGTTTTCCCATATGGGCTGCTTAAAGAAAGGCAGATGTGAGGCAATCCAAATCCCTCATATGCTACTCCTCCTTCTCCCTTTCCTTTTGGCAAACTAAGTCAGGCAAAGACAAATATTGTATCAAAGAGTTATGGAAATAAACATGAATGTAGCTCAAGGGCACAAGTAAGTTTCTGGAATATTTTCTCTGTGCAATTAATAGGTAACATTGCGGGGGGAGCATGAGTACCCAAAATATGCCCGAGGAAGCTAATTTTATTGTGCAGACGGTACTCTGGGATCCACAGAGTAAGCTGCGTTAAGCAACATTAGTCAGGATGCTCGTAATAGGCTGCAGAGAAAGATGAGGAAATGTGTCACAAGTTGGGGGAGAGCAGGTAACACCGAGCTGCAGGGAGGTGGCTGAGCTGGGACACAGCGACAGGGCCTGCTGCACACCAGAGGGCAAGAGGTGGGAGCCACGTCAGAGACACAGGTGTGAGGGGCTGGTCAGCCCTCTGGAGCAGGCTCCAGAAGCCTCTGGAGGTGGCACTGCCTGTCCTGGAACCCACTCTGGGCCAGGATGGTCTGGGACAGCTGCCAGCCTTGCCATGAATTCTGCAGACGCAGGAACTCCATGGCCCGTGAAGCGTGTGCTGTGTTGGAACTGCTCATCCTGTACCCAGGGCCACGTAAAAACAGATGGCAGAGAATGCACCCCCAGATAATTCAGTGGTGTTCTGCACTCTGTCTGGGGTCATGCCCTGGCACCCTGTTCCCACGGGATCCCACAGCCGAACCTGCTCCTGGAAAAAACAGGAGGCCAGATACCAGCATCAAGCTGTATCTCACTACAAACCCCATTTCTTACAAGAAGAAAAAGAAATAAATATCTAGTTCTTCTGCCAGGTTCCTCAGTTCATTAAATAACCTGCAAACATTAAACCAGATGTTGTGTTTTATCGCTTGACTCAGATCATTATGACTTTATTTCTGATGGGCCTGGAATAAATGAAATGCAGTTATAAAGGTTATTTAACTATTAAAACAACTATTAATTAAAGTTTGCCAAGTCCTGGGGGCCCTGAGGACAAGAGGCAGCTAGGTAAATGTCAGTTATTATTTAATAAGTCCTTGTTGTTGAAATACGTGGCACGTGAGCTGCATCCCCAGCAGGAGCTGGGAACTTGTGGATCCCTGCTATAAATATTTTGCCCGGTGTTTGCAAGGCAGAGGAAAGGTGGGAGGTGATTTAGTGCTAGGGTCGATACTGCCAGGGACTGAGGGCTCAGTGAGCAGAGGAAAAGGAGCTGCAGGGTGGCACCCAGCAGAACTCAGCTCCCCGAGGGGCTCGAAGGGGCCTCGCTCCCTGTCCTGGGATGACACGGGTGGCACAGATGACTTGCACATTGCTGCTTTGGGCTGCCCTCCCCTCACCAGCCTGGGAATGCTGTTCATCAGGGCTCTCTTGTGTTTTCTGCCTACAGAGGCATGGCCCTGGGCTGGAGCCCTGGAAGGAAGAAAGGTGGCAATAAATTGTACAACAGCAACAGCTCTGAGCTCATCCAGGATTTCCTGAAACTGCTCTAATGCCACTAATTAACAGAAATAATGCTGAATAAGCTTCCAACACATCAGAGCTCAAGGAGTAAAGGACTCCACTGAGCTGGAACCTAGGGGAAAGAAATATGGAGCTGCTTTTGCACATTATCCTGTAATTAGGACTTGCTGCAGCTTTGTCCCTGTTCCCTCCATAACGAAGCACACCCGGTGTCCCACGGGTGACATGTACCGAGAGGAACAGCCACCTCACAAGTCCCTGCTTTGTGCACGTGAACAAAAATAAAACAATAATTTGATTCTTTTAAGCATGAGGGAGGAGAAGAAGGGAGAGGAAAATGAATATGGAACAGAGAGCTTGAGCATTAAAATCGGGATGAAATGCTGCCAATGTTCTTTTAAAGACAAACCAAGAAAATGAAGGGGCTACACTCAGCTGCCACTGCGACAACGATCGCTCATCAAGTCAAAGTTTCACTCTAATCACTTCAGTTGTTAAGGGGAAAAAAAGTAGAGCAGTGCTGGGCTTGGAGAATTACCACTCCTTGCCATCCCTGCCCCAGGATGCCATCAGGAGGGCTGAGCCCTTGTCTTGCGAGGAGCTTGCTTGGGGGCCAGACCACCCCAGATTTCTCATGTGATCTCTGCTAAGTACTTTGGAATCCCCAATAATGTATTGCAGGGAGTTTCATCTTATTCAGGAAAGCATTGCTAAAATTTTTATTTCTCCTATAATTTCTTTGAGGTGTCTAAGAACTAAACACTAATGCTCAGGTGATTAAAACATCCTGTTTCCAGAGCTGGATTTTCCCTGCTGTACACTTTGGAAGGAACTATATTTCTTGACTTTCAGGATATGGGTGCAGGATTTCCTGTGTGTGTCAGCTTTCTGAGCTGACAGGGCTAATCAGGGCACAGACGTTCTTGCCAACACCGCAGGTAATTGCAGGCTCTGTTCATAATTTTGTGTTGGGCAAAGCAAACACCATCTCCAAGCCAGGCACTTGCTCACCAGCTAGTGGTAGATGTCCTTAAAATTTCTCCAGCTTCTTTAAACTTGCCTACTTGACACAGCTGTGTGTCATCGCAAATTCTGTTCCTTCACAGCTTATTGCTTCTCTAGATCATTAATGACTGCGTGGCACAGTCCTGGAGCAGAGCAAATCCCAGAGGCTCATTCCCCTTCATCATCTCCAGCCACAAATTATCTGCTATTCTCTTTGATGCCACGGCCAGCAAAGCAGTGATGAGAGCTGTGTCCCCACTGAGCCCTTCCTGCAGAAACAATGTGAAGAGCCACGGTCCCACACAGCCCTGCAGCGAGGCGGATGAGCAGCAGCTCTCGGAGAGCTGGGCAGAGAGGCAGGGTTTGGAACATGAGAAATGACAAGCTGGAGCCCTGCTTGCCAGGGCAGCAGGAGCAGGACTCCCTGGCAAGGCACAGGCTGGAACCCAGTAGGGAAGGAGCTCTCTTGTCCCTTCAGCAAAGGGACTTTCAAGGTTTTCCTCAAAAATCCTTTCTTTTCTTAGAAATTCCCTATAAATGCAACTTAGCTAATTTAGTCTTTAGCCCAAGAGAGAATCTTTTTGGTGAAAACAGAATTGGCAGGTGGGGAGGAGAAGGAAATAAAAGTCCTTTCACGCCTCTGTTTTTGTCTTTGGCCAAAACAACTGCCAGCAACATGGCACAGTGATTTATTTTACTTAAACCTTATTTTCTGTCAGGAGTAACCTCCCGAGTCTCTTGCTATAGTTTAGATTACTGACCTGCTGTGAGTGTGGTGACGTGACAGCGCTGGAGGATTTGCTGCCTTGGTCTGAAACCTCAGTCTGTCCCTGTCCCAGTGTGCCACCCCTCTGTTGCTGTGACAGGACTGTGTGTGCTGCAGGTGCCTTTGCTAGAGATTCAATCCAGAAAGTCACCAGGGGAAGAAGTAATTAATGCAAATCCCCAGGGCTGGATCAATGCAGATATGGAGGTTTTACAGTCTCCCTGGAAGGTAAAAGCTCTTACTGGTTGCTTATTTCAAGAGTTCATGCCACACAAAAGATGTGTAAATGCTATAAATATCTCCCGAGGTGCTGCAGAGACGCGCGATGCTGCCAGCGCCACGCGGAACCGTTCTTAACAGGAGTTCAGAGCCACGTGGCCTCTGGGATGGGGTGTTCACTGTGTTCATTTTGGTCTAGATAAACAAAAACAACCAACTGTGTTTGTCCAGAGCCTCCTGCTCTGTCACTGTCTGTTGGAGCCTGGCTAGAGGTACTGGGCAACCAGGACCACTGAGATGGTTGGGGTAAAGGCAAGCTTTCAAGTACAAGATGGTTTTTGTTTCCCAAGAGCCTGTCTGCTTCTTCCCATAATTTCATCCAGTAGATAATTTTAACTTTTCCTACATGTTCTTAAATTTGCCCATACTTCCTTTTCCAAGTCCATAACAGTTACAGCAACCCAGCTGCTACTGTCCCAGAAGGAATGTGGATAGTTTGGACTCAGCCACCCTGTGGGTCAGGGTCCCTCCTTGAAGTCCGGCCTTCCTTCTGTGGGGATGCAAAAGGAGATTAGGCCAGGAGCCGGGATGTGCACGACACCTGCTGGGCAATGGGGCTGCCAGAAGAAGCAGCTCCCTGTGGCTCACCTCAAGGACCCCCTTGTGGGATGGGGTGGGAGGTTGTGGTGCTCTCTGTGGGATCAGCACTTCACCATCTGCTCCAGAGCAGGCTGTGCACCCTAAAACCCTGCCAGGTGCCCCCTCTGCCAGAGTCAAGTGCAGTTAATGGAGGCAATCCAATCCAGCTGGGGCTGGTCAAGCTCTCCTCAGAGGTGCCTTACCAATGTTTTCACAGGACTTAAACTTCCCTTACAATAGCCAGAAATAAAGCAAGCTTCTTACGTGCATTACTGCTACCTTTTTTTTGCATACAATTGAATAAATTACCCTCTGTTATGAAACATTAATCCTCTTTGCTAAATGGAATAATTCCCACCTCGGAGGCAGTGGAAGGTTGGAGTGCCCTCGGAGCAGACCTGGTGGCATCCTCTCAAGCAGCATAATGGCAGATGGGGCAGGGGAGCTCCTGCACCCCGTAGGGAGAGCTGGGACCTCACAGGAGAGTGAAGAGTTCCCTGGGGCATCCTCAGCTAGAGCAACCTACATGTATTTTATATATATATATACACATATGAAATAAATATATATTCCAGTCTAAAGAGAAGGTTGCCCACGTCTCTCTTTCTGTGGCATTGGCAGATGTCCTCTGCCCTCACACACACACACAAACACCAGGGTCTGATGCTGGCAACAGGAGGGATCCATTAGGAGGAAACTCCACAAATCTCAGTGTGATGCTACAGCTCCTGACAAAATGAAGGCAAGTATCTGGTTCAGATCTGCACTTAAAACAATCCAGAGGGCCATTAGTATTCATCCCGTGTGATCCAGATGGAGTAATAGCAGCTGTATGAATAAAATTAAAATTGGAAAGCTGAGGCTGCCTCATGCTTAGGAAGAGGCTGAAGATTAGAGCTGGCAATGGCAACACTTCAGCAGGAGCTGGGCCCTCTGTGCAGCTGGTGTGAGCACCCCTCGCTGTGAGAGTGCCCTCTGCTCACCACTGCAGGTGAGCTTGGCCATGCTCCAGGCCTTCCACACCAGGTGGTCAGAGGGGTTCCAGGACAAGGGGCAAGGAGCACGTTCAGAGGAAGACACTTTCCCTGGCCTGCACCTCTTGGCAAAGCTGGAGAACATTGCTGAGGAGCAGCAATGCAAAGAGCTTGGCTCTGCCAGGCAGAGGGAGGGAAGCAGAGGGGAGCAGGGCTGCAGGGAGCCCCACAGCCCAGGGAGCACACAGGGGCACAGGAATCCTTTCTGAGCAGCAAGTGGGTGAAATCCATACTGCTTTTAACCAGGCTGCAAGTTTCAGACTGCAGTTCATTAATTCAAAGAGAGAGAATTGATGTCCCTCCCCTTCCCATCGATGCAGTCAAAGGGTCTCTCCAGGTCCCAGTGCTGCCATCGTATTCCGATAACCCCGACTGCTCCTGCAGAACTGGATCATTGCTTCCTCCAGGGGCCTTTGGAGACGCCTGTAAAAAACCCACCCAAACCCCACTGGCCCCAGGGAGGAAACTGCTGTGTGAGGAGCCTCACTTGGATTTCAAATAGACGGTGGCTGTCGGAGTCAAAACACCGATTTTTGCCAAGAGTCCCTAAGCACTATTATTCATGGTTGCTTATGAAACCCCTCATTAGCTGAAGAAGCTAATTGTTGTTGTTGAAAAAAATGAGCAGTGAATCTCCAGGTCTGGCGTTCTGCCACCCCAGGAACCTGGGCTTGTTTACTGTGAGGCTCAGTGTCCTTTGCTGTCGCCGGCAGGAAAACATTCCCCAGCAAACCCCACCTTTTCCCCACATACTACCGACTGTATTTCCTTTTTCCCTGCCCTAATTCAGACTGTATTTCCTTTTTCTCTGCCCTACTTCGATACACAGAAACATTCAGGGGAACTAGGGGAGGCCAGCCAGTACTTGTGACTGATTTCAGATAAATTCTGGACAGCAGCAAAGTGACCTCTAAAGTGCCCATAGTGGGGAAAACATCCTGCATGAGAGCATCTATGCAAGGACTGGGGATGGAGCTCCTGCACCTCCCTGTGCCCAGCTGCAGGAAGAGACACCACTCTGGGGTCAGGAGCAGCACTCACCAGGTCACAAACCACCCCTCCCATCCAGCTGCTGGGAGCAACAGGGCTTCAGTCAGGAGGAAATTGTTTTGCAGGTATTGTTTTGCAACAATAGCAGTTTCTGCTTCTGAGAATGCTGTTTTGCTTAATACCTGCTTTCTGCAGAGTGGCAATGTGATGGAGTAATAGCCCTGGCACAGCTATGAGGGGTCTGGCTGGTGACAAGAGAACAGACAGCTGTATCCATCAGGAAAGAAAGAAAACAAGTGTAAAGGAAATAAGTGCTCCACGTAGGAATCCCCCGACAACATAAGGTTTTAATCTTCAGGATTAAATGGTGTTTTGATCCCTTACTGCACAATAAATGTATTTGCAGGGGGAAATGTGCCAATTTTCTTCTCTGCAAAAAGAGAAGAGAGCTGGACCTGAGCAGTACTCTGCTTAGAGGAAATAAAATGCAGGTTTGTTTTGAAAAGTTATCTGATAGAGGTGAAATGAGACAAATCCCATGGTGTGGCACAGAGCACAACTGGCTGAAGCACCCGTCCTAGTTACCTGTCCTGCACCTGCTTTCCAGGGACACTGGAGATCCCTCAGTGGTTGCACAAACCCCAAAAATTAACTGCTGATAAGAAAGTGGGAAACCAAGTCCCAGATGATAGAGGGGCTGATCCTGCCCGTGGGACAGAGGGGCAGAGCCAGCACTGCAGCCCCCAGCCACTGCTGCCAACCCTGTCATCTCAACAGCCCTCTGAACTGAACCTTAAAACCACCCAGTGACCCAAGATATATAATTATTCCTTAATATTTTCCTGGGATAGTTTCCATTGCACAGAGAAGGCCGTCACACGCCAGGCACCGAGTGTTTATGCCGATGAATTATTCAAGTTGTGTGGAACCAGGCATCATTATCCCCATGTGAGATAAAGGAGTGGCTGCACATCTACATGGATGCAGATATAACAATAGCTTTAAAAAGAATTACAAATCTTCGTATTCTCCTCCCAAACAAAACCCCCAAGGTGCAATGCTGTGATTTTTCTTCCTTTGAAAGAAAAGCAGTGAACGCCAAGTCCTGCCAAGCTCCTAATGAGAGGCTGCTGTGCCCCACATCCCTGCCCAACAGCCACTAACCCCTGCTCCACGCTGGTTGCAACCCTAAATATGCCTAGTGTGACCCACTGCACAGAAGTGCAGGCCTGCAGAAGTTGTGGAGGAGCTGCCCAGGCTTCCCAGCTGCTTCTGGCTCTTTCTCTGAGCTCTGCATTGAGTGTCACCTCTGTCCACACTCAGCAGCCCCCACAGCCCAACCATCAGCTGGGGGCATCTGTGGCACCACGAGCAATTCCAGGGCTGACAGAGCTCCGAGCATCCCTGCAGCCCTCTGCAAGCCCACACAAACCAGCCCAAACACCCTGACATGGTGCCACTGGCAATGTGTGTCCAGCAAAGCCCAGCAACCCCGTGCCCAGAGCCCCCCAGAGCAGGGGGACCACAGCCCCCCCGTGTCACCCCTGCTCCAGCTGCCCTCTCCAGGATCTCCGTGAGTCAGGCTGCGTGCCAGGGGAGTAAAGCTTCTGTGCAAAAGGGAAAAAAAACCCCAAAACACCAGAACCCCCTCTGGAGTGTGTGATAAACATGAGTGTGAAAGAAAGCACTTGTTTTAAAAACTGGTAAGAAATCCTTCAGTGCTGTCCTTCTCTGCAGGGGTGATGGAGGGGGCCAGTGCTCCTATTGATCTGACCCACAACACCCCGAGCGCAGCTCGTTACCAAAACAGAAAAACAACGTTCAGCAACACAACATCTTGTTAACTCGGGAAGTCGGGGGAGCCCTCCCGCTTGCCAGCAATCACTCCAGCACCGCCCGCCTAAACAGAGCCGAACGCACCGCTGCTAATGGGGTTATTCATAACTGCCACGTTCCACCAAGGTGAAATAATGTGCTTGCTTTCATCCATAGATTAGCCTGAACCCGTGGGGAATCGCCCGAGTCCCCCTGCCCTGCAGAGGAGCAGCACTGCCACCGTGGTCACCGGGATGGCTGAGGGCAGCTCCCCAGCACCAAACCTTTGGCAAAAACATCTGTTTTTGCTCTAAAACAAATGCACTCAGTGCTTTCTTGTAGTTAACACTTTTAGACCTGAATACAACTAAAAGCCAGAGAGAGTAGAGTGTGTTAAGAGGCTGTTCAACTGCAGGCAAGAAAAATCCCAGCCCCACGTATTAATTTGAAATTTGAGGTTTTTATGGGGATGCTGCTGAGACAGACACAGCTATGAGTAAATATGTCAAAATAATCTATCAAGTGGAAAGCTAGTCCCTGAGCTGTTCAATGCAAGAGGTAAATTACACAAAGATTATCACTAGATTTCCAAAATGCCTTCCAAAGAAAGAGAAAGAAAGGGAAAGGACAAGATTTGGGTATCTATCTTTCCTAAGGCTTAGACTATTCCCAGCCCTCACTTGCTTTCAGAGACAGTCATTACATTTTGAGGTTCCCAAGCATACGGGAGCCCTGTGCTGTGCTGGAGCTCCTGAGCAGAGCAGGAGCTGCTCCCCTTCCCCTCCCTGAATACCCCCAAGCATCTCAGCTGGGCCAGCCCTGGCTCTGATGGGAAGGATGCTTCCCACCCCCAGTGTCATACAGAGCTGGAAAGACTGGATAAAATTTGCCCACCCTGACAGAGGGCTCCGAGTCGGTTGCTGGTAGAAGGGCTAAATTAATCCATTTAATAAAGAAAAACCCTGCCTTCAGAATAAAACAAGATCCAAGATCTCTCTGAGCAGTCTTTCCCTCGAGGCTTACCAGCACTGTGTTTTCCATCACAAAAATAATGTCCTGTAAAAGACTGATTAGTCAGCTGATAATTGAGTTCTTAAATGTCAAAAATATGGTATGAATATTCAGCAGATCATGCCATGAAACTTACCTGTTCCATCAACAATGACTAACAGTTTCTATCCCCATTGTTCTTTTCCAGATAATATGTTAATTTGACTTTTCTGAGGTGATGAACAAGGCTCCGTTAAAACAGTTTTGCAGGTTAATGTGTAATGGGCTGCTTAAAAGAAAACAGCTTGGAAGTCGTGCCTGACTTCCATCCCTGTGCATTAGCTCCAGCTCGCAGTTCAGAGAGAGGGCCAATTGAATCACAACTGCTCAAAGCAGACAGAGTTAATATTTTGTCTTCTGAGAAGAAGAAAGCCTGGTACGTAGATTGAAAAAAAAAAAAAAGGTCAAATTTTTGTGCTGCTTGAGGTTAAATGCAGCCCAAGGGCCAAGGTCACAACATATTTCAGACATCATTTAATTTAACAGGGAAAAACACAGGCTATATCTCTGGTTTTTAAAGGGAAGAGGGGTGATATTGGTTATAACTCCATTCCCCATCACCCTTGGGCCAGGTTTCTACTCAGCCAACAGTACACTCTTCCAAGCCATGAGCAGCCAATTTCTTCAGGAGAATCCTGGGGGAAATGGTATGAAAGGCTTTGCTACACCCTGGGCAGTCACCGAGGGCACCCACCACCCAGAGCAGCGATGGCAGCACGTTTAGGGCTGAAGGATTGCATCTCTGCATCTTCCTAAGCATGTGTTTAATTAACGCCTCATCCTAACTGGGAGCTCGGGAGCCTGGCTCTCAGTTACCCAAACCCAGATTTATGGGCTCGATGTGGTTAGCAAAGGCATTTAAAACCAATCAGGCCTCGGAGAGGCAGATCCAAGCAGCCCAGGCTGTGCTCATTATGCTGGAGAATACAAAAATAAAGCCATCAGGCTCACCAGACAAGTAGGTTATTTGTACAATTTTTTTTAGTGATTAGTTTCTTTAATAATGCCTTTTGCCTGCAGGGGGAGAAGCTCTCCATTGCACTCTCTTGCACACCCTGCTGCTGATAGATGGTGCTCCCATCCAAACCAACCAAAACCAATTTTAATGTTTCCTGATGCCACTGAGAAGAATGAAAAGGCAATTATCATTTTTGTCCAGCCTCAGATGTTACCAAGCATGAAGGGGTGCAGGCTCCTTGGCCAAAGAACTTTATGCTTGACTTTGCTGAAGATTTTCAAACACAGGAGCTAGCTAGAATTGTCAACCTTTTAGGAGAAAAAGCAAAATGGAACTTTTGGGGGTTTTCACCCTCAGTCTCACTATCTCTTTGTCTTAGGTTGAAAAGACAGGTATCTGCTGGGGAAAGCTGGAGCCTCCCTTGGAAAACCCCTCCCTCCGAATTATTATAATTTGAAATTAAACGGCTTTCAGGCAGGATATGGGGAAGGAATAACCGTCCTTTACTAGTGCGTACAACAAGATACAGAAAAACCAACAATAACTGCAATANAAAAATCCCAAATAGCCCCGTAAAAACCCCAAATAAACTTTCAGAAACACCAAATAAATCCTCAAAAACTCCAAATAACTCCCTAAAAACCCCAAATAAACTCTCAAAAACCTGAAATAAACCCTCAAAAACCCCAAATAAACCCTCAAAAACTCTAAATAACTCCCCACCCCCCTCTTCCCCCTCGGCCCAGCCAAACTCATTGTCTCCCAAAGCACTCATAAGCACCAGCCATCAGGTTCCCCCACAACAAATGGGAGAAAAATTCCACAAGAGAGAATGCAAAGGAACAAAAGGAATAACACCCAACCCCCGACACTCTTATATCAATCACTGGCTGAACCTGCCATGCATGATGCACTCAGAACCTTTAGGAGAGAAGAATGTCCCACAGCTGAAGCTCTCCATCCCTCTCAGATCCCAGGTGGGCCTTGGCCTTTGTCTGCAAGGCATCTGCCAGAGCTTAAGAGGACAGATGCACTGACTTCTCCATGGTACAGACTGATTGCAGGAGCCATCACTGCAAATGGTATGTCAAGAACCTTTTTTAGAAGCTTGCTCTGGTGGGACCCAGAATGAGGAAGGGCACAAGGGAGGAATCTGCCTTTTAAATACCACTATTTTGTAAAAAAATCCATCCGTAGAAATGGCATAAAAAGGACCCTGTTAAAACAGCATCCATATTCCACCTGATATAAGCCAGAGATTTGGGAGAATTTTTTTCAGTTTTTAAAGGTTTCCATCTCATACAAAACTCTGAGTATTGTTATGGACAATACCTTGTCACTCACACAGTTCCAGCATGTCTGATGGGGGGGGCTAGAAAAAGAGGGATTTTTTCCTTCCTGGCAGGGTGAGAGAAGGTGACCTCTCCCACACGTGCCGAGTTTTTAATCACCATCCTGCCTCTCCTCTGCTGCCCAGGCCAGCAGCCCTAATTACACGAACCTGCTTTTCATGAGTGCAGTGGGAGAGAGTTCTGAAGGATGGGCGCTCCTGCGGGGAGAAGTTAACCTCCTTCCCTGCTCCGGGGTACAGTGGTCGTTTTATTCCTCCCGGCGGCACCGTCACTCTCCGCAGAGCCGGCGGTGGAGCGAGAGCGATGCGCGGGCGAGCCCAGGGCAGGGATCCAGCCCAGGGCAGGGATCCAGCCCGCACACCCCAGGTACCCGCCAGCGGCACCTGCGAGGGACGAGTTCCAGCCCTCTTCCCTCAAACATACTGCAATTACCAAAGCGGTTGGAGTTTTAATCAGCAGTGCCGCGGAAGTGTTTCTGACTCAGTCGCCTGTGTAAAAACCGTGCAAATAACCCCAAAATGGAACCCCTGGGAGGATTGCGAACGGCCATCCCGTTTAGAATGGGAGACGAGGAGGTTTCATGGCAGCATCGCCGCTGCCCTGGGCTCGTCCTGGCGCTCCAGAGCCACCAGCGCTGCCAGACCCGGCAGGTGGGTGCCGGGGGAGCTGGGGGGCACACCCAGCCCCGGCACAGAGCTGGGGGGCACACCCAGCCCCGGCACAGAGCTGGGGAGAAGGGCCGGGGCTCCTCGCTGCATCCCCTCCCGGGACGTGAGGCGGGTCCCCTCCGGGCAGCCCCCCCCGGCCCGGCGATGCTCCTGCGCTTCTTTCACCCGACCCGTTCCTCTGTCCGGCCGGGCCCGTCGTTGCCTCTGCCCCAGCCCAGTGACCAGCTGGGGGCCGGGGGCTTGTTTTTCCTTCCCCGGGTCTGCCAGCCGCCCTGCTCCTACCGCAGGAAGCAGAAAACTAGTTTAACATCTCATTTATTTCATAGAGGAGAAAGTAATTCCCTGCAGAATTATTGTCCTGAACCAACAATTCAGAAAGCAGGAATTTACAGTGCCTGCCGGAGCCGGGAGTGCATTACTGTAGTGCTGCTCCATGATGGAGCTGAAATATGTTTTTTTCCCTCCTGTTAGCCTGAAGAGAAAAGCCATTAAATATGATTAAGGTTAAGAGATTGCTAAAATTACAAACAGCCGCCATTCAATTATTTTGGTCTATAAAATGCAACACAGATTGGAGTTATTTCTCCGAAATGTGTTTTTAGAAAATAACATAACACAACTAATGTGGTTTGATGTAGCAAATCAGGTTTCAGATACTCCTCGTAATGCAAAACTAAAAGGTTCATAATTTAGCTCAAAGTTCATAACTTGAAGTCGTCAGGTGGCTGCTCTATTAAAAAAGTGGGGGGCCAAAAAAAAAAAAAAAAATCAATCCTGCCCCAACAAATACATCGTGGAGTTGTCTGAAGCCAGAGAGTCAATCAGTTTTAGCACCCATTAAAGCAAAGACAGAAAAATGCAACAACTTGGCATAACAGTCACACATTTTTTATGGAGAATAAATCTCTCCAGCAGTTTCTGCAATTTCTAACACAGCCTGAAGTGGGTGTGAGGGACATGCAGGCACTGGGAGACTGCTGGAGTGTGAGAGGATCGTGAGGAGGGCTGCTGGGTATCACAGAGGTTGTGGGCAATGGGGAGCACCCATTCCCCTCCATGCCTCCAGTTCATGCAGTGCCAGGCTCACTGTGCCCCCAAGAAACTGCACTGCAATGTATCTTCTGTCAGCAAGGTGCAAGGAACTGAAATAATTGGAAAGCTGGAAAAAAAAATGTGGGTGGGAATATAGCAATGGCTAGAGACTGGTGTTATTATGGTTAATAAAATACGAGGAATTGCATTATTCTGCCGAAAGCAACACAAACCTCTCGGGGTCCCTGGAGGCTGGCTCCAGAGCTGTTTCCATCAGCAGACTCAGAGCGAGCTCGGCATGGAGCCACGTGTGCAGGGCAGGGCAGGAGGTGTTCCACGTGCTGGGCACTCAAACCGTGTTGGTGGCTGCCCCATCCCACAGCCAAAGGAACCATCCTGCTGGCCCAGCAGCATCCAGGCCTGGAAAATTCCTGTCTGATAAGGATTTCTCACCTCCTAGATGCTGATTAGTCACCTGCCAGCACGTGCATACCTGCAGGATTCACACATCCACACTGTGGTTATCCCAATGGCCCAAAGTGACACCCAGGAAAAACATTTACTGCGACTTGTCAGAGTTTATGCACAAGATCATTTTGTAGGGGGTCGAAAAGGGTTAATGTGTGAGAAATAGATCATTTGATGAATAACTGCATGATTAGGACCCAACGGATCAATAATTTGTTATAAATGTATAAATAATTAATTCTGCTAACGTGCTTATAATAACCTCTCACGTACCCACTTGTGTCTCACAACAGCTATTCACTCCTTTGTCAGCCCCATACAAAGCAACACAAAAGGGCAGAGAAAACACAGCAGACACTCCTGATGTAGCCAGGATTCACCTGAGCAGCTGGGTTTCCCAACAGAAACCTTGTTAAAAATACTGGACCTCAACATCTCACGCTTGTGAAGATGTTGGCAAAGAGCAGTTGATGGATTCCTCAAGCTGGTCAGCAGCTTCCTGCCACAAATCCAAACCTTCTCCACCTTCCTGGCAAGCACTGGGGTGGGTCAGGACACTCTTCCCTCATCTTTTCCACCTCTAGTCTCTCAAAAGAAGCCTTGTGGAAACACAGATGGGGAATTTCCAGCATTCCAGCCAGCACTGCCCTTCCTGCTTGCATCACCTGGGTGCCTGAGTGCCCTCAGAGCAGCCTGAGGACACCCTGCAGCTCCCCTCCCTGTGGTTCACTCGCCAAGCAGCCACTCGGCACAGGGACCGGCACAGAACTCTCTCTGACAGGTAATTAGCTGCAGAAAAAAGCCAGTGAAAAACAGAGCCTGAATTAATAACAAGGCGCACACACATATTTGTCTGGAGATGCACAATGAATTACTTTAATTTACCAAAAGCGCCTGGTTTATCTGCAGATGGGAACAGATACATCTTCATTTCTGCTCATCTTTGGGAATTGCAGCAGCAGCTGGGGAGCAAGGCAAGGCTCCAGCCATTCCCATTCCCTCCTTGTGCCAGAAAGCACAGACCCTGGCACTGTCTGGCTGTACCCACAGTGACACTGAAGGTGACAGTCAGAAAGGACAGGGGCAGATGGATCCTGATAATTATTGCTATTTTGACAAGAAAAAGGAAGAGAATGTGCCACTACTTCAAACTAACTCTATGAACTTCCAGGGGAACACTGAGTGATTAAAAAGGGCAAAACGATATTAAAATAAAAGCACCAACCAGCCCTGGCACAGGAGCACTGGAGGCAAAGCCATGGGCTGGGCTGCTCCTCGCTTGGGGAGGCAGGAACAAGGTGGGAGCAAAGGTGAGCTTTGCATTTTCCTTCAAGGCTCATTGCTTTGGAGTTTCAACCTTAAAGCTGAATTTCAATTACATGACTGGTAATATTCACTTAATGAAAAGTACCATCCTTGCCCGGTGGGCTGCAGCAGGAAGGAAGGAGAGGAAAAAGAAGGATTAAGCATCACTCCTGTGAGACAAGCACCTCATCTGCTTGTGCCCCCATGCCTCCCTCACTCCCAGGATGATGATGTGGTGCAGGGGACACTTGTGCCAGGCAGAGCTTCCTGAATCTCAGTGGGGTGATATAACTTGGGGAGCTGGGCACTCAGAGTGTTGACAAAATCCACCAGGAGGGATGGATGCCTCCCACCCCTGGCTGGGTACTGTCCACTGGCAGGAGGGATGGAAACGGAGCAGCACATGGCCCATCAGGGATTGCCAGACAGCCATCCCAAGCAGGGCAGGCAGCAGCACAGCGCTGCTCCCAGCTCTCCTCCTTGCACACACCCTGGGCCTCCCTGGCTTACAGGGAAAAACATTACTTTAGGATGAGTCTTCCATCTGATTCCCATCAGAGGCTCTGGTCAGCACCTATGTGCTTAACACTAGACCTTTCAGGCACCATCAAATTTAATAGGACTTGACAGATTTGGGATTAAACACAAAAGCCAGACAACTCCATACTTTCACAGGAGGCCCCAGTGGATGCACCAGGACCGGCAGAATTAGAGGAGGAGGAAAGGGAAAAGGAAAGAGGAGAGAGAGACTCACAGAGTCTGGCCTGTGCTGCTCATGCCAGGAGCATTGCCCCTGTGCCAGCAGCTCTCTGCCCGCTTTCCTCCCCAGCCAGGATGCTGTTTGCTAGTTTTGCCCACTTTTCTCAGCTTATTCCCTCTCTGGCTGGTGCAATAAACACCAGGAAACCAAAGCCAAGAGCAGGGCTCGAGGGCTGAAGAGCTTTGCAGCAGAGCTCAGGCATTCCAGGGTACAAGGTCTCATTTATAAAACACTCTTCTCCCTTCGCCAAACAGAAGCTCAAAAGCAGCAGGTCTGATTGAATTACATGCTTAATATTTAACAAGGGGTCAGGTTAGATAATCAAATAGTCTTTTTTTTCTGAAAATTAGTCCTGAGGTCAGTACAGAACATGCGTATCTTCTCCCCTGCAGCAAGGGGGGCTGTTTCTCCCCATTGCAGTAACGATCACAGAAGGCTTGGGCAGGGAGCTCAGGAGAATCCCAGGAAAGTCCAACATGTTTTTTAAATACTGTTAGAAAAGAAACGTAAAACGCACTTCATCACCAAATGAAACTTTCTTGGTGTCATGGAAACAAAATTTTGGAATTAACAGGTTTGCTTCTGTCACAGCTTGTTGTCTCACCCTGCTCATGGGAACAAGAAAATGAAGGATGGAGTTTGGTTTGGAAACTGCTGTAAATGGTCACCCAGGCCTGAACCTCTTTTAAATTAAGAGATATAAAGGAACAGATGATTTGTTCTGACAGAATGAAAGAAACTCCCCCTAACTGCTTCGGCAGCATATGGCACCTCCAGCCTCTGACAGGCCCAGCCTAAACCCCTGAGCTGGCAGGTGTGCAGCCACCACTTCTTTTCCTGGGAATGGGAGCCCTCCTGACACTCCCATTCCAGCAGGGACAGCTCTGCAGGGGCACAGGCCTGGCCTCACAGTCCACAGCCCTCCCTGACATCATTATTCTGCAGCTGTAGAAAAGCACGTCCATTCTGTGAGCAGGTTGGAGCTATGGCCAGTCACCAGTAGCAATTCCCAGTAATTAAATGAGAATTAATTGATTAACCAAGCAATGCACTTGCTTTATAGATGGTGTTTTTATTAGCAAACCCTAGTTACTTAAGTAATTTCCAAGGCATATTTATTAGCACTGCATAAATCTGAGTAAACAAGTCATTTTTAATTGTGAGAATAATTAAAAATGGCCACGTGTGTTTATTGAAGAGTACACCCTGCCAGAGCTGTGTTTGAGGAGGGTTTGTCCCTCCAGCCTGGCACCCTGGGCTGTGCCACCTCCTGGTGGAGCCATCCCAGGCACCAGTAGCCCACTGCCCTGCGAAATCATCCTCGTCTCCGTAACAAAATGTCCATTGCCAGATTCATTTCCCACCAGGACACGACCCAGTTGGTGCAAGGACTGCTTCCCTGGTGTATCCCATCCTGGCAGCAGCAGAGGAACGTTTTCCTCCATCCCCATACTCCTCCTCACCTCCCCACCTCACACAGAAAAACTCCAAAGGCGCTTTTTTTGGGGGGGGGTCTCGTGATTAAAAAATTGGCTCCCCAATGCTTTATGCATGCATCTGTTATGCTAAAATAACCCTCCTTCCTAACCATGCCCACCTGCTGTCTTTTTCAATTTTAAGTATTTCTAAGTAGCAATCAAATCAGTATAATTTGTTCTTTATCTCAGAAAAACCATTGTGAAAGAAAAATGTGACCATTATGTTACATCAGGGAAAAATACCAGCCCTTTCTTTCCAGCCTTCTCTCTGTTCTATCAGATCTCAGTCGTCATTATGCCCGTCAGATTTAATATTGCTCGAATGCTCCGAGCTTTCTTTAATCACTGCAACCTTTCTGCCATCCCCGAGCTCCCCCCTCCCCGAGGTTAAGGCTTTTTTTCCTTTCTTTTTTTAATTCAGATACATAAATACTGATATTAAGAATGCGTTAAGGGTTTCCAGGAGACGCCGGCGGGGCTGTTTCGGGAGCTGGCTGCTCGCGGAGCGCTGCCATCAGCTGCTATTGTGCAGGACGGAGGGGCGGGATGCGCCAGGCACGGCCACCACCCACCGGCTGCTCCCGAGGGATCGCAACAACAGCCCGGGCAAATATTGATGCTATAATCAATGCCGAGATTAGGATTGACTGTCGGAACACACCCAGGGCGCTGTAAAAACATTCAATGCTACAGATTTCAATAAAACCCACAGATCAGAGGGCAATGGTAAATGATTATTTATAGACTCGCTGCAGAGGCAGGGCAGAGAGGGAGCCCATTACAGTTTGGATCAATCCCTTCACGTGCCAAGGGTTGGCTGTGATGCACTGGGGCAGGCTTGGGGAAGATCTCTTTGATTTAAAGGATGGGGCAGCAGAACCTTTCATCCATTTTCAATCACCTGATTCCTTGCAGGCCTAGTCCCCTTTCAGTTCACTGATTATTCAGACATCTTCCCAGATCCCCCACATGGTCTCTGGCCACCCTGACCCCCCAAATACTTCTCTTGAGCCCAAGACTAGTAACACTGTGATGGAACTGAGCCCTGATGATCCTTTTTGTCCTTTGGATGAGACTTTAGAGGAGCCTCTCCACACTTTGCAGCAGCTGGGGAACCAGCAAACACAACAGTGGCCTCTGGTAACACCTCAGCCTGCGTTGTCTCCATGGACTCCTCCCGAGACACGGCCAAAGGGACCGTGCTGCTGTCAGCACAAATGTGCTGCTCACCGTGTCCTGGCACGGGAGGACACCGAGGAATTGGCCCTTGGAGGAACTTGTCCTTCAGCCTGCAGACCTCAGATCAGCTTTGGCAAGAAGAGATGCTAAAAATAAATCCTGTCCTTTCCTTCCCTTTTGACTTCCCAAAAGCCAGGCTAAAAATAAGAGCTATTTGCAGGAAAATCCCCCACCGCTGAGACTCCTTTTCCCCATCTCTCTCCCAGGACACAACACTATTGCTGTTAAGTGACCTGTGAGCACATCTTCAAGAGATGAGAAAAATGGCACACAAGGTTCAGAGCATTAAACAGGCACCAGGGCTGGGGTCAAGCATTTCTGGAGATGAGTGAGCTCCCCCTGCCAGCTCTTCAGCCCACTGAGCGATCAGCACTGACCTGCTGACCACGTGCTCCGGACCAAGGGGCTGCAGGACCAACCCTCCTGGCCAGCACTGCCCCCTCCACCTCCTGGCTGCTTTCCCACCCCAGCACACCCTGCACACGTGCTCTCCAGCCAGCTCAGCTACACTTCACAGAGTCTAGTTTCCATAAATAAAAATTAAGCAAACACTTAACAAGCGTCATGCATATTAATACCCTCCAGGTGAAGGTTAGCATGAGCAGTGATTGTGGCAAATCCGCATTTGATTAGATTGACTTGAAAACAGGGGAGATAAACAACCCACAAAACCCTAAAAATTACTATAATTTATTCTTTTGACCTCTACGAGTTTCTTGGTTTTATACAGCTTCAGCCTCCTTCCTTACTCAGGGCACTTCAAAGGAGCAAGTGGAAGCACGTGAGAAGTGACTCCACTCCCCTGGCCTCGAATGGCCCCCCACATGTACACACAGCCTCTGAGCAGCTACTCCGAGTGTTTGACTCAGCCAGCCTGTGAAGAGCTCCTTGTGGAGATGAGAGCCCTGTTACAGGTGCCTGTGCTGAGCCTGGGGTGGGACACTGGCAGTTGGATAAGCAGGAGGTGTTAGGGATGGCAGACCTGATCCGGGATGGCTCGAGTTGCCTTCTCTCACAAACTGAGCTGTGGTGCTGCTGGGAAGCCAGCAAGATGAGGCTGGCTTGGGAAGCAGCAATTCCCCCCGCCAGCCCCCAGATATAAACTCTCCAACAGATCTGTACCTTTGCAACAACCTTCCTACAGCCCAGGCAGCTCCTCCTGGGCCCAAGCACACATCTGGGGGAGTGCAGATGTTTTATGAGACTCCTCATGGGAGGAACAAAGAAGCTCCTAGTTCCTGAGTTTTTCCCAGCACAGCAGTCACTCCTTTCCCACCCTCTAACCCAAGCCATAAAGGACATTCCAGCTGCAAGCAGAGCAACAACAGCTGCTTAACAAACCCCAGTGAAGACAATGTGGCAGGATCCAAACTGCAGCTGGAAGTTCTCCACAGGGTCCCTGCTCCACTGCTGAGGGAAAGGCGCAGTTGCTGTGGAAGATGGGCTGCTATTATTCATTCCTGTCCCGTCTGTGGTGACAGTGTTAATCACAGCAGTCTCTGGGAGAAGGATGCTAATGAAGATGTGATGCGGGCAGCGCTGTCCGCAGCCATTTCTCAATTCATTAGCATCCTGTCACTCCGAGGGCGACCGCAGAGACCTGTGTTCCCACCTTTCACCAAAACATGACAGGATAATAAAGCAACACTATTTTTACTGGGGAAAAGCCAAGTACATTCCTTAAGCTCAGTGTTTGTTGTGCTGAGTCCCTGAAACTGGGAACAAAAAAGAGGGAACAAAATCCCAGCACCCAACCGAGCAACAGCAAACTGCCTTGCACCCCCAGCAGGGCACCCACAGGCAGGCCCAGTAGCCCCATTCCTCAGTTCAAGGTCCTGCTGTACCCACAGCAAGAGGCAGGGAATTGCACAGAGGAGCCTGAAAATCTGTGTGGATGTCCTAAGGCAGGACAGAGCCTGGCAGCTGAAAGCTGCGACAGGCAGCTCCTACAGTGCCAATGCCCTCACACCTGCACAAACTCTTCATTGGGTGGCAAGGATATGGAGAAGGGAACAGGCAGCAATGCACAACAGGAAAAACCCAAATCTCTGGATCTGAGGTCCAGACCGTGCTCCACCAACCAGACAATTATCAATGTCTCCTAATATTTGTGCTCCACATCACGGCAGGTGAACAGTACCTCTTTGGTAGGGCTGATTTATTCCAGCTCCACATAACGAACAAGCCCATTTCTCTACTGAAACCAGAGTATGAAATCACACTGCACCCTCAGGAAAGATGCAGTGTGCCATAACCATCTTTAGGTTAGAAAATACAGTCCTTTGAGCCATCTGATAGTGCCTGAGGTAATGTGATAATAGATAAGGCAGGTTTCCATTGGAGCTGTGAGCATCCCGCTCTGCTCTGGGCAGGCTTCCATGCTTTTTCCATCACTGTGACATCCAAACTCAATGCCTCTGCTCTGACCGTGTGTCATATGTTACCAGCAAACATTCAGATGAGCTGTGAAGCTCATGCAAATACTCACTAAATCTGGGGAGACACAGTTTTTGCTATTATCTGTTCTCTTGACAGTGGCTTCATCATCCTATTGAGAATAGCAGCAGCACAGTCTGAGCCAAGGATAGCAAAATGCTGGCACAAAGCCTTGGAAAATATACCTTGTACCACCCTCAAAACCACCTGCCCGGCCGATTTGGAATAGAGCCATAAACCAAGTCAAAGGATGCATTTGCAGACACCGGGAAGAAGACAGCCAGTTTCCAGTGTGGGGCTTGTTCTCATCCTTGGCAGACAGGGTGGGGAACGAGCCACATGTCCCTCCCTGCAGCAGAGACAAGGCACTCACCCTCCTCTGACAGGATCTCTGGAGACACTGAGGGGCTGCTGCAGTTGGGGGCATACCCAATCCCTCCCAGCATGAGGGGTCCTGGGGAGAGCAGACCAAACCTGCTGGAGCAGTGACATGGGCAGGTGGGGACCTGTATGTCAGCAAGCTAGAGCATTCCAGCTAGAAAAATTAAATTACACTTTGGAAGGTGGAACAAAGTGCCTGTGTTTGAATGGCAGCATCTGCTTTTAGTGAGATGCTCATGAGCAGCAAGCTTGGCAGATGCTGGTGCAACAAAGCAGCCAGGAGGTCCCTGGCCATATCAGCTTCCTGAATCCAAGAGAAATCCCATTGCCTCCCTTCTGTAACAGCTGAGCAGCAGTCAGTGCTCTGAGGCAGAGAGAGGCCAACACGTGTTGGCAGTGCCTGGACAGTGCCAGAGACCTCGCACTTCTCTGATTGAATTTCACTCCTCTGCCCTGGATCCCTCCTGGCCTCCCTGCCAGCGTCAGCTCCAGCACAGCACCGTCAGAGCTGTGAACACGCGGCCAGCACATCCAGCCACTGCTGCCCGAGCCATCCCCAGGGCTGCCAGCTCTCCACAGCCGTCACTGCTTCCTGCAGAGAGCTTTTACGGATGAGCAGGGGCAAGTGACCAGGGCGGGGGATCACCATGGGGAGAGGAGACAGCATGAGATGCAGAGAAGGTAAGCAGGGAACAGGAGCACATCCAGAGCCAGCACATTTGAAGACACAGCCATGCCAAGACCCACATGGGGGAACCATCCCTGTATAGAGCCACCCAGCAAGGACAAGTCTGCAGGAAGCAACCTTCTGAAGCAGCTGACAAGGAAAAGGCATTTGCCACCCTCCCAGATGAAAGAAAATGCTCAATGCACACTCTCACAACAGAGTCCTCTCCTGATCTGATGCTCACTCCTCTTGAAAACACTCAAAAAAAAGAATAATCTTGCTCCCCATCCTCCTCTCACAGGCTCACACAAAGACATCAGCTCTTTTCCATGTGTCTTTTTTTTAAAAAATAAAGACCATGCACTTCCATTTAATTAAAAGTATCTACGTAGGAATGAGATTAATTAATTCTCCTTCTACCCAAGAGCCCTCTCATTGTGTTCACTTAAATGAGGTTTTAAATGTTGTCTCTGTGTTGTATCTGGGCCAGTTGTCTCCAGACAACACTTGGAATGTTCTTCCAGCTCGTGCTATGCCACCCTGCATTTCTTACAAGGAAATGAAGAGCACAGGGCCAGTCACTCCCTGCTTTGGAAGATGTTCAGAGTAGAGCTCAGCACACAGGTGGCCATCTCCAAGGATCTACTCATCCTCTCAGTAGCTTGGACAGTGCAGGACCCAGGCAGCCTCCGCACAACACCCGAAACGCCAGGAGAGAGCTGCCAAAGCTGCACAGCAGAGGGGAAGCAGCAGCTGGGACACGACCTTGTGCCCCACACCACAGGTGCAAACGATGAGTGAGAAGCACCAAGGAACCCCTCCACCCCCTCCAAGCGCCACCAGCTCCAACTCCTTTGATGCAATTCAGTAAATCAACAGTCTGGGAGATGCCACTTCCCAACCTGACACTTTCTGTAGCCACCCACCCATTTCTCTGCACAGGTCAAGCACAGAGACACTGAAGGACGACAGCTGACATGAGAACTCAGCTTTAACCATCCCAAATAAAAGGAAAGGGAACAAAGAAAATGAACAAGCTTCTCAGTTTGAGAGAGGTGACCTCAAACAATGCTGCAAGAACAGCCTTATCTGCTCTGCCTGACCAGGAGTATATAGACTCTTTGCACCCAAACTCCACCTGTTGCAGGGGAGACATCTTTCTGCTACTTGGAGCTGCCTGTGATCATGGCAGGGTGTTGTGGTTGCCCACAACCATAAGTCACATATGTCATAGTTGAGACAGACACTACACTGTTTAGAGTGCTAAACTTTCACATGCAGACTCACACAGCCTTTTGACTCTTTCCTTAGTGCACCAGACTTTCCTCAAGCAGCACCACAGGACTAAACTTTCTTTTTAGTTTGAAGGGAAACCCAAAAGTTCCCTGGAGTCATAAACAAAGCCTCACGCAGCCTTCTGGTTCCTTCATCCTTTTTCCCCAACCAGCTAACACCTTTCTGTCCCTCAGCCAGCCCTGTCTGTCCCCTGTGCAGCAGCCTACCTTTGCTGTCTTCACCCAGCCACCTCAGACTCGCCATCCTCTCGGCAGGACCAGCAGACTCCAACTAACCCTAGGGCAGCCAACCCCCTCTTCCATAGGGCTCATCCTTATTGGCTTCAGGTGTGGCTCATTAAGGGTCCAATGGTCACTACTCGTTTGTAATTAATTTAACTACCCACACCTGGGAGCCCTACTCTCCCCTTCCCAAATGTCTCCCCCAGGTAAACCCCTGGCAAAGCACCACGTTTCCATCCAACTTCCCAGAGGCAATTCATGTTTCACCCAAATTCCCTATGATAAATCCTTATCTGAGTGCCCTTGGCAAGCCTGTGGCAACTTTGTTGACTGAGATTAGCTCCACACAGATTAGCTCCTTGCACTCCTGGCACTCAGCCAGTTCATATGGATTTCTGATAAATGTTTTGACAGATTTTTCTGACTTCGGGGGGAAAAAACCCAAAAACCCAAGAGGAGTGGAGGGGAAGAAGAAAGAGAGTCTTTGCCTGCCCGCACTGCAGAAAGCACTGGAGATGTGAAATATTCATTGCCTTTCAACCAGGCAGGGTCAACAGGCTGGCAAACACTGCTCTACAACAGATCATCTCCTCCTCCCTGCAGCTCCTGGGTCTTGCTTCTTTCCTGCACCATCCCCTGCTGCCTCCCCTGGAGAAGCCAGGGCTCCATGGAAGGATGCTGCTCCACCTGCTCCTTCCTCTGCACCCCAGGGAGGACTGGAGGCTGCAGGTGGATCTTTAAAGCTGATTTGGGATGCCCAGGCAGCACTTACCTCCTCCCGATTTATGTCTCTGCAGCAAATACAGTAAATTCAGTGCATCGCCTTAACCTTTGGTGTTATCTCTCCCCTGTAACTCTAATCTTTTATTCATCTCAAATATGAGCAAAGACTTTCTAGATAATAAAGTGACGATGAGATTGGCAGGTATGTCACCTTTTGGTCACACCTGAGGACTGTGGATGCTCTTGGTGCCCCCACCTGTGCAGGACCCTGGTGCCGGACTTGGCCTGGCCTCAGTAAGGATGCAGGGGCCTGAGTTCCAGCTCCTGTGATATCCGAGGCTCCCCCTGGGAGAGCCAGGGCTTGCAGAGAGGAACACACAGCCTGCCTGAGACAGGGCTGCATCTGCCTGGGATGGAAATTTCCACCATCCCTTTCATGCACCCTTTTACTCTCTGCCGGATTTCTCTGCCTGCCATTAGCCTTCAGAGCTCTGATTTGTCGGCCTGTCATTTGGACAAATGTTGACGGGCAGAAACAAGCAGGGCTTTCTTCCCCCCCCTCCCCTTTTCTCTCTTTTTCCACCTTCCACACTATCCACTGCCAGTGAGAACATCAAGGGAAAAGGATGAACAACTGACCCATAAAATAAATACAGGGCTTACAGTTTCTGATAGAGATTAAATATTGTAGGAGTCATGACTAGATAAAAGCCAGTGGAAGGAAAAGCCTCAGACCTCAATAGAGCATTAAATAAAAAGAAAGCAGCACATATACACACACCCAGACACAAGAAGATGTGCTGCAAGATTTATGGGGAGTTTGATAATCTGAACTGGTTTTGCTCCAAGCAGACTCACCTCAGGAGTGCAGCTCACACACAGCCCTGAGGAGCCTGAGGAGATGAGTAGAGGCAGAATATGGCTCTGCCTCGCCCTGTCCATGGGCTGGCAGCCTCTGTCCCTGGTCCCAGAGAGGTCCCAGCAGCACTCCCAGTGCTGGACACAGTGGCCAGTCCACATGGACCAAACAGGCAGGGGCAGACTGTTGGAGCACATTAGTGCTGGTAGGTGATGGCAGCTCCTCCAGAGCTCGAAGGCTTTGATGGGCACAATTGGCATGATCTGCTTGTGACCCTGCCAGTCTCAACAGGGAAAGCTGATGCTCCAAGGATTTCCACTGAACACACAAAAGCTCCAACAACCTCAGCAAACCCTGCTCCCTGCTCCTCATTTCCCTTTGCCTCACTGAAAACTGGCTGCTAAGCTCTCCCATGACCCAGCTCCTGAACCTGGAGCTTGCCAGGCCACCAGAGATTTCATTTCCCCTCCCTCAACTTGCAAACCTGTGAAGTTTTGGGTTTGCTCTAAAGCAGCCCGTTAACTGTGGCACCAGCACTGTGGGCCACGGCACAGCTTGAGACAGGGCTGCAGCCCCTGTGCCCTGCAGTGGGTCCCCTCCCCAGGACCCTGATGCTCCAGCCCAGCAGCCAAGCAATGAGGCAAACACCAGGCAGTTAAAGCAGCAGCACAGTGACAATTGGAGCCACTCTTGGCAGCAAATGAGACATTTAAAAACTGAGGAGAGTGAGTGGCGAAGATTAAATGCGTTATAGATTTGCTGGAGGAGAGGCGAGCGAAGCAAAGGTGGATCATTGACACCCCTCAGGCAACTGGGTGAAGATTTGTTTATGTACTGGTGTGTAATCAAGTAGGAATGAATGCGAGACACGGGGCCTTAATTTTTCATTTGCAATCAAGGCCACGTACACACCTTTTCTTAGTCACAGAAAAACACTGCCACGCTCCCTGTCTCTGCTCAGCAGCATTACCCAGAGAAGGGACAATTACCAGGGATAATCGGGCTGATTGCGGACAGCAGCAGTGGGGGAAGGAATGCTTGGGGCTGCAGGGATGCGCTGCCAGGCTGGGAGATGGGGGAAGAAGCCTGGTTCCTGGCAGGTCCCAGTCACCACTGGAGGATGCTCTGGGCATCGTGTTCCCCTGGCTTGGAGAAGGTTATGTGCAAGAAATATGAATGCCCAGAGCACAGCATGGTCAAGGGGCATGTCTGAGGAAGGACAATGTCTGAGCAAGCTGTGCCACAGTGCAGGGCATGGGGCAGCACGTCCCTCCTGGGAATGGACACAGGGACCATGTACAGAGAATGGAAAGGTGACCCTGGCACGGAAAACAGTGCAGAGGAGCTGGAACAAAGGTGCAGGGTGCAGAAAAGAACATGGAGACTCACAGGCTGAATACCTTTTCCATCTCATTGAGATTCCCATGCAGGTCCCATTTTGAGGAGCTGCTGCCAACCTGTCGCAGCTGTGGTGCTTGGAGGCAGCGAGGTGCTGTCCCCGAGGGAGGCTGAGAGCCGAGAACAGAGGAGAGAGGAGGGCGTCTGATCAAATATTCCCTTTACTCCTGGCAGCCCTCACATCTCCCGCCTGCTCGTTCCGTGCGTGCCTGCTCCGAGCGTGCTCTGTCAGGCTCGGTGGTGCCTGTGCCCCTCACCCTGCTCCTGCAGCCAGGAGGGAGCCGCAGGAACCCCGGGAGGAATGGTGCTGCTGTGGCAGATGCTTAACCTGGGGCACTGAACCTGAGGGCTCAACAGCCAAGGTGTGGCACAGCACCACGCACCCCCCACTGCACAGGTACCACTGCAGTGAGGGATTCCCACTTTTGGGAAGCGTGTTGAGAAAGAGGAGAGGATCCCACTCATCCCAAAGGACGCTGGGACCCAGCACCTGAGGACTCAGCTCAGCACTGGTACTGTTGGGACACAAAGCGGGAAAATAGGATTTCCAGGATTTCTCTGGGGACAAGGCATAGGAACAGCTTAGAGCAATTCTGCGAGCCACCACAGAGAGTGAAGTCAGGAGGCAGACACGGGTCTGGCTCACAGCAGCGTCCTAAGACAGAAATGAAACATCCCAGGGCTGCTGAATCCCTTCAGTCTTCCAAAGGGGCTCAGTTGCCCCTGGACATTCTGGGGTGAAGGGTGTCCCCCAAACCACACTCGGGCTGCTTGACCCTGCTCACCTTGGACTGCAGAGCTGTGGGACTGAATGAATGTTGAATGGTATCTCTCCCTTCCCTTCCCTATCTACATTCTGCATCCCTGTTCCATCTGTAGGCATTATTCCTATGCTGCCTACATCACTCCAGGTCTGTGACTTACAGGGCTGCTGCTATTCTGCAGAACAGGATAAGGAACTGGAGCGGGAGAGCACAGCTGTGGGCAGATAGGCAGAGGCACACGGGTTAGAGCTGATATTAACGTAGCTCGTCCCGGGCTGACAGGGAAAACAGATGCAGAGCTCTGCAGCCAGCACCGAGGTGTGAGGCACTGAGAGTCCTCGGCAGAGCGGGGCTGTGAGTCCATCACCCCTGGGGGACGGGTGAGGGGACAGGGTGAGCCTGGAGGGGTGAGTGAGGAACTGACCTGGCACGGGACACGGAGACATCCTGTGAGGCACCGCAGGAGCTGATGATGTCCCCAGTCACAGCAGCTCTCGGGGGTCTCCCTCCAGGAGAGCCTGTGCTGGGCAGGATTGCTGACCTCTCATCCTTCTCCTGGCTGCCACAGCTGGCCCTGAGCAGAGTTTGCATATTTAACTCAAGCTCTTTATTGCACTGAAGTTTGCTTATTCAACGAAAGTTTGTTTTTTCACATGATGTTTGTTATTTCATCTAAAGTTTATTTTTCCTCCTAAAACCTGTTTGTTTACGCAAAGTCTGTTTATTTAAAACTGACCAAGGAGCTCCTCAGTTTGCAGCCTAGCTGCAGGGCACGCAGAGCTCTGCAGAACGCCCTTTCCTGCCTTTCCCCACAGGACCTGCTAAGCCCCTGCCCTGCTCACTGTGTACCCAGGTTTCCAGGAGAGACCTCGAAGTGCTGCAGGCATCACCTCCATGGCTGACTCTGGAAACAGGACAAGCCCAGTTTAAACCCTTAGTAGTCACTAGACTGAAATTCCTTTCCTGGTTACACGACTGCAAATGTAAATTTTTAAGCGAGGTGTTGGGGTTTAGATGGAATTCGGGCTTTCCCTTCACTGAAATGACACAATCAGATAAAGCTGCTGGGACACAGCACTGGGGTGTCACACGTGCCCCTGCCCAATCGATGCCACCTGGAGCAGGTGTTATCCCAGGCGGCACAGCACCAGCTGCTGCCTAGAAAATGGGATTGGATCTTCAGAAAAAGCTATTAGCCCCTTGTCAGGACCCTCTGATGAGAACTGACTGGCCAGCACGGATCGATGCTGCCAGCTCACGCCTCGTCCCTACTCCCGTGTATTTCAATCACCCAGCCCAGGATCCAGGTACACATTACCTGATGCGAGTTTAAGTGTCATTTATTGCTAATTACTTTATGTGGCATAAGGGTTTTGGCAACATCAGCCTGAACAAGCTGTAATTACACAAGTCAGACTCAGATACCCAGTTAAAACAATTCCTCCCTGTATTTGGTTAAAAAGAGAAGAAAATTAAGAACTGTATTACTGAACTAATAAAATAATTTTGCAATTAGGACCAAATGACTTCTGTAACTTGTGAAAATGTGAAATTCAGAGGAAAGACTATGTTCTTATTTGAAGTAATGATGATTTTCTTCATTTTCATAAAATCCTGGCAGTGTCCTCAGCTCTGTGTAATGGACCAGACTCAGCAGCTGTGGGGTCGTGTTTGGGGAGCGTGTTTCTGCAGTTGGACACAGAATATAGGACTCACTAAGCCTTGTTGCTCAACTGTTACTCCTTCCAGCTTTCCCCATCCAAGTTCTTTGTATCTCAGCATCTGAGAAGTTAATGCAAAGGGTTTCACCAGGTACCTGATCCTGCATGCTACAGGTACAGTTTCCTGCCATCTACTTGTAATGCCTGTGTAGGGCCAGAAAAGCAAAGGACCAGAGTGTTTAGATTCAATGCAAAGAAAAGCACCACTAAATAACCTTAAAACCCAGAGAGACGTGGACCCCTGAGAGGATAAATTACAGACACAAGTGTGAGACACAATTAGTGCTGGCTTGAGGAGAAAACCATCATGAGCCTACACTGGGGCCTGTGAGCTGCAAATCTCTTCTGTGCTGAAATAATTGCAACAGCCATGGAAACCATCAGAGCTGCTCTGCTCATTTCAGGTAAGAAAAGAGAGAGCTGCTTTTTTGGCTCTGCCCTACGTTTCTTCCCTCAGTGTCATGATTTCTCCCAGAAAAACGTTATTTGTGACATAACCACGAGATGCACCGAGTGCTCAGGGGCTGGACAGTGGCCTTGCCCTGGTACTCACACCCCGGTCCGCGCGGCCCCTCCGCTGCCATGCACGCTGCTTCTGCACCGTTGTTCTCGGTGTGATCTCCTCAAAAAGCAACTGTCTTTCTCCTCATCCTTTGTGCAAAACATAAAAGATTAATGATTCTAATTTCAGTGCTGCAGCTGCCTCGCAGCCTGATTTGGGGGGCTGTGGTGGGGGGAAAGGCAGGAGGAGGAGGGCGCTGCCGCCGTCGACGGCTGCCCGAGGCCGAGCGGAGCCAAAGGGATCCTTCCAGCAGCACTGCCTGTTGGAGCTGGGTGTCTCCAGGCAAACACACATCGTGTGGCACAGCTTGGAAATGCCAAGTGTTTTAAGGACAGATGCCAGGAAATCTGGCAGCGCCAGGACTGAATGGGAGACAAGAACAGGGTGAAGGAGGTCACGTATTTCAACAGTCACCTTCCAAGGGAGGATTTAAATATTTGTCTGCTATTAGGAACTTGTGCACTGACTTACCCCAGCTTGGGAACGTTGGAATATCAGTGTCAGATCAATTTTCTCCAAGGCATTACTCCTCAAAGAGAATAATTTATTAATTATAAACAAGAAACTTATGAAATCTGCTCTATATTATATGCAGGTTCAATACATCAGGTTTAACTCCTTTTGTCCTCGGCAGTGTTGGGTGTGACCTGCTTGGCCCCAGCTCCTCCTGCCCATGTGGCTGGTGGAGCTCCAATAGTGGACTCTGTAACAGCCGGGACAAAGAGTGCAAAACAAGATCTAGTTTTGTAACATTAACTTTTTTTTTATTAAGAAGACAGATATTTTATAGTACTTCTTTTCCTTTGTAAAAATGGGATACATGAACCAATACAAAATGTGAATGGGAACAGATGGATATGTATTTTCTTACACTGTAACATCTTCCATGGACACCTTAAAACAGAACTGGCCTAAGGGGAAAAAATAAAAAGGCCGGGTAAATAAAGAACAAGGTTGTTTATCATCAGTTCCGCGTTTTTCATTTGTGATCCTCCTTTAAACAAGGTTGTTCTTTCTTCACGCTTCAAAGTCCTAATGATCTAAAGCTGTACAAAGTAATACTCAACAATACATTTCAACAGTGCACTGTATACTGAAGAAAAAATACATAAACCGATATACAACTAAAATTAATAATTTTCTGTTTTTTTTCTCCTGTTTTTATGTGGGTTTTTTTTATTTTTCCAATGCGTGGGGCCGAAATTTTGCAATCTACCTGAGACGGAAAACACCAATCAAACACATGAACCTGAGACATGTCAACATTGTAAGTCAAAGTTACATCGGTAACACTGCACTACGGTACACTTCCAAACAAATATGGGCTGCTCAAGGCCAGGATGCCCGTCCCGTGCCGCCGCCGCCGGGCCACGGAGCCCCGGCTCCAGCCTGGCTGCTTCTCACCGCGATGGGGTTTGGCAATGGTGCTGAGGGCTCAGAAAAGAGCTGCGCTCGACAGAAGCTGCTCGGAAAAAAGTGTGTTTGCGAGGTTCTGCTCGTGGAGAGGGGAAAGACGGAATACTGCAGGGGAACCGGCCCGCTGGCTGCGCCAGGCCGCCCCCTTCCCAAAGGAATCCCACATTGTAATGGTTCTGCCAAAAAACAGCAATTAAAAACCAAACGCACGAAAACGGCCCCCCCGAAACCCCTAAAAAAATCCCCAAGCCTGACACTAAGATTAATGCTTTCCTTAAATAAATCAGATACATTTGCCACATAAACACAATAAAAAAGTATCGCTCTAAATCCATGATTACTCACCGAAAAAAAGTCAGCATATATAACTTTATACCGTCTTCCCGCCGCGGTTTGCTACCTGTCGCTTACAATTCTGATTGAGCCAGAGTCTCCTGTGCACCTATGGCTTTAGTGGTCATTAGCACGCTCGTCTCAACACGAATTCCCGCGTTTTATCAGCAGGTAGAATAAAAAGGCAGTTTTGTTCATCCGGCCGCTCTTCGGGTCTGGGCTCACGCGTCAGAGGGGCTTTACCTGCTGCTCCCATGGCTGCCAAGTGGGGAGAGGATGAGGAGAAGCCCCCACATCCAGGAGGGCTCTGCCTGCCCAGCAGGGACCCTGCTCCTGCATCCTCATGGCCGAGCAGCGCCTCTGCCGAGCTCCAGCCCATTTCCCAGCTGCCACCATCGAAAGCACCTGAAACAGCCACAAAAGGGGGCTCGGGGGTGTTATCCGAGCCCTGACGGCAACAGGGGAACGGGACATGGGCACACTGAGCTGCAAACTACGCATCTAAAATGTGCTGGTTCTCCTCCGATGAGCTCGAGTTCTGAACGGAAACTGGTGAAGAGAAAAAAGGGGAAACACCTTCAGAGAAACGCACCTACTCCACGGGGTCCCAGCTGGCAACTCCAGAAACAGGAAAGGGGAAACGAAGAGCCACAGAAACCCGAAGGGAACTAACGCACAGAAGCCCCTCTTCTTCCCAGCCTCCCCCCGACCCAAACGAACAGAAATTAAACAAGGCACAGAATCTTCTGCAAATGACTTCACTAAACTAAATCCAAGCTGGACTTGGCCAAAAAAAGAAAACCCAAAGGAACTGAGGTGTCGAACAGCAGAGTGTACTTTACGAGGAATATTTTTACACAGCAAATCCCAGACCTTCCCGGCCTCACAGCTCTCCACCCATTTGCTTTTTTTTCCTTAAAAAAAAAAAGACACAAGCTGGTTGCAACTTCCAAGATCACTGTCTTTGTAGCGTTTAAATAGGGCCAGTAGTAACCGTCCACGGTTGGACACCTCATGGGAACCAAGGCTGCTCTAGATGAAGTACTCTTTCTTTTCCTCGGAGTTGTTTTGTCCCCCCTCTGCATTGATGATGGCTGTGTCTGCGTCGGCCGCATCATCTGCTCCTTTGGCTTCGTGAGTGAAGTATGTACCTGCAAGGGAAGTGGAGCCTGTGTGACTCTTTGGGAGTCTCGGTGTGGTGCTGAGGGAGCGATCAACAAAGGAAAAAACAATGCCACTGGGAGAGAAACTGGGGGGTCTGTCGCATCAGACAGGATAACACCATGACAGAGGGGACACACATGCCTGGCTTTTCATTGTCCAGCTTCGGTCTGTGTCTTACCTTTATGTCTGGCAAAGTATCGCCCTAAAATGATGAGCAGGCAAAGCATCGCAAAGACGACGACGGCCACGACGCCACCAACCACGGCATGGTCCACGCTCCGTATGGCGCCCTCCTCACCCGCGCGGGAATCTGTGGAGATCAGAACAGGAGTAAGAACTGGGGACTTACTACGATGCTCTTGGCAGGCTCTGGCTGCAGCTGCTCTCAGGATGGGAAGAGCTGCCCTCAGGCTCTCCAGAGGAGCAGGGGTGAAGCACGGAGCTAACTAGACAGATGAGTTCGGGCAGAGGAGCTTTGTCCGGAGCCGAACTGATCTGGTGGCTTGACTCGCAAGGTGTTTTCCGCTAAAAGCAGCAGCACTATGACTACGCACGTGGGAGACAGCTGGGAGAGGGGAGGAAGGGCACATGGAGTCGTTGGTGGGGATCTATTTTGGGAAATTTCCCTATAGTGTTCCCCAAATCTCAGCCTTCCTGATGGATGGGGCACGGAGAAAAGCAGGACAATACAGGAATATAATCGTTAGCTCTGAGAAACGTCATTAACGAGTGCCCTATTGAAAACATTTCAACTTCCCAAAACACTGCTTGCCCAAAAACCAATCCACCCAGCATGGAAAATGTGTTTACAACCATCCTCTGCCCCAAATGAACTGGGTTCCACCATGAACCCCCATCTTTACAGTTCAATGCAACCCACAAGGACACAGCACTCCTGACCCAAAAGCTAACACCCGGCCCGAGGCCGACAGTAAGCAGTAACTGTACAGTGCCTCCCACTGCTTTACTGCGTTTATTTAACTCCTCACCACACAATTAGTTTCCTTTCAGAAGCGCCTCTCCCTCGGGATTCCGTCACCTGGGAGAGGGATGACTGATGTGGCGGAGGAACAGCTCCGGAATGAACCCCGGATGAGCTATGGCCACGTAAAATGAATGTATAGCAGTGTAAACAATTTTAATTTAAGAACGCAGCTACATCAACCCTCGCTGCAATCCTAATGGCAACTGAGATTTATAACGCAGTAAAAAACAATTATTCTCCTGCTGATTAATACATTAACATTTTGGAATAGAAGCTAAACCATTGTCTCTTTTTTTTACTGAGTCAAGCGTGACACCTCTATTAAAATGATTTACTGGCCATACCTTACAATTTAAGCACAGCAGCAACAGAAACGGTAAAAATCTTTTAACTTTACATGATTTGTGAAGTCATATGTGAAGGATTTACCATTTAAATCTTTCACTACAAGAAGCACATGGCCCATAAATCTGCCCTGCCTGCGCCTGCCTGGACACCTCGGAGAAATGCGTTTTGCCAGGACGACTGAGAGAGCAAATGCAAGTCAATTTTTAAGAAAGATTTATCTCCGTCTCCCTCCAAAGAACAGAGCAAATCTCTGAAGCCTCCACCTCTAATAATATTTGAAGTTTATCGATCAAGCGTACAGATCCGTGACAGCTAAAGGTAATGGGGCTCTTTTGAGCCGAGACCTGATACAAAGCTTTCGAGCAGCAGCTGGGATTTACGCTTTCTATCGATATTTCCAATTCTGCTCCAAGATTAAGGACAGAGGGACCCAAGTAAATAACTTGGGACCAAGAGCACCATAAAGTGCCTTTTAATTAAAACAATTTCAGAAAAAAATCTCCTTTGAGTAACCTCTGAGAGCAGGAGCCCCAGTGTGGGCAGGGAGATGCTGGGATGAGCTGGGGCATGGTGAGGGACACTGTGGAATCCCTTCCAGCAGCTTGGCTGATAAGGTAAAAACTGCAGCCAAAAAAGCTTATTACCCTGCAAAACAAAAGCCTTCACTGTCACATCCCTGAAGCCCAAGGCATGGCACTGTGGTGACAGCCAAGGAATCCAAAAGCACAGCAAATGGGGACCTTCTGTCTCAACTCCAGTGGGAACAGACCATGCTGTGATCACTTCCCAGCATCTGCTCTGTGGCGAGCTGCTGAGCATCCCTGCACACTGAAGGAAAGGTGCCCATGGACACTCATGGGGTGCTGAGTTGGTCCTGGGCCCAGGCACAGGATCTGCTGCTTGCCCAGGGTGGCAGCTGGGGAAAACCAGTCACACCAGGCATCCTGGGAGCTCCCAGTCCAACACAGCCTTCCCACTGCTGCTCCAGCTCAGCTAATCTGGCCTCTCTGAACCTGCTCTCTGCAAAGAGACTAAACTGGCTCATCTGCTGGAGCAGCTGCTTCAGGCACGCTTCACTCAGTTTTTTTCTTATTTTTTTAGAAACTTTGTGCCCAGTTCCACTCAGTTGCATTCGGAGCAGCCAGCAGCATCCCAGCCTGGGTGGATGAGTGCCTTGTTGACATCTGAAACAGCTGAGGGGCATAAACACGCTGAGTTACGGCTCTGTAATGTGCTTCCAGCAGGATTTTGCATCAAGAGGCATTTTTTCTTCATCATCATAAATTAAGGTTCTGGAAAGACGAAGCCGTGCATTCGTGCTGGCGGCGGCAGCCTCCACACCGTCCCACTGACCCCAGTGCCGCCGAGACAGGGCTGTGCCAGAGCCTTGTGCCTGACACATCCCTCATGGCTTCCCTTTGACTGGCATCATGCCAAGAGCAGGGAAAGAGGGCTTCCCTCAGAAGGGACTTTGGCCTAAAGCCTTGCCAGGTTTGCTCAGCAGTTTGTTAAGTGTGCGTTCCTCTGCTGAGACACACAGGGCTGTTTTTTCTCAATTGTTCCTTTTAAGGAAGACCCCTGCAAGCAGCCAGCCTCAAGTTCACACTGTTATACACATGGCTATGTACATCTGCAAGCTTACACACGGTCTAAAACATTCCTCCTGCAGCATCTCCTCTCCTTGCCTCCAGCACCTCTTCAGACCCTGTACGCTCTGGCAGCCTGACCCAACACTGAGCTCTGCCTGCTGGCAGGAAAAGCCCAAATCCACCGCTCCCAGCAAACCTGTCTGTGTGCCAGCAGCACGGGAACAGCCCCTCCACATCCTGTCCCTAGCTATTTCTTTGGTAATTAACCAAGTGTCAGGTCTATGGAACAAGGAATAATTCCCCAAAGCCAAAGAGAGACTTGACCTTAACAACCGGAATCTGCTTTAAATGCTGTCTCCAATTCACTCAAGCTATTCCCGCCTTCTATCTCTGATTAAACCAGAAATCACAACTTTATTGCTGAAGAGGGAACAGTCGAGATGGCAGGAACTGACAAAATGCCACATTATTTGCTAATCCTAATATGTTATTCTTCCTCAAGATTTGCTTTTCTCAGCACCAATTCAATTACAGATGCTACAAATCCTTCTGACATTTAATTCTCTCTTGTCAGGGCGCAGTAAATGTATACATGCAGAGCCTTCCCATTAGGATGTTAATATATATTGGAGCAAGCTGGATCCTGGCCTCTCCAGCGAATCATCAGGAATTTTCCTATTCGTGTTACTTGTTTTGGGTTTGCTTGTGAGTTTTTGTGGGTGGGGCAGAAGGAGGGAGGGAAGGGCAGGGAAGGAAAAGACATTACAGCATGTTGTCACCAACATGCCCCCTCAGGGCTACTCTGCAGCTACGGTGCACCTTGGCTGAACCGTTTTTGGATCGATGCTTTGCTTGGTACCAAAGCACCTTAAAGGAAAACTGCAGTGGTAATGGTACAATCCACTTGCCAGAGCTAAACTCATGCATGAAAAAAATCAATTTGTCTTTCCAAGTGCTGTGCTGCTCCCCCAAGGGATTGGCATGGCTGCACCCCACAACAGGGGATGCCAGGGTTTCATGGGATGCAGTACTGGTCTGCCCACGGTGCAGATCACTGAACAGCAGCAGGAGTGCTCTATAGCCTCTTCTAGGGTGGCCAGGAAGAGACTTGGGTAGCTTGAAATTTATTTTTGCTGATTATTTTTGCCCACTGCTAGTGTAATCAACAAAATAGTGATTACACTGCTGGAATGGCAACCTTGGAAGTTTTCCTTTAAACAAAAAGTGCGGCTCAGCAAACAGCACATAGAAAGGAGAGAAAGGGGTTAGGGACTGGTTCCTACTCCTCACAGAACTAAGGAACTAATTCCAAAGGTCAGGAGCATTATGGAGCAGATGCTGAGCTGGGGATTGTCCATCTAAGTACTGATAATCATCATCTGCGATTCACACCTGCAGGTTTTCAGCTATGGGGGCTCTGGGGGACTCTCTTAAAAAGTGAATGTATTAATGATCTCCAGGTTTCTAACATTTCTGCCAATATAAGTGCTAAAACCAGCTTTCTGTGGGCTCTCAAGAAAAATGTTGGTGATGGTAAGAGCAGCACTCTGACAGTCTGGGACAGTGCTTACACTGAGGTTTAGCAGAGGGAAGACTTTTCTGCTCCCAGCTTCTCAATGAAAAGGTTCCACTCAATTCCATTTTAATGAGGCTTTAAATATAGATATATCTATGAATATTCCACTCTTTTTGTCAGCAGCAGCATCCCAAGACTAAAAGCAAGACTGCCTGTATTTTAAAATCTCCTTTCTACTCACACTAACAGCTTCAGACCTATTTGGGTCAAACCACGTTTACCTTCAGTGCTCCCCACGCTCTCAGCAGCGGGTCCCACGAGGCTTTTGGGCTCACCTTGGTCCTTCCAGTGACCTCCTGCAGCCTGGGCGTCTCCACCGCCGCTGGCACCGCTCCTGACACTGCTGCTGCTGCACACAGCTCCTTCCCTGCGTGCTCCAGCAACCTCGCCAGCCGATTACGGCTCTCCCTCGGCTCAGTGCCGGAGGCGTGGAGCAAAGGCAGCACTGCGAGATGCAGCCTGTCCTGCTGTGATGTGGGAAAGCCCAGGTTTTATGGAACCCATGCTGAGCGGTGCTCCTGCCTCCTGTCCTTCCTCCTCACCTCCCTCCAGCTTCACCTTCTGTAGCCCAACTGCAATATTTTGGGGTATCTCTGGACAGCTCTGACCTTCCTCTATGTGCATTTCTGCTGTAAAAGCAGAGAATGGAGGGAGATTTTTATGAAAATGTAGTTTGGACATTAATTTTGGCATATTGGGATTTACTGCTGCACTTGCACAAAAATTTACCTTCTATTTCTGGGTGAAAATTAATCTCAAGCTCCTGACACTGGACAGTGTGGGCTGAACTTGTGGGCAGGAGCAAGCTTATACACACTGGTCCCACCGAGTGCTCCTGAGCTTCCCAGATGTGCAGGTAACATCTGCATCATGGCAGGGGAAAGGAAACCTCTGTCAATGCCTTTAAAGGATTCCTACACAAGTGATCTCTTCTAAATCTGGTTACAGTTCAGTTTATGAAAAGATTATCACATCAGTATGCCTGAAGATCCCACAGGTCATGATCTGGGTGCTTAATGGCCTCAAGTCACTTGAGCACTCCTGAAACCCGGTGAGCCAATTATTCCTTTTCCCTGGAGGTAGGAAACATAAGGATTGCACTGACACCTCCCAGCTGAATCTGGGCTCAACTCTTCTGTGGAATAAAGTTTTTGAAATGATGGAGCAGCACTAGAGGTTGGACTTGGCAGGGGGTGGAAGAACAGGCTGCTGTTACTCCACGAACACTATAAACCATTTAACCACGAATGGAGGACAGAAATCACTGCCTGTCTATGACAGGATGAGCAATAATGTTATTCATTCCCACAGCGTGGCGTGGAGCAGGCTACCCCTCCTCGAATTTATTGAGGGGTCATTAAAGAGCAGCGTTAACCTGCCTGTCACATCATAATTGAATTTGGTCTAATTTAAACCAGAGAAATTTGAGGAGTTCATCCTTCTCCAATCAATAAGCTCCCCTTCAGCGACCCATTTCAAGATCGCTTCATAAAAAATAACGCGCTTTGTTTGAATAAATGTGCTCTCCCTGGCAGAGCTCAGAGCTGCACGGCTGCTTCCAGACTTCTCTCTGGAGAAGGGAGCCCCGCTGGCAGCCGGTGGCCATCGATCCGCCAGCACCCCCGCTGCAAAGGCGCTGATGGGGTTCTGGTCAGGAACCTGTCCCTGTTTCACAGCAGGTGCTGATGCTCTGGAGCAGAGCAGGAGAGCTCAGCGAGTGTCGGGGCAGGGCCCTGGAGCGCTGTGCTCGGAGCCCAGGGCAGTGTCTGTACGTGTGCACCTGCGTGCACAGGTGTGCACAGCACACACACATGCTCAGCTCTGCCCTCGTGATTCCCGGTGCTGCAGGAACCCCGCCTGCCAGGCTGGAATAAGGAACTGAGAGGTGCCAGGCCAGCCCTCTCCGTACCCTAAGGGCTCAGGATGTGAGGAACAAGAGGAGGACTGCGAGAGGCACGGACACACAGAGCTGGGCCGGACAGAGCGAGGACGGCTCTGCACTCAGGCTACCTGGGCGGAAGGCAAGGGATGCATTACTTAATTGCTCAGTCGGCAGAGCCTCGGTGGAAGCTGTGGGCGGGACAGATGTACCTGGAAGGAACAGCACACTGAGCAAACACGGCAGCAGCCCCACGCCCGCCGCGCCACCGTCCCGTGGGGTGGGCGCGTGCCCTGCGCCCCTCGGGGGTGCCCAGGGCTCCAGCGCCCGCTCCTGCTGCAGGGGAGGGCGGCCTTCCCGACGGAGAGCTCCACTCCAGCACTCACCTGGACCACCCAGCTGAGAGCCCCAGTGCGCTGACCCTGGGCAAAACCTGACTTGGTTTCAGTTTCCTGGCATTCTGAACACGGGCTATGGGGCAGAGGCCACTCTGTAGCAGAGAAGGGCCTGGGGCTCTCTCTAGTGCCTCCCCCATACCTGACCCGGTATGATCCTGACCACACCTGACCAGGTGCCCTTTGGGCAGGCAGGAGGAACCTAAAGAGCAACAAGCAGAATTTTGAAATTCTTAGGGAAAAAATCAGTAGCCAAACCAGATGCTCCAAAAAGGGTGTTTGGCAGCACACGATAGGTGCTGCATTCTGTAAAGGTAGGGGAAATTTTGGCTTCTATTCCAGACTCAGAAAAAGGACTACACTGAACTATGTGATCTGGGGAAGCTGTGAGCCCCTCTGGGCAGCACAAGCTTAGGAGGAAACACCCACTGTGGGCAATTCCTTTGGGAATTTTTTCAGGTTCTTCTCTTCATTCACCAAAAAGTGCACTTTTCCTTGAAAAATATAATTTTAAAAAGTTAAAGAACTTTACTAGAGCAAAACAATTTTCCCCATCCACTCAGGGATGTTCACCGGGGCCCTGGTGCATCTTACCTATGGGATCTTCCCTGGGCCTGCAATAATAATTGTTAGCATTGCACAGTGTTAGGAAACATCCGGAATGAATCCATCATTTCTGACCTCTCGGCCAAAGCACCACCTGTAGTGGCTTATGGGATGGGAGGTTTCTGATTTGATCGGGTGAGAGGGAACCATCTGATGAAGACTCAGGGGTTTTTGGGGTATTCTTTTGCTTCAAAGAGCTCTTTTGCTCTTTTTGAACCCCCAAGAGGGAGCAGCACTGGGCTCCAGCCCCCCTGGGCTGGGCTCTTCCCAGGGGGACAAGTGTCTGCTCCTGCCCTCCAGCCAGCACTGTGCACCCTGCGCTGGAGCGGCCGCACGCAGCCACAGAGCCCAGCAGGCACCAGGAGTCTGCAAGGGGGGGGCAAAAATATACGGGTGCATTTCTATAGGAAAACATGAAGAACAGAGATTTACGTTTGCACCACTGGTACAGGCTTTCCTCTGAATGCACCCAACTGCATCCACTGAAGATGCTGTTATGCTTTAATCTCAATCAGCACTAATTGGCAAGGATATTAATGAGGATGCATTTAAGCCCCTTTCAGTCCAGTGTGGATAAAAAGAGGCTTGAACCATTTACTTCATTTGGCCTCACTGATAAAACAACCATCTCCTTTTTACCCCCAATCTGATGTTGGTGTGATGAGGAATCCCCAAGCAGCCAAGGGTTAGTGCTGGCCACCTGTTTAAAGGGGGGTTTCACACAACACAGCAGTCAAGTGTTTTACAAAGATTCAACTCAACCGGTCTGCAAATCAAAAAATCCCTCGGTGCCCGGCACCTCCTGCCCCATGTCCGAGGATGTCACACAGAAATGGGTACCAAAACAAAAACAAAAACAAAAACAAAAAAAAAAAAAAAGAAAGGGAGGAGAACCCCAAAAGAAAGGAGTGCACTTCCAAGCTGCGAGAGCGCGGGGGGAATGGCTGCGCCACAGCGACTGCACAATGCAACATGGGCAGGATGCAGAAATCAGAGTGGAACCAGTGTCCAGTGAAGGAGAGCAGCGGGTTACCTACGGACTAGCCCTTACCTGAGAGATCCCCATAGTCCAGCTCCTCGGCCGAATTGGGCAACTGAGTAAAGCCTTACAAGTAAAAACAGACTCGTTTTTCTCTGCGTTTCTCAAGCGACAAAAAACAACACACTTAAGAACTGAGGATGAATTTCTTGGGGGGGAAAAAGAGAATGTGACAGTCACTTGCCACCGCCTGCCACTGTGGGCAGAGCCATCGTGTGACACCAGTGTAGTCATGGCCTTTATCCCAGACAGGAACGCTCCTCGCTCTACACTGCTGGCACATGAAAGGTGGCATTGAGACCGCTCATAACAGCATGCAGAGCCCCCCAAACTCTGCCTTTTGTCACGGGGACAATTTCCCAATTTAGTCCAGGCTGATTTCAGTCCTGCATACAGAGAGCAACGGAAAACTTGCCTCCAGTTTTGCACCCAATCCAATTAGTTTTGGTCATGGTGACAAGTCTGGACATTTATCGATGAGAGAATACGAATATTGGGCAGCGCATGTCATGGCCTGTTTGCAGGCTGCGGGCTGTGTCCTCTGCCAAACTATCCAACAAACTGGCTTTTTTTCATTTGCCCAAATGTGATGAATTTACGGGAAAAGCATCTGTACTCAAAGCTATAATGCAATCAGGGAGGCACATGGTCGTGGCTACCAGAGGCAGCCAGCGCTGTCTGAGAGGGCGTTAGTGCTGCTTGGCTGGGGAGTCTGAGCAAGTGCTGGGGTCTGCAGGCAGAGCATCCCCAGGGATGGACACTCAGCCCCACTGACAGGGCAAACCAGTGCCGGGAGGCCACCCAGACTTACTGAAATGTGGGGTGGGCAGTGTTACCCTGTGGGCTGTGACTTCCAAGACTCACTCTTGCTGCTGGCCACTAAAAGCAAATGCATAAGCAAAGAAAAAAAATTCCCAAGAAGCGATCCTGTATCCCCAGGCACTGGGGAACCTGGGATCGTCAGTGCACGGACTGCTACCAGAGCTGACTGTCTGTTAAACAGCCAAGCTGTGAGTGCAGTATGGTCAATGTGCAGACTTGGCCCCACTGCAGAGCAGCAATATGTTTATTTATATATATACACTGCTCTTTAAAAATGAAACTCGTTTTCAGCGACTAGTTTTTAAATACATCAAATCACCAGGAAGTTACGTTGGAATTACCTCCTGAAGTGGAAAGCCATTTAGATTAATAGCAGGAAATTTGCTTGTGTGCCACTCCTGGGTTTCAGGGAGCCCTTTTCAGATTTTCAGGAGCTTTTTTCCTATAAATGATCTATAAATACAACAGTCGTCTCACAGAAGCATTGGCCATGCAAAGCTGCACTTGGCAGAGGAACCCTTCAACTTTTCTCTCTCCAAAATTGCTTCTGTAGAGAGTTCCCTTTAGAGGAACTACGTTTTCTCATTGATGAAAAAGGGCAATGTTGCATTTTTTATGAAGCAAAAATAAATCCTTTTCAGAATAAAATGTGCAACAAGTCCACAATTCTGTTACCCTGCACCTGGGACACTCACAAATGCCACCGGCCAGTGTTAAAACCTGTTGTAAGGCATTTAAATAGGTGGTAAATTACTTCTTGATTTTTCTTATTAAACTTTCATATCAGCTGCTGAAGCCCCTTCTTTTCACTTCCAAGAGGATGAACTCAGTCTGCCACTACTCCTGTCAGAGAAATGAAAGGGAACTTTTCCCTCTGCTCCATTTCCCTGGAAATGATAAATCCTCGGCAGGCACGACGAGCGCGTCCTGCAGCTCAACCAGGTGCCCACAGGAGGACCACGCACCCTGGCTATATTTAGGTTTCTGTGGGCTCCCACGCTACATGCAGTTTTTAAGGAAAAGCCAATTTCTCTCCCATCTCAGGCTCTAAATAAGCAATTAGGGATTCCGTTTCATGCCGTGCTGCGCAGAGCCGCAGCGCGCAGACAGCGCTCTGATGTTTTATTCAACCGCCCCAAGGACAGGAGCTGTAAAATACATTGAGGAACGGATTTACTATTAGCTGCACTTTTAAGTAGGGTATTTCCAAGAGGGAAGGAGGCAGGTGGACTGGCAGAGCTGCTTGGTGATGGCAATGCAGAAAGCTCTGAGGCCTTTTCCATGGCATCTGGTGAGGTGTATGAGTGGCCGGTGCTCTGCTGCAGCTGGGCTTTGGCTTCAGCCCAGCAAAACCCATTTTCAGGGACTGAGCACTATCAGAAAAAGGAACAAGAGTGTAACACAGTAGTGTTACCTATTCTTGTACCAGACCTGCTAAGGCCGCAATTAAAAACCCACATGGGCCTTCAGGAAAGAATTTCAAGCCTATAAAATAATTTACTGGCTTCATTATGGGCCAAGTATTTTCTTATCACTCTTCATTTGTGATTAGGGTGTTCTCCTTATTTTAACCTTCACTCCAGGCTTCTTGCTTTGCCAGCTTCAGAGGAGGCTTTTCTAAAGGGCTTAAAACCCTACCTTTCCATGAAAATGAGCAGAAATTCTGCCTGAGCTGAGACAGCATAGCCTGGTTCTTGCCTTGCCAAGGGAGTGGGGAGCAGCCCTGAGCCCCCCATTGCTGGGCAGATGGATGGATGGACAGGGCCTCAAGCACATGCCCTATGTGGGCAACACCCATATCCTGGGGAATCACTCTGAGCATTTAAAGCTCTCTGCTTACAACAGGGTAAGGGTAGAATTTGGAAAAAAACTGGGCACAAGGTCAGTGTGTCCAAGGTCATGGCTGCTTAGACACATCCTGCTTGTGTAGGGGACAAACATGAGCTGGGTGTCTCACCTGAATGGCTCCACAAAGGCCAGCACCTCGTGAGGGCTGAGCTCTCTGGCCACCGAGGGGCATCGGGGGCCAGGACGCTAAAAACTGGCATGCTGATTATGGTGGGGAGAGGGGCAGGGAGGAGAATTGAAAGGGCATGGCAGAAAAAGTGCTCTGTCCCCAGACTGGGTGGCGCAGACACTCCAGGTTGTTATACTCCCGGCTCCACCGAGTTCTGCCCGCACTCCAAACAGTGGGAGCAGCGATTTCAGCCCCACGGGCACCCTGACCCCAGGGGGCACACCGGGAGGGAGGAGGGCTGAGGCTGGGAAACCCCAGCTTGGTGGGGTGCAGCGGAAGCACAAGCCTTCCTGCCGGCCATGACCATGCTGTTATTGGAGCTCTGGCAATGAACAGTGCAGAGAAAGGAGAAAGTGCATCAGAAAATTCACAGTTAAGCTCTCATTTTTCAACAAAAGAGTTAACAATGTTCGTGCGTTAGGTCACTCATGCATCGCTGCCGTCAACTCCATTCCGTGAGGAAAGGGAATGGCAGGGCCTTGGCTACTGCTGGGACATGCACACACACACAGGACTGCTTCCCCCCAGTCCTCTAGGATACACTCCAAAACTCTCAGTGGCTCAAAACCCTCTTTCCCCGATTGAAGCATTGTGCTGGCTCCACACTGGGCTTACATTACGTTTTCTTTGCTAGCAAGCTCTTTTTTGGGTTGGTTTTTGTTTTTTTTTTTTTTTTTTTTTTGTGGTTCTTCTTTTTTTTTGGTTGGTTGGTTTATTTTCTTTTTTCTTCCCCCAATTCATTTTAAATTGTTTTTGGAGAAAATCCATTTGGCTGTATTCATGCCCATGCATTTCTAGTCATTCACAGACATGCTCACTCCCATTGGACATCGGAAAGAACAAATGGCCAACATACAGAAACACCTGGTATACTCCATACACACTCCAGCAACACAAGCTTGGAAAGAAATCCAGAGTCTTCACAGGAAAAGCACCTCTCAAGGGCAGACATGGGGGAATTGGGAACAAACTGTCTGGTTTTAAGGCAGGAAAGTTTGTGGCAGCTCGTTTGACTAGGATAGGTTGTCATTTCAGCTGGCCACCTCCCTGGCAGTGATCCTCCCCACGGAGGGGGGAAATCCTTGAGTTAAAAACAGGCTTTTTATGGCTTCCTCAGAACAACGAAAAAGGAGAGACATCAGGAATTCCTTTAAAAAATGGGGCAAGGGCTCACCACTGAGCATCTGCCCAGCTTGTCCTCATTGCAGAGTCTAACACAAGCCTACACTGAGCCTTTCCTGGTGCAAAGATACCTAGAAAGGATGTTGGGAGTTGTGGTATCATCAGGGCTACCCGATCTTTTTCAAATTTGGGGATCAACATCTAGCCACAAACATGTAGCTACAAAATCAGCAAGGCTGGCTCTTGGCATTTAACACACACACGGAGATGGTCACACAGACAAAACACAAGTGTGCCCAAAGATTTCCCATCTTTATGCCGAGTAGGAAAATGCATCCAGGTAGGTAAGTTATTTGGGACATGAAATGCAAGCCCCTCCACTTGATATGGCACATTGTTACTGAATGATTGCTTCACTCAGTCCTGCCTCTGACCTCACCCAAGCAACGCCTAAAGGGGAGCAGGCAGGAGAACATGGTGTTCTTTGCTAGAGATTTCTGCCCGTAAAAAATCAGTCAATGTATCAGAGTTAAAAGAAACTAGAACAGCAAAGTCCAACATGGATTAGCTGTAATTAAAAATTGTCAGAGGTTTTGGTTCTTCAGCTGAAAAGTAAGCTTGTGCCAAAAAATGGGATGCTCAACTTCCAGCCTGCGGCGCGTACGTAGGCTTGCTGGGGAATGGAGGAAGCTCAGGAAGCTGTCAAGCTGTTAGCTAGACTGCCTCGAGCAGACGACAAGGGTTACTTTGCTAGACTGCTATGCTGAGAGGAAAGTGTTGCTATTTGTTTTCCCAATCTCCTTCTGCAGTGTAATAACAAAAAAACTTCCCTGCCGACCTTGCAGGCGAGCGCTCCTCTGTGGAGCACCCCAGAATCCCCAGTGCTGCCCTATGCCAGCAGACCTGCTGGATGCCCTACCTTAAAAACTAACTCAAAACGCAAGAAAAATGCTCAAAAAAAAAATCTAAAAAAAAAAAAAAAAATTTTTCAAGTGTGAAGTGACTCCCTCACTCAATGGGTGGAGAACCAATTGGCATTGCTTGGACCTGGGTGCCACTTCCATGGGGCTTGTGCTTGCCTGGCACCAGGATGATCAGCTGGGGAGCTCACAGCAGAAATGACAAGAGCAGACAGACTTTCCAGCCTTAGAACCTACGCTGTATTTATGAGATGAGTCCACCTGAAACACAGTTTTCCCTTGAAGACTCCAGTTCCCTTTTTGGCTTCCCCTTCCCAGGCTTGTCTTGCCACTCAGCAGCGCTGAGAAATAAGATAAACAGGAATGTGATACCAACCGTGAACTGCCGGATCTGTCGTCGCCGTTGTGTCTACACACGGGAACAGAGGATTGGAGGAAGGGAAGAAACAGGAGGAACAGCATGCAAAAAAAGGGAAAATGGAAAAAATGGAACAGATAATAAATGAGCAAGCTTTCAAAGAACATTGCGTGACAAGCAATAATAAAAAGAAAGGCAAAAAGCATTTGAAGTGAGTTGCACTGTTTAGAAGACATGCCTCCAGTTCAAAAGCTATGAGCCTGAGGAAAACAGTAAATTTTTCTTTTTTTCCAGGTCCTTGCCAGAACAATTACTGGTGGTTGCAAAGTCAGGGGAACAGGAGACAGGAGAGAACACTGACACCAACGGTTTGGTTGGTGGGGACAAAACAGAAGCTCCAGAGCAGGATGAGGAGCTGAAGCTCTGCACATCGCTGTTACACACTCAAACACTGCCTCATCAGAGCACCCATGGCCAGGGAACGGTCTGCTCCTGCCTCTCCTCCAGCTTCCCAGCCACTATCTGAATGATGAACCATGTTTTTCAGCATAAAATATGTTCTAGAACTGGAAACTGTGCACAAACATTACCAGTCCCTCTGCTGCAGGAGGTACCTGGTTGAACAGTTGTGGGTAATTAAAACATCCTGGATATTTTTTTGCTGGTTAGTCTGAAGTTGACTCTACTCCATATCCCACTGGAAATTTCTTGGAGGGCACTGCCTGGCCAGTGGAGACATGCTTTGTCTCTTCCAGGTGTTTGCAACAGGCAGTTCTGTAAGACTGACCCAAATCTGAAGGCTTTTTCTGACAGTTATTTCCTCCACACCAACAGGTCTAAACCAAATGTAACCACATTACCCGAATTTACTGAGGTATTTAGTTGTTGGAGGCCGTTTACTTCCCATCTGGAGGTAGGTATTCCGTGGCAGGGGTGAGTGGCTGGAGCGAGCTGGCTCCTCAGAACGTGTCACTGAAATAAATAATAAATCCCTGGAGCCAAGGGCCCAGCCCAGGCTGGCCCAGCCCAGCTTTGGCCCAGGCTGGCTGGGTGGAGGCAGGCAGTGTTTGAGTGAGCAACCCCGTGTGAGTGAGCGCACAGCAGCCCAGAGCTTGGGTTTTGCAGCAACGACAGACAATTCACAGCGGCCTTCCCCTTGGTGACATGCTGGCAGACAACCCGGGGACAGGTCCCCTGCGCGGGCAGAGGCAGCAGTGGAAAAAGGAGGACCTGTTTCTTGGCAATTTTGCTGAGGACAGCCCAGGGTTGAATTCCTGAAGCAGCAGCAAAGACAAGAATCATACAAGGAATATACAATACTTACAGATACAAGGTCTACATGCTTTAATTATGGAAGCAAAACAAATAAACCCTGCACAGTTTAACAAACTGCACCAAGATTTGCATAACAGATTATCAAGCCGTCATTAGCCTGTTTCCACTGCCAACATAGGCTGTTCTCATCTTGGCAACCAAATCTAAGGCACCCTCAAGGAGGCCAGCCCTTGTTCTCCTGTGGGAGCTCTGGGGGCTGCAGGTAAAACCTTCCAAAGCCACGAGGAGACCAAGAGCAGGGCTTTGCTTTTATTTTGGTCAGCAATCCCCATTTGTTTTAACCAAGCAGATGGTGGAAGGGGAAATGGTGGTGGAGGTGGGGGGAAAGTCATTGTTTAGAAGGGGTAGTAAAACTGAGTATTAATTCCTGAGATAGCATCTTGGCATCTATAAATAGTTTCAATTTACTGTCTTCCTGAAATAAAAAAAGTTATGTCAGCTTTTACACTAAATAGAGAATCTGCTGGAAGCAAACTTGTATTGATGTGCTGGAAGAGATTATTAGTCAAGAAACAGTGCAAACTGGACAGTGCATCTCGCTTCCCCATCTGGGGACAGAGACCAACAGGTTACACAAAATAAAGTTCTCAAGCGGTTGTAAGTGCGAACAAATATCCACGTTAAACAACATGTTGGCTGCAGCTGGAATGACAAAGTTATGATTAGCAAATGGTTTGGATGGTTGCAGTAGGAAACACAGACCGGTTAAAGTTTAGAGTGAGCTTTTGGGGAGTCCTGTTCAGTCCCAGCCATCTCTGGGAAGAAGGACTGCACACACCAGTGCTCCGGAGGGAATGACCCCACGTTAAAGACAAGAACGTGCTGACACTGGCTGTTTCTACACCATCATGTGGCAAAGGAGAGAAAACAGTCACTGGTGCTGGTACCAAATCCGTGCATTCCTGTAAATCCATGTGTGTCCCAGCCCTGCCACTGCCACTCTTCACTGGGAAGGGACATCTTGGCCCTGCAGCTGCTGCTCACGCAACCCCAACTTCAGACTGGACTGGTTAACTCCAAAGCTGCTTTCCTGAATCCTGGGTATGTGCCAAGAGCTTCTGCTTTGCTTTCAAGAACAGCCACATTTCCATGTCGGAGCAGGCACACAGCACCCCAGGGATCAGCCTTCTGCTCCATGTCCTACAACAAAAACCATCTCTTCTCCTCAAATGCTTACCAACAAGAAATCTTTGATACACTCGTGACTTAACTAATGTTGACCAAAGCCAAGGAAAGGCTCTGCTGTCACAAAAAACTACTGTTCTGGTCCCAAGCCATCAGGGTGCAGAACAGCTACATGATCACTGAAGGCTGACAGCTACCATTTAAAATGGAAAGCTGGTGATGAAGAATGGGCTGGTTTACCAGGTGCAGCAAAGCCAAGAGGATGCAGAAATCACATAACCAACAGACTCAACGTGGGATTTTCTATCTTAATATCAAGGCTTCTCTTCCCAAAGCCAAGAGAAGAGAATTAAACAGGCTGTTCAGGAGAAGTAGAACAATGCCAAGGCCTTCCAAAATCTTTGTGTATAGAAGCTCCTCAGAGGCCTAGTTTATAGTTACAGAAGGTACCCAAGGGAGTAACCATCGGCCTCTACAAAGCTGAAAATTTCACTTTATCGGGATTTCTGTGTAGCACTGGCCATAAGAAATAAATACCTGCCAGCTAAGACAACTCAGATGACACCCAAGCTCTAGGCACTCACCACCTCATTAAGCAGCTACACAAGGGCACACACACATATACACACGCATATTTATAAAATTACTGTGTGGAGGCAGCTGGGCAACATTTCTCAGAGTTATGAGCTCCACTGCTGAGCCTCCTCATTTTCTCAAATGGATTCTCTCCAACTTCAAACTGTCTGCAGAGTGTGACAGACCAGGCCCTTTAAACTGGGCCATAATTAGTCCATAGCCTCAAACAGAACAAGCACGATGGAGGAATATTAAAACCCCAGCAGCAAAATTAAATTCCCCTGTTTGAATGCTGCAGCTGCAGTGCTGCATCCTCGCAGAGGTAATCGTTGCTGGGGCTGAGGAGCACACACAGAATTACAGCAGCACATCCACAAAATAACAGCAAAACACGTGGCTGCCTTTTAAATTTAAAGAGGCTTTAGCAAGTATAGATATCCATTCAATATATTGCTTTTTAAATTGCTTTCTGAACTGAAACCAAAAGCCAATCTGATCCCTGACGCGTGGAGCTCTTATTCTTCCCGATTTTCCAGACTACTTCACATGTACTGACCGAGGAGAGTGTGAATTCCTGCACGTTGCTGCCTTCGCAGCAGCCTGAGGGAACAGCATGCAGCTCTGCAAAGGGATCCCTGCTTTGGTTCAGGTCCTTGGGGCTGATGAAAAAGCCTACAAAACTTTTTCCGACGTTCCCCTGGATCAAACTTCTGTGGGACACGAGCACAGATGTCACATCCCACAGCAATGCAAGAGCTGAGGGGTGCCAGGCCTCAAACACCAGAGCGCAGTGGCACATCCACTGTTTCCCTGACCTCAGCCATTCTCTCCCTGACCTGAGCCATCCTCTCCTTGACCTCAGCCATCCTCTCCTTCACCACACGATCCTCCAGGGATGGATGGGGAGGTACTTTGCATTCCAAAGGACCTGATCTGCTCCGTACAGCGCTCCAGGTTGGCGCTGAGTGCCCCGGTCCAGGCGTGCCGCAATGGGCCCTGGGGACAGCTTGATTAGCAGACCAGATGCTTCACAAAAATTGTCACAATCTGTATGGATGTTGTGTGTGACCAGAACAACAATAGTCTGAAATTAGCACAGAGGCTCCAACCATGCTTTTGCATGTTTCTCCATACAGATTTGGGAGGATTTGGGTTTGATTTCAAGCCCAAGCTTAGACACACCCCACGCTTCTGCTCAGTAAGATGATGGTTTTTGCACAGCTTATGCTGTGTCACCAAAGGTAAAGCCATGTATAACGGGTTCTGCCTGCTACTGGCTGGACATGGGACTGAAAGACTGAATTTTATTTCATTTTATTTCCTGTCCGTGACCTGTCAGCTCTGCCTTTAGCCCCTTTAATGCGGACACATCCTGGATGAAAATGTCAGAATCATCTTTAAATTAACTTGACATTTTACCAGGGAGAGGCAGAACCGTCAAGAGAAAGCAAAAGTTAAATAATAAATAATTTGGGAGAACAAATCACTGGGCTGCGTCCCTGCACAGCAGCATCAAGCACCTGAACATGTCACAAGTCCGCAGCTGACTGGGAGCCCTGAGCTGCCCATCTCCTGCTGGCAGCGTGGGCATCTCCACATCCCTGGAAAAGCCAGAGACTGTAAGAGTGTCCAGACAGCCGAGTTGAAGCCGACCACTCTGAGCTGACTGGGGAGCTAACGTGTTTTCAGGATTAAATTCCATGTCAGCACCTGCAGCAGTCCCAGCCAGAAGTGGCCACACCCGAGCCTACATCAGGATCCCACCAGGCCTTAGTCATCCCCACGCTACCTCTTTGCCTCCCACAAAGCCAGTGCAAGGAAATCTGAGAAAAGGATGACTGGGACTGCATTCTTTCTGCCCACCAACCACTGGGACTGCTGCTGGAATAAACCCCCTGCAACTGCAGCTTTTCACACAACCAACTGCAATTAGGAAAGAACAAACTCCTACTGAGGATAATATAATTTTTCTTGTTTTGAGGAAGTTTTTTGGCATAAGTGAAAGAGTGAAATGCTCTGAAAACCTGTGACGCTATTTATGCTCACACATTTCCATGTGCTATTATTTTTAAAGCACCTGGGATGACACAAAGGGGTGCCCCCGTGGGTGACAGGAGAGTTCCACCACCCTGTGCCCCTGCTCAAGAGCTGATATTCCAACTCAGCATCATTTCTCAGCTCCTGCTTTGGAGCTCACTGGCTCCTGCACACCTCCAAGCTAAAGAGCGCTTGCCCCTGCTTGTACAAATCTTGAGCCTCAGGAAGGAATTCAGAGCTGTTTCCACAAGATGGGCTCAGTGCTTTCCACACGCATTCACTGAGGGGGCTGGAGCACCTCTGGGGATTCTCAAGTGAAAACCACTGCCTGCAGTGTTACAGCCCCCTGAAAAACACAAACACACACACACCACCCCCTCCCCCACATCTGCTACTCCAAGGGATCAGTGGGATTTAAAATGTGCTCTAAATGGCCATTCCAGGGAGGACATTGGGAGCCTCCAGCCTGCTGCTGATGCTGCTGCAAAGGATGGAGAGCAGTGCCTTTGCAGAGTCAGCAGCAGGGCTGGCAACACCTGCAACCTGTCACCCCCAGGTCTTCACCAAAACTGCTGCCAGGACAGCTGTGCCAATTCCAGCTGTGGAGAAAGTGTGGGTGCACCTAGGAACGATGCCGTGGCTCCTGGGAGGCGGCTGTGTCACAGAGCCAGCGAGGAGGCTGGGACAGGCAGGCAAATGCCCCAAGATCAGGGCTGGGCTGTGACTAAGGACCTTTATTTCCTAGGAAACAACAGCTGCCCAAGCCCAGCATTTCAAGGAGCGACTCCGGGGTAATTCAAATGATGCTGTTTGCTCCGCTGTATCGTATTGTACATCTTAATGAAGAAAGCCACAAGGACAATTTAACTGATAAAAAAGGGCTTGGCAGTGATAACGGCTGAAACACCAAAGGGTGGCTGGAATATCAATGCTGCTGGAGGATACATGGAAAAGATCAAGCTGTCATGCAGGAAATCTTTTCAAGCACCTACACTAAAGTGACAGAGGGAAAGCGCTAAAGGTTGTGGTGTCTGGAAACTTCACCACTGCTCAGCTTGTCCTTCGCTGGAGAAAGCATCAGGTCAGCTTTACAAGAGCTCCCCAGAAACTCCCTGAACCAATAAATCAAAAGGACAACTCCAAGGGCAGAATTTTCTAGGGTCACCTGCTAGAAACTGCTTCAGTGCAGCCTCTCTCCCCATGTTTTATTCAATTAAAGCAAGACAATTGTTTTTCAGAACTACTCCATGGTTCCAGGGACATGAACCACGTCAGGGTTATACTAAAAGTAGGGGGAGAAAAGCAAAATAAAACAGATTTCAAGCCCACCTCATCCTAAGGATTGGATTCCACTGGGCTAGCTCCAGATGTCTGGATTGCCAGCAGCTCAGAGAACACCTCGTTGGCTCCCACCTCTCCTCTGTCAGATGGGGAAGAACGCTGGAGCATTTGGGTGAGGAAGGGAATTAAGGTATCAGGTGTCTCAAGGCTTTGAAAAGTGTTCCAACACTACTATGCTATGTAATTCTAGAGATAATGTTAATTTGACCTAATTTTTTTCCAGCCACAAAATCTTTTAACTATTGAAGGGCAGAAGCTGGTGGGGCTCCATGCTCCTGAGCACTGACTGGAGAGGACACACACACACATCTCTGCATGACAGAGGGAGGAGAAGCCTTGGCTGCTCTGGGTGGGAAAAGCACACTGAACTCATGGGCAGAGGATGGTAAGATGCATGTCAAGAAGACTCAGTGCCAGGGAAGAAAATAGTAATTTCTCTTATCAGCATTAGTGAATCTTCTTCCGACAAATTGTGAGCAGGAACTGCTGTAAGCAGGGAGCAATATCACATTTCCATTACTTTTCCAGCCTCCTCAGCAGTTCAAAGCCAACACAGAAAAGCATCAAGAAGGTAATGGAGACCCACTGGGTTCTGCCACCAGAGTCTGAGATCCTCCACCACTGCAAACAAAGGTGAGAGAACAGCGCTGGACAGCCACGTCCTCCTTACCCGATGGGATCTCTTCCAGGCTGATGACACAGCCATCTCCGACTGCAAGAACCACCTCCCTCCTCTTATTTTTAATATAAAAAAGCTGCAAAACCACGTGATGGAAAGCCCAAAGGCTACTGAGCATCCACAGACAAGCTGCAGCACTCGCAGTAGGACAGCTAACAACCAAGCTGCTATTTATTGGGAAGAACCAACAAGACTGTGGAACCTGACACAGCAGTTGAGGACAAGCGAGGACAGCACAGGCTTTGGAAGGCAGTGCTGGGGCAATCTCTAAAATGACAGGCTGATAACAACCCAGTTCCCAGAAAAAGGACAGTCATTAAAGTTTGCAGGCACCAAGATTAACTGAAGGGGTTATCCAAGCATCAAGACACATTGTTCCTTTCAGCCTTCCAAAATTCACTGAAAGCACGAGCAATTACCGTCAAAGAAAGAAACCTGTGTCCAGTGCAGCCTGTGGGACACACAGCCGAGCTTCTCTGCCAACAGCTCTTAGGGAGGCTTTGAGAAAGCTTCAAACCTCCTCTGAAACGAAAGCGGGTTAAAAGTCCAGAAACCAAAAACACGGAAGAAGGGAGAGCGACCACGGCAGAGCATCCCAAGCACCCCAGGCTGGGTGCCTGGAGCTGGGGTTACCAGTTGGCACCTGCAGGAGGAAGCAGAGCACGGCGAGGGCTGGCAGGCGATGGTGGCCACCGGGCGTGGTAAGGCACGTTGGGAGAGAGGCTTCACTGGCGTGTCCGTGCCAGCGGGGCCTGCCTTGGGTGCAAAACCTCGGGAGGAAAAGAAGCCACGAAACGCCCTGGGCAGGGTGGTGAGACTCAGCTGAGCAGCGTCATAAAAGCAAATAAAACGTGAAGGCATTTACACAAGGGGTGGTTTACAGCAATAGTAAACGTTGTGCCATTAGCTATTCAATGGTCCATCCTCACCTGCTGTTTGTCACCTCTGCCTCAAATAAAAAAAAAAAAACAAACCACAAAAAACAACAAGCAAAAGCAAAAGCAGCGGTTGGAATAGGAAAGGTCAGAGAAATGACAATGCAAATGGTTACAAATAAATCAGAAGGGTTTTCCTGATGAGTCAGGTCTGTGAGGAGGTATGAGGATGTGTCAGAGAGAGGTGTCATGATCTTGCTGGTTGTTTTTATTCATCTTTTCTCGCAAGACATGGAAAATCTCACAAGCTGAAAGGCAGCTTCTCAAGAAGGGGCCTATGGATGGCATTCACTCAATAAAAATGAATGGTGGAATTCCCTTTTCTGGGAGAGTGAGGGGGAAGCTTATCACAGAGAAAGACCAACACCTCAGCACGAGAAAAAGCACCTTGAGTCACGTCAGGTGAATTGAATTGCTGAAGCCCAAACTTTCTATAAGTTGCTCAGAAATGGATACAGATGGGATGGAGGCTGAAACGACTGCCCGTGCTAAGGGAGCTCTGGGGCTGTTGGCATCCTGCGTTTGAAGTACCCAGTGCTGGCCACCAGTAACTGAATTAATCACTTTTCCTGCCATGACAATTCCCACATTTCAGGAACACCCACACCCACGGCAAGGACCGTCCGACACATCGAGCTGCCGGACCGAGGCTCGTGCTGTGGGTGGGCGTATTCAAGGGAAAAAAAATACTGCAAGTGACTGGTTTGTTGTTTTTCCCCAGGCTTCATGCTCTGCTTATATACATAAAAGACAATAAACATTCAGGACATTTCCAATGGTTATGAAGGTACCATACCTGTGATGGTGGTAGGGATGGTGGTGGTAGTGGTGGTGGTTGTTGTGGGAGGAGGGATAGTTGTGGGGGGATCTGGATAAAATATAAAAAGGAAAATAATAAAAAAGCAAATTAAGCAAAAAACAAGCAGAACACAACAGCGGTCAATCGTGATCAGAGGAAAACAAGGATGCTAAGAAGCAGCGGGGGGGTTGGGGGCCTTTCCTTGGCTAAACCCCAGGGGGAGAGCCCAGCAGCTGCAGGGACAGCAGGGCCAGATCCTCCTCCCATGCTTACTCGGGCTGGAGAACCTGGCCCTGACCTCTCCCCCCTTTCTGCCTTCTACAGTGCTAAAAAAAAAATAAATAAAACCCAGCATAAATTAGTCAATGAGAGACAGAAATGGAATGGGAGAGGCATAAGGAAAATAAACTGCACGCTTTCCACAACAAAAAGACCAGTTTGCACATACAAGGAGAGACACAGTGGTGCTTTGGTGGTTGTCTAGGGATACATTTGCAAACCCAGGTGGGAGGGTTGTGTGAGGGGCCCTGCTGTGCTTCACAGCCTGAACATTAACAGCACATGAACAGATCTCACTGTCTTCCCAGGGCTGTGAACCTCACTGCTCTTCCTCTAGAAACACACGGCAGCAGGATGTTAAAAACTACTTCAAAGCTGGTAAGGAATACAGAGAAATGACAACATCATTGCTGAATATCAATTTCCAGGTATGAGGAATTCCACCAAGATCTTTTAATTAAAAAAAAGTCAATATTTTTCTGACAATTTCAGTTGCACACTCTTGTTTTTGCTACTAGGGCATCGTTAATGAGATGTTTCTCTCTGTGACCATTTCTCAGATGGACTGGACCTGTTGAGATTCAAACCCTGCTGCTCATCACGGGATTGATGGTACACACAGGGACACATCCTTATCAAAACTATCAGGCAGGAGAAGGTAGATATGAGAAGATGCAAAAGAAAAAATATGTATCAATGCCCAGATGATCAAACTGAATGCGCTAAGTAGTCAGAAAGACTTTGAACTACGGATTCATTCGGCAATAATAGAGCATGAAACCTTTCATGGGCTTTTGATTTTAGGTTTCCTCCGTAGCACATCAGCGGTTCCTCACTAACACATCTGCTACTCTTTTATCTCTGAGCAAGCTCCCTTGGATCCCCTAATTAAGATATCTGAACTTTAATTATACACTGCACCTTTATTATATCCCATCCAACTTCCCAAGAGTTAAGGAACATCACCTCATAGCTGTGCCATGAGCAGTCGCTGTCTTTCCTCAACATCCCAAGGATCTCAGCCCTGTACTTCTCCCTTGCTCCTGACCCACACATCTCCCTGGGAGGAGTGGGGACCCTCCCAGCTGAGGCACAGCAGCAGTGGGGGAAGGGCCCCCAGCCTCACACTGACCAGCCTGGGACTGGCTGTGCTGTGGGCTCTTCATCCATAAAAGAAAAAAAAAAAAAAAAAAGGCAGAAAAAAAAAAAGAAAAAAGCTGGAGTGCTAATGGAGCTCGAAGTTTCTAGCAATGTATCTGCCCATGCCCATGGGGAGGAAAAGTGTAAAATGAATTTTAGAAATGAGCAGGATTCCAGTGTGTGTCAATGTGATTATACATCCTCATCCCACGTGGGCAGTTGGGAAGGTGTTGGGCACAGCTCAGCTGCTGGAAGCTATGTCAAACCCTTGACCTGCAGAGATGTCCCTTTGGAATGGAACTGCCTGAATGCTGCCTCTCCCAGGGCTGTGCCACATCCTGCTCCGTGTCTGCAGCCCCCCAGCTCCCACCCCAGTGTGGCTGGGGAGCTCTGCACTGGGAGCAGCCACAGCTGGAGGCGAGGCCAGCGAGGCACGGCCTGCAGTATGGCTCCCATGTGCCCACACACTGCAGGGACACAGCCTCCAGGGCTGCTGAGCAATTGGCTGCTTTTGGTGCTGAAAGAAGCCAGGGCCAGAGGTGCAACTGCTCCACCACTGAGCAGGGTGAGACCCCCATGCTGAACCTCCACAGTGGCAGCTCCAGCTGGGCTCTGCACCAGGAGGCTTCAGCTCACGGCCACAGCCCAACCACTCCCTCCCCACTCTGGACCTCTCCCTTTTAAATCAAGGGTTAAAAGGACTCCTTGTGCCATCCAGAGTGGCAGAGCCTAGCAGGATGCTCCCAAACATGGAGGAACTGGTGATGATGGGGTGTGTAAAAGCCTCCTCTGCCCACGAGCAGCCCTCATCTACATGAGCAACACATCTGCCAGATGCCTAAGCTGGAACCCACAGATCTACATCCCCTGGGAACCTGCATCTCCTTCCACGCAGTGCTATCTTTGGTGTCCTTCTGGGGATTTAATCCCATGAGCAAGCAACCCCAAGGAAGTCCTGCACTGTCTAGTCTCGCTCACATCCAAAACGCAGAGTAATTATGTGAGATTTCCCACGAGCTCTAAACCTCAGGTGAGTAACGCTGGGGAGGTTCCTCCAGCCCTGCCTTGGCCCAGGATGGGTACACAGAACTACACCCACCCCACAGCTGCTTTATGGCAGCAGCTTTCATGGTTTCCATCTCATGAGGAACTGCCTGTGTCCTAATCCAACTGCTTTGCTCTCTGCAACATAGGTTGTTTCTTTCAACACTGATGTAAACAAGAGGGTTTTTTATATTGTGAGCAGGCAAATTACCAATCATAAATGCGTATCTGACTTCATTTTGTAAACTGGAGTCTTGCAGAGTGAGAGGCACTAGAAGAACTTCCTATATGATGGGGTACCTGAGTTTTGTATAAGCTCAAAGCTGTTGCTACCTTGAGTCTTTAGGTGCATTTCTAAGACTGGGCTTAAAATCACTCCTGCAGAGGTGGCATTTGGAGAGGTATGGGAGGTTCTCCACCCTTTATCTTTGACTGGATCACAGCAACTACCAGAGAGCTCAGACTGCAGAGCTTCAGGCGGCTGTTGCATGGAACAAACTTCAAACCAAGTTTATGTCCCATCTGAGTGGAACTGTGGCATCGTTCAGGTCAGAAAAGACCAAGACCCACCAGGAACTCAGCCCAGGCACACACAACTCCCCTTCAAAGAGGAAGTTTAAATATGCAGCCCAAGGAACAGCTCATCAATGAACTGGGGATTGCTCTGCAAGTGCCTCCTGAATCTTCGTTCCATGCAACACCTCATGGCAGGAGCACGAGGTTTACAGCAAGGCCAAAGTAACACAGAGGAAATGAAGAATTAAAGCAGGTACTTAACAGTGCTTTAAAAGATGCTGAGACAAGTTTTAGTGTCTGCCCAGCCAGGCAGACAGGCTAAAGGTACCTCATTCCTCCAGTTTATTTACTGGTTTGTAATTATCTGGGGATGCTGGCTGGTTAACTTGCTAGTGAAAGGCTCAGAACCCCTCAGACCATTGCTCAGGCCACTGGAGGAGGCGTTACCAGAAGGACAAGAAATCACTGAGAAGTCCAAGGAGAACTGCACAGTTCTCCCCAAGCCCCTGCTCTGGCTTTCCCTTAGGCTTCACCTGGCAGCACGGGGTGGGAGCTCCCCCGAGCCGGGACAGGCTCAGTGCCCGATGCACACGCCGAGAGCCCCACAGCACCCCAGTGCTCTCCCAGCCCCTGCCCCAGCCCAGCACAGCGTCGGGGTGTCAGGAGCTGCCTGCAAATCTGGCATTGAGCAAATGTTAAGTTCTGTCACAGCTTTCCGAGCAGGGCATGTTGCAATTACGTGTAAACGAGTCTAGAAGAACGGTGGTTTTTCTCACGTACCGTATACAAACAGCATGTAATCCGCATGTGATTTCCCCACCGCGTTGGAAGCCTCACAGCGGTATGTACCATTATCTGTTTTGTTTAGGTTACTAATGAGAAGGTTTGAACCAGACACTACAACGTGTTGAGGCATCTCATCATCTACTCTTAACCACCTCATGTCCGTAGGCCTACAGAGGAGGGAGAAAAAGAAACAGTCACATTACTATTTTCCTATGGTCAAGATGGCATCTTCAAAAGTTCATCCACAGACAGAAAGCCCAAACCAAGAAAAACTGTAAAGAAACAACACATACTTTTTTTCACTACTCAAGCCCAGATGCTGTTGGGCTTCCTCAATTTAAATTTATTTTAACCCAACAGGAAACTGTATCCAGAGCTTAAATTTTCTGAAAACACTAATGCAAGCAGGAAGAAAGTTCATTAGTGGTTAATCATTCGCTTACTCAGCAAACCTGAAAGCTCTGAGGCTACAGACTCAGTGTTCATCCACGGGGTGCTCTGACGGCAGAGCTGGACAGCAGAACAAGTAAGGTTTTGTCAAGTTTGAACTCTTCCACAAACTGCCAGGAACCTGGTGACCTCAGCAGGGGCTGTGCCATGAACCTGAGCCCTTCTCCTGTCCCCCATCCCGCCTGGCAGCCCCTGCCTGCACCCCGCACTGATGGAATCCACGTGGGCAGGGGATCTGCATCATTCAGGGAGTGAAATGAGCCTGGTTTGTTGAGCTGGTAAAGACTGGAAGCGCTGAAGGGTTTTGGGAAGATCTTTTGAGTTTCTGGGGATGTTTAATATCCATTACACCTATAAGCAGCAGTGAGGGGATAGATCAGCTCTTTCTCAGCAAGAAAAGTACAGCATCCTTCAGGCCACTCAACTCCTCTTAAAGGGGAGTTTCCTGCAGCACAGCATTTCTCAGCCTGCTTGGCTCCAGGCTGGCAAGCGAGATTTCACCTTGCTGGAGGTACCCCACGGCTCAGGCTTTTCCCTGGGTCCAAACAGTACATGACAGCCATGATGCAGAGAAGCTCCTAATGCTTTAACATCCCAGCTGTGCTACTGGATGGATCCAGCACCAAGCAAACTCAGCTGGGCATTGGCTGACAGGTTTTGGACACAGGCTCCGTGTTCTGTCCCTCGCTGCCATGGCATCGGCCCACGAGCCATGGTGTGAGCAGCAGGAGCTCCTGAGAGAGCCCAAATGCAGTTTAACTTCAATACGGGCAGGAAGGGTTTGAAGGCTCCTGGCTACAGTTTTTAAAGGGCTCTTTGTGCTGTGGAGTCCTTGGGTTTCCCAGCTGGTACACGACACAGCAGTCGCTGCTCAGAGAAGTGTCCCTGGATGCCCCACAAGTGACCATTTCAGCATCTTCCCCCTTCTGTCATAGTTTTAGGGGGTTGTGTCTAATCTAACTAAATGTCTGTATTAATACCAAATAGAAATTTCTCCTCTCTGGTCTTTTTTCCCTCTGAGCTTCCTTCCCCCAATATTTATGTTGCCAAATTTTGCAGAGAAAGTACTTTGCTTAACTGGAGAAACCTCCCCCTTCATCTAAAACCTCTGTAAAAGATTTCATGAGACCTCTTTGTTCTGAAAAGATGGAGGCAAACCCAGCTCATTATTTCACTGTGTATTTTCTTAGCTTCGGGAGACCCAGGTGAAGTGACCTAGAGAAGCCAATTCCCAGCACATCACCAGCACCACGCAACGTGCAGCGGCGAGCTGCCAGGGAGATGTGTCTGTCCTATTTAACATGGGAATGTCTTACTCATAGCCTGCAAGGAAAAAATGTAGAGAAGCCTGTTTATTAGATTCCCAGTTGATAGCAAATGGGAGGCACTGCAGGTACCCAGGGGAGCAGGAATGCAAAGGGGCTTGGCAGGCTCTGAGCAGGGAATAGCTACTAAATGGAATTCAGCAGGGACGTGCCAGCCTCTGATGCACAGGGAAGGGATTGGCCTCGTGCCCAACAGAACAAACTGGGAAATAGGAATCAAGCAAGTACTATGGGAACCAAGAAAATACCGTGGGAGGGGATGCAGGCTACCAGGGATAGGAGGGCAGCCTGAGCCTCCTCGGCCTGCCCTGCCCACAGCGCCGAGCTGGATGGGGTCCAGCCCCCCACGCCCCAGCTCGGGGCACACTGCCAAGCAGGCACTGACAGATCTCAGGGATGTTTGCAGAGATCTTATGGACATGATGAAAATAAAGAAGGATAATAAATACTTGACAGCCATAAATCCAAGTGGAGGAGAAAGTATTTAGAAAAAAAATTAAGCCAACAAAACTTAAATTAGAATAGCAATGAAAGTGTGAGAAAATCTACCCTCACTTGCCAGGATTTTCCTGATGCATACATTTCTTCAACTGCCTAAGAAAGCCTCAAGGGCTTGGCAAGAAGAGGAGAGAGAATAAAACTGTATTCTATAAAAACCACACAGGGCACCAAGGGGGAGGAAAACCATCACAGGGTCAGCAGGAGCAGAAGGATGGACTGCCTTACCTGGGATCCATCCCACTTCCCCAAGGGCTCAGTGCTGCGGAGCCAGGCTGGCACCCATGCACTGGCACCTCCTGGGGCCACAACTGCAGCCTCTGACCTTGCTTTTGCAGATTAACCAAATCCAAGATTAACTGCAGATTAATGCCACCCAAGCCATTCCCTGGGGGAAGAGGTGTCCAGTTGGGAGCCTTTCCCTTCTGCACCCAAAGGCTGCTGCACAGTGGCCAGGAAGAGCTCTCCTAGGAGCTTTTCCAGTGGAAATCCCTTGGCCATTAGGTGCACAGGAATAAATGCAAATCAAACCAGATGTCCTCAGCGGTCAGCAGATGTTTGGGTGCAGGAAGCATCTCTCTCCATCACTCTGGGACATTGTCTTCACAGCGGAGAATGGCAACAGCAACAGTGGCCATGCAACGTCCCGTCACCGCCAGCCACCCTGGGTCATCCCTGGGAAGGGTCCAACTTACTGTGGCTTTCCAAAGGCCGTGCACGTCAGCTCCAGTGGCTCCCCTTCTCTTGTCAGGCCTTGCAAGGGGTAATTCTGAGAAACCCGCACTTGAGGCTTATCTGCAGGACACAAAACACGGCTCGTGAGCCCTGGCCCCGCTGCCCTCGCCCGCTCGGTGCCAGCAGCAGGAGCAGGTGGGGCTGGTGGCACCGCGAGTCCTGCTGCGGCACCGTGCTTCCCGGGAAGGGCCTTTGCTGCTCAGCTCATCCCTGAGCTCGGCATAAAAGGAACTCATTTGCTTTCACGCCGAGGGGAAGCCGCAGAGACGCATGGGGCCCGGAACGGAAGGGTTTTGTGGGGTATCAGCGATTCCTGCACCACAACGCCCAGAGTGCACGAGTGCTAATGCTGGGCTGGACAAGAGATGCACGTTAGAGACACAAACAGAGCCACAGCCACTGCTGCCTCTGTGCAAACAACAGGAGGTTGCATTTCGTCCAGATGAAGCTCCTCTAAATCCTACAATAAACAGAGAATTAAAGCATGGATAGTTAGGGAGCCAACTCAAAAACACTTTAGTAAGACCCTGCAGGAAAAAAAAGAGCCAAACCACAAACCTAGAGTCCACAATTAAAAAATTCATTGCCTCCCATGACTGAAACAGAGATTAAAAACGCAATCTGAGCTGTAGCTAAAACATTATCAGCGCAGGAAATCAATTCAAGGCTACAAGTGCCATTAAGCCATAGATATTTTTCAGGAATTTACTCAACTGTAAGGAACAAAGGAAGGAAAAAAATCAGTATGCATAAAGGTTGAAACCATTTAAATGTTTCTATTTCCTTTGAGAGTAACTGCTACCCAAAATATTGGCTGGCTGCATTTTATTAACTGTGTTTAACTCATTAACATGCCTCCTATGGAATAATAGAGATTAGGAAAAAAAACCCGCGTGTCAGGATTTAACCAATTTAAACTCTCATAATTTTCAGTAATGGAATAAGCTACACAAGTAAATCCTCTCCCGAGATGACTCTACCACAACATTTCACCAACTAATCCTTGTTACAGATGCTTCCTGCAGCTCTGCAACTGGGGTGTCTTTGTGGGCTGGGGGCAGTGGCAGCCCTGTGGGACAGCAGTGCTTTGAGGTGTCACCAGCTGAGGGGACAAGTCCCAGTCCCATGGGAAATGGGGCAGCTTTGGCGTGCCTGGAAACGCCCTCTAGCCCTGGAGCGGCAACAGCTCTGCAAAAGGAGCACAGGAGGACAAGTTCAGCTCGGTATTACGCAGCAAATAAATCACCCGCCACGTCCTGGGCACTTCGCTCACCACTCCTGTCCACAATTCCCACCCCCACAGCCATCTGCTCCCCATTTCTGATGTGCTCTGCAGCAGCACCATCAGCCCGTGCCAGGAACATGGATGGTGTTTATATCCCTGCTGTGGAAGGAGCAGGAAACCTCCCCAGCCCAGTTTACTCAGCACATGGGGACTGAAACACCTCCTTTTGCTGCTTGCCTCTCCCGCTGCATCCCCTTTCCATTAGGTGAGTTTAGTATTTCTAATGAGTTGTTTACTAATGACAATTACTTATGGAAATCAGGAGGAATACACCCAGGCTCACTGTACTGAGAACAGACTGCCAACTCCATGAGCTCCCACCAAGCTGGGTGAGCCCTTCCCCTGCCACTTTCCAACCCCCTGGGCTTCACTGAGCCAACGATGGCAGTGAAGTGCACCTGTCCCATTTGGGTCCAGGCACTGTTGAGGTGTCACCTGCAACAGGAATCTCGGCTTATCAGCACATGTGCCAGCACTGCTGAAGCCAAGAGCTTCCCAACAGAGTTACCACAGCAAAGGACTTGTCAGCACACCGGGAATTACAGAGAGCACTTAGGAAAATGTACCTGAGCCTGAAGGATTCAGAGGGATGGCTGGACACTCCAGAGAACCAGCTGGCATTAGGCTCATGGCATGCAAAAAAATTTCACTCAAGAATCTGGAGAGACAGTGGTGTCCTTTCCCCTTTGTTTAAGGACGTGCCTTTGGACAATCTTCAATTCTACTTGCAGTGCTCACACCCTGGCTCACACCAAGTCAGTGTATTTCCTGCAGATTATGGACTCCGAGCGCAGGTTTGTGAAATGCCGAGCGCTGTGGGACCCCGAGCCCAGCGCCTGTGACATTTAGCAGCGCACATGGACAGAGCACTGCTGCTTCCAGGGCCTCTCCAGCCATTTGCCTGTTGCAAGGCACACGTTCCAGCAGTGATGTCTGCAGCTCTGGTACGTGGGGTGATGACCATCTGGGATGGTAACACAGAACACCAGGCAAGTGGCAGTTTTCACCACCAAGTGCATTCCAGTACCCCGAAATCCTCAACTTGGAACTTCGTAACATCACACCACTGGATTGTTACATAAAAATAAACACTTGCATCTGTGCACCCGAGCCCTGCATGCTCCATGGCAGCCAATTAGACCCAACAACCCACAGCTATTTCCTACTACGCCTCTTTCTAGCGGCTTAAAAAAAAAAGCCTCGTAATTTAATAAGGCACCTTTATTAAGCTAAATTCATTCAAAAGCTCAGAGTGATATACAAGGTTAAATACCAGTCGTCTAAAGGTTACACTGTAGCAGCAGCCAATTTGAAAAACTTATTACAAAGCCATTCTGCATTTGATGAGATTTCTCTCACAACAGGCACGGTGTGTGCCTGTGCACCGGGGTCTGCAGCCCCCAGAGGGACCATGCACCCCAAAACCCTCACCTCCCCTCAGGATGCCACAGGCCACTGAAGCTTGCACCCATTGACTTTCACAGCTCTCAAGCTCTGTGCTTGGGAACTTACCAAACCACTCCAGTTTTATTCTGCATTTGTCTCAGTTCTTCCTTTTTTAGCTGCTCGCCCCATTTTTGTGCCATCAGCAAAGATTATTAACAGTGACTTTTTAACAACTTCAAATGCTTCAACTGAACAGCATCAGGCCAAGCACCCCGGCCCCTGCATTCCCTCTAAAAATACCAGCACTGCTGATTACTCCCTAATGACTATCCTTTGAGATCTGCCAGTTAGTGATTTCTTAATCCATTTAAACATGCACTTCATCGATAATGCTTAGATGTCATTAATCAGCCGAGATAAAACATTACACTGAGTTCGGGGCCTTACAAAAGCCTAAGCCTATTATTTCCACCCGTTTCCTTCCATCAGGCCAGCCCACGATCTCGAAGGCTGGCGAGCTCACTGCCCTCAGCCCACACCAGGCAGGTTGGGCAAGTGCAGCTCCTCGCGGTGCCGCGACGCCCCAGGGGGCTCGGCCGAAGACCCTCACTGGCCACCCCCGGACAACAACCCAGCCCACCCTTGCCAGAGGACACGCTCCCTGCTGAGGCTGGAAACAGCCAAAAGGATTCTTCCCAAGTGTTGGGAAACCAGCACGTGGTGGTTTTGGCAGCGCCAGACCCCAGCCAGCAGAGAAGCCGGCAGCATGGATGCTGCCAGCGACTCAGCCGAGCGGGCTCTGGCCTCTGCCAGGCGAGGAGGTGCCAGGTCCAAGTTTAAAATCCGTTTTCTGATCCCTGCATGAACTGCTGACGTACCTCTTGGCAAACCTGATGCCAGATGGCATCTCTGGGAGCAGGAGCTGCGGGCCAAGCCGTGTTCCCGCCCGCCGTAGGTAAATCCAGCCTCAGCATTTCCCAGATAATGCTTTACACATCTCCCTTCAGGTGGGCACTGCTTCATCCAGTTCCTCATCCCTGCTCTCTTCTGTGCCCAGGAGAGCTGCTCAAAAAACTGACTTGTGGGATTCTCTGATCTCACTCAGAGAAGAGCAGGGAAAATGTGTTTTTCAACATCAACAGAAGTCAGCAAAGTTAACAGTGATCCTCAGGTGTAAACAACAGCCACCTTTATTCCAAAATCCAGTGGAGCTGCTCATCAGGAATGCACTCTGCGTCAGAGCCAGCCCGGCCTGGCAATTCCCTGCCTGCTCCTCACCTCTGACAAGGACAAGAGGCTGCACTGCTGATTTTCAGCCAAAATATAGCAATCTATTCAATAAATAGATCCCGTGTCTAAAATAAGGAATGAGCAGGACTGGCAGATCACAGCTTGTCTGGAAGAGCCTGTCAACCCCAAACACAACTCTGCAAAATTCACCCCTAACAAAAGCAATTTAATCATTTTGCTTGTTGCGGGAAAAGGAATGCCAGAGCCTGACAGGCATTTTGGGGATAAACACTTCTCTTTTAATATTTAAGCACACTCCACTGCTTAATGCCTGCAAATGGCAGAGCCCCGGCTGCCCCACACGCTCAGTGCTCCCAACAACATTCCTCCGAGAAAACCTTATTAATGAGCTCACAAACGAGCACCCAACTGGGAAATGTCACAAACAAGAGTGGCTAATGCCCCAGAAAATCAAATAACTGAACACTCGGCTGATTGTGGTGCTTTTCATATTCACTAAAAGAAAAAAAAATAGCTTTAAATCAAAGTTTCTGAAGGGGTCAACACCTCGCTGAACAAAACAACTCATTTATTCGCTTTTAGCGATCTCCAGATGATAAATTACATTGATGTTAATAACTTCACTGCAAACTATGCAATTAATATTTGTACTGGATAGAAATGGAAGGATTACTGGAGATGCAGCAGAAAACGTATGTGGCTGATTTTAAACATAATTGGGCACAAAAAGTTCTCCTGTTGCAACAGCAGAGGCTGCAACAAGACTCCACTGGGGCAGGCTTTAAAGGAACACGTGTAGGCATTGCGAAAATGAATGCGCAGGTAATTATAACCTCAGAAAAGGACAAAAAGCCAGCCCAGAGAAAAGGCCAAAATCCAGGCTCCGACGCTCACTTCCAGCACCACGTAACGAGAGCAGCAAACGCACCACGAGGGCTCAGCTTGCACGTCTCCCAGAATATCTGGTTCCATTCAGTTCCTTAATGATATTTTAATGCATTTTGTTGCTTCATTTCCTTTCTAAAATTACACCCAACGCACTGGTCTCCCATCGCTCACTGATGGATCTGAGGCACAGAGACTGCAGCAGACCTGGGGACATTTCCACCCCAGTGCCACGGACTGTGCCTGCCACAGCACAGGGCTCAGGAGGCTCCTCAGGCATGGAAGTGCTGTGGCCACTGCCAGTGGACAGCACTCTTGGTCCAGCCCTGCTTTGCTTCTGAGGAGTGTGAAGGGAGGGTTTCACACATGTTACACTGCTTGTTCGCAGAGGTTTCTTTGCAGTAACACACCCTACAGCCACGTGAAAGCATTCACCTCAAACTTCACCACGGGCCACGCTGTGCCAGGGTAGATATGCAACAAAGTGCTTACCACATGAGTAGGGCAAGTTAACACCCAGCATTGCTGTTTTCTGCTTTTTTCTTGGAAAACAAACCCCACAACTTTTGAGTTGCATCTCAGAAAAATTATCTCCCTACTCTGAAGTTTAGTCAGACAAAAAATACCTCATTATCTGAGCAGGCTCCATCCATCATCCTCCTGTCCTTCCCCAACACATTTCATGCTCCAGTTGGATACATTAAGTGCAGAGAAATACGACATCTGCTGAGAAAAACATTTTCTTGTGCCCTGCTGATGTTCTGAAGGGGTGGATCTGCTGTGCCTGTGAGGGGAGCGGGCAGGATTTGTGGGGAGAGGATGCCAGAGCAGAGAGCGGAACATGCAGCCCTGGTAACTGACCTGCTGCAGGGGAAGCAGCTACATCCACACGGGATGAGCAAGGAATTCCAAGTGTCACTGCAGCACAGACCTGGTAGCTGGGTGCCTGCAAGGACACATGGACAGAGGCAGGCATGGACAGGAGCTGGAGAAGCATCCTCTGCTGCACATTCCACATCTAAATTCTACTGAGAAGGTGTCAGTGCAGGAGCCCCAGCTTCCCCCAGGGCCAAGCTCCGTGGGAGCACTGATGGAGAGGCCTGTGTGCAAGGACAAGAGGCTCTTCCTCCTGCCCACGCTCTCCCACTGGCCAAAAAATCATCATCATCAGACAGAAGAAGCTCAAGGGTAAGAGTTTGCTCTGAAATTGCCTTTTCTTTAAGCTAAAAGCTAAAGCCCTGCAGCAGGTATGAAATGCAGGTGTCTGGCCAAGCTCCAGCCCGTCAAGTCCTGGAGTGACAAGGGCACAAGGCAGAACAAGTTCTTGGGCCAGCGCTCCTCTCTGGCCATCTGCTGCTGCCCACTCTAGGAACAGACTGGGCTAACAGGGTCAAGTCTCCACATTGGAACATAATTACTTTTAACAAGCTCAGAGTTTAATTCAGAACATAAAACCAAATCAGTCTCAACTCCCTTCTCCTGCTCATCCCCATTCCCTCCCGAGGAGGCTCCATGCCTCATTCCCACAAACAGCTCTGGGAACAGCCCAAGGAGACGCAAAAATCAGCAGTAAGGGCAGAAACCTGTGCACAGGATGCATCCAGTGCAGGAGCTGAACAAAGAACTGTGCTTTAGGGGTGTTTTGCTCTCATCGCATGGGCAACCCCTAAGGCTACAAACCAAAGTGGCCAAGGAGGGATTTATTTCAGGAAGAAGAGAAAAAATGTTAGTTTTCCCCCGAAACAGTGTCCCTCTTCTATTGCCAAATCACCAGGATTCCAGAGAAATTTCTGAAAGGAAGCCTCAAGGTTGTCCAATGCCCTTTCAACCCAGAGAGTTCCAATCCTCTCACACAACAGGGTAGATGGCATTTTTTGCTCTTCCCTGTTAAGTATTTGATCAAGCCTCACAAAGGTGCTAATGTATTATTAAAGCTAATGGAGCTCTACAAGAAATGTTAATGGACATTAAGTTTGCATAAATGAATTACACATTAGCACAGTCGCAAGAAATCTCCTATCTGTCAATTTAGGCAGTATCTGATCATTCCTGTTTTCCTCATTACAGGAACATTACTTCTCGCTGGTTTCGGAGATTCGAGAATTGTAACCGAGATGTTCATAATGAACCTACATAATGAAGCAGATGAAATAAATTAATACAAAACTTCCTCTCCTCCTTTCAATGAGATGTAATTGAAAGGACCCTACAAAAACAAGGACTTTGAATTGTCTCAGGGCCTGGTTTTCCAAGCACACAACCCCGCTGTAGGCACCACCCCACTTTGCTTTTGGGAGATGTTTCAGAACATAGGGATGCATGTACACAGCTCCAAAACTTCCACCAGGTGCATTTGGGACCACAGATATTTCCAGGTACCTACTTGCTGCTGTCATGTACAGTGGAGCAGCTCCTAAGGGAAGTGAGATGCATTATTAACAATGAACATGTCAGGAGCAGTACAGGAAATAGGCTGGCTTCAATCAGGGCTGCTACTACAGATTCCACAGAACTCCATACTCTGATGTACAAATCCAGTTGATGCTTTATGTTCACAGTGCACAACACTGGGTTTCTCTTGCACAATACCCAGTTTTTGCCAGTAAACTCGCCACGGTGGCCAGTTGCTTTGAAGGGGGAGAAACACTTTTAAGAGATAAGTAGGTTGCTGGAAGAAAAATACTCAGATTTAATCTTTTCTGACAATTAAAAAGCTCAGCCAGAAACCTTTGATGCAAATTCTATGTACAGAGAGTTATTTCATCAGAGAACAAAGGGAAGTATTTATGGTATCACAGAGGGCTGGGAAAGTCGTGGCTTCACCCATGAAGTGTTACCTTACACTGTGATTATGATTTCTATGTAACAGGATATAATCCTCATCGATGCTGGAATTTTAACATGTAGGGAATGGTTCCTGAACTGCCAAGCACACAATTTTATATATTAAGAGAATTAAAGGTTCTGCTACTCACACATGACTTCCAAGTAGCGCTGTGTCTGCAAGTCTTTGACGGCAGGGTGATCCACCAGGCAGATGACAGGGACCCCATCGTCCTCCCGGCCCACCTTCAGCAGGAGCTGGCTGGTCACCGTGTACATGTCGGACCACCGCTCCACCTCCGACTTGCCTGGGCCAGGGAACAGAGAGAGGCCAGTGAGGGCAGGGTGAGCACCCCTGCAGCCAGGCCACCTCCTTCCCGCCCATGCTCCCGTTGGACAGCCATCCCGTCCTCCTCTCCCTCAGCTTCCGCCCAAGCGAAGTCCACGCAGTGTTATCCCAACGATTAGCACCATCCCCAAATCCCCAAACCCTTAAACCAATGAGCTGCAAATCCCCTCCCACTCCTGAATCAACAATTAGCTACAAAAGTGATTCTGCAGATTAAACTAATTAAAAATAGTATGGCTAGGTGGGAGCATTAGGCAGTGCTCTGTTTGAGGGAGGGGAGCCCACCTCTGGACCTGAGGGATGCTGTGATGGAAAGGAGCAGGAAGACAAGACAGAATGAGACAAGACAAGACAGGAGAAAAAGGATTTTTCCAGGAACTCAGCAAGCACCTGCTGACAGCGCAGCTCCGCTCTGATCTGTGCCTTTTTATTTAAGAATTCACAGGCAAAATGCTAAAAGTAACTTCTGTAGCAGAGCTCTTCTAGACACCAAATATTGCTGTATAACATATGAGAGTGAAACAGGTGACACATGCAGACACCCCTTGATATTTGGAGGAAAAGCTTTCCCATGAGCAAAGCCACACTTCCTGTGATTCACAAACTCACACCCAAATGTTTCAGTCTCTACTCTGTTAAAAAAAACGTATCTGAAGACTGAGCAGGGTGAGGTGGCATTACATAAAGCTCAGCATTCTTCCCAGAGAACTCAAAGCTGGGATTCGACTGCTAACACAAGAAAAGTCAATCAAGAAGCTGGAGAGGTCAGGCAGAAAGGGACAAACACTTTGTCCTGCTGCCCACTGGTACGAGGAGGGGAAGCAGAAGGGGATTGTTAACTCCCTGCACACCATGGTGCTGGGACTCAGTGGGGCACCACTTTGCCAGGCAGCAGGTTTGCACCCCACCTGTACCAGCATCCTCCCAGCATGTGGCCTGCTCAAATGCTCTTAAGTGCTGGGCTTAAAGCGAGGATTTTATCCTGTCCTTGCAGGGGGGTAGGTTTGAAATAATGAGTCTGGACTTCTGCAGAGAGTCCGTCAGTGTCTCAGACTGGGTAAAGCACAAAGGTGTTGTCAACCAAGCTCACATCTACATGCAGACTTAAACTAACAGCATGTCACATGCAATCAGAGTCAGTGACTTGAATGTGCAAGTACTGGGAGCCACTAGACTTCAGGGAGTCGGAGAAACCCATCTTAGATGAATATTCAACTGAACACAGGGAAAAGGCTCTACAAACAAGGGAGCTAGATGTGAAGGTGAATTGCAAATCTTTACAGCCCAAAGCGCAGACGATCCCCCTCGTACCTAAAACAGGGCAGAAAGCTACACAAGCCATGCAGAAATGAATTCAGTGCACAGCTCCGGGCTCCTCAAGGTCACCTGCAGTTACAGCAGGACTCCAGAACCCGGCACTCAAGGCTGGCAGGTAGGCAGAGGACCAAATAGAGTTCAGCCCCCTGCGTTAGGGAATAATCTGTCTGCCCACACAGTCCTTTGTTCCTCAGCTGGTGCTCAAAGGAGCTCGCTCTACTTTTTTTTTCTTTCTTTTCCCCCTTAAACTGGCAGCAGAGAACAAACACCCAGCGTTACATAAATCACTTCAGCTCCCTGAACAAAGCCAGGGCTGAGAGGACACATCTACCGGTTAGCTCCTTGTTGCCTTTGAACCATCTGATGGTGGTGGCTGGTCTGCTGGCCATGGCAGTGCAGTTCAGCTCGATCTCCTCTCCCTCCACGGCCGTTTCCTTCTCGATATCAATTACCAAATTGCGCGGTGGGACTGGAAAGGGAAACACAACACAACACACACCAGATGAAAAAAACTTCTTTTGATCACTAACACAAGACAAAACCTTGAGGAAAACCTGTAAAATCTACTGAAGGAAATAAGCAACCAGCATTTATTTGATCTTTCAATCAATCAAACCCTTTGATAGGTGGTTTTGCAGTAATTGGAGTGAGCACTTTCACTCTCCACCTAATAATCACCGCAGTCTCACAAATTATTGCTTATCAGGGTTGTAACTTTCTGTTCCCTCTCCCAAGCAGGCACCGTTCCAGGCTGAGCCGCAGCTTCCTGCACTGCTCGGGTGTGCGCTGCTATTTAAAAATCCAGCTTGACTCCGTGCACATTTCCTGACTTCTCTGACAAGGAGAGGAAACACAAAAGCTGACACTTGGCACTGCATTACTTACCAAGCCTCTAACCTCCACGGCAATTTTTCTCTCCTGCTGTTCAGCTCCAAGGCTCAGCCGTGAGCATGGAAGCAGGCCAGCAAACATCAACCTCATTTAAGATGCTCGAAAAGCCATGGAGCACAAGCCTGGAGTGGAACACCATCCCTTGGGAACAGCCCTGCCTCAAACCACACCCCCACAAACCACCCCAAAACCATCCCAAAGAGAGGAGGGAGCAGGCTGTGCACCCAGCCACAAGTGCCACATCCTTTGCAGTGGAGATCTGCTGCTCTGCCCAGGCACACATCTTCCCTAGATCAGGAGTCTCCAAAACATAAAGCTGGAAGATTGTACCCAATGAAAAATCATCCAGTAATATTGAGAAACAGGCTGTAACTTCAGGGGTAACAACCACTGCAGCACAGCCCAGAAATAGGACAAATGAGCTTAAAGATTAAGACACGGGAACAAGGGAATCTCTTTCCCACGAAAGCACCAGCAGCAAGGCAAAATCCAGGAAAAAGTGAACAGCGAGAGCTCTTATGGCAGAGTCACAGCTTCAGAAAATCCCAGAACTTCCAAAGGAAACTCAACTTTGCTCTGATCAATGTGATTAAGCAACTGCATAGTTCAGATGTGACTCACAGGTCTTCAAGCTAATGAAGAACAAATATGTATAAATACCATCCAGATGATCAAATGGACTAATTAGTCACTTGTGGCTTCTCTCTAAAAAGAACAGAATAAGCTACATATTTGAGACTTTCACATGTTCCAATTAAGCATGAATAAATCTACATATCGTGTCACAGAAGACATGAAAGTGCCAAAGCAAGCGTGTGGCTCCCTCCGAACGCCGGCTGCAAAGGGGGCACCTCCCTCTGCTCTCCCGAGCTGGCAGCATTAGAGGCAGGCCAGCAAAACCAGTCTTTGATACAACTTCACATCTATCAAAGGCTGGGCACTGGCCACGAGATTTTTGGTGGGCAGCAAGTTCTTGGGAGGGCCAGCCAACATCAACACAGAGCATCACTTCTCTGCCCTGGCTCATTTGTTCCCTTAATTAGAGAGCCACTAATAGAAAAGACAGGCAAGACAAGCCATCCCTGGTGTCATAGTGCCCAGTCTCTCCACGCACTAAGACCCCTCCTTCATCTTCTGATAATAAACCTTCCTCACCCTTGCCTGCTTCCTGAGCTGAGGTTTGACCCGAGTACACGATGAAGGTGGCAAGAAACCACCTCCTTTATGGGTGTGGGGGAAAGGCAGCACACACACTGGCCATGCCACAAAGGCTTCGCGAAAACAACTGAAGCACAAGGCAAGAAAACAGACTTTTCCCTCAGTTCTGAAGCGCGACGCATGCTTTAAAAAAAACCAACAAAAACCTGCATTATGTCTTCCACTTGAAAGACAGGCACTGCTGGCTTACAGGTGAATGATTTTTATTCTCATTTCAAACACCTTCTCAGCATTGCCAGCAGTGAAATTAAATCAAATGAGCTGTTTTTGCCTGTGCACCATTAGAGGCAGGAGCTGGAAGAGCTTCCCGTGCCTGTGAGTGCTGGAAAGTGCATGCAAACTTTGAAGGTGTTGATAACTGTAATAGCTGGAGTAAAACTGCTTATAAACATCACTTAACAACGTATAAAAACCTAAGACCCAAATCTCATTAAGCAAAAGAAGGAAGATTTAAACTAATCAGCAAGTGAGATCTTACATTAAGTCACCCTCCCTGATTCAGGTTCTCCCATTAATAGAGCCTTAAAAGCTGCTGCTAATCGGCAGGAACTGCTCCACGAGAGGAGCTGCTGTCACTGCCAGCACCTCGCTCCCGTGGCCACAAGTGCCCAGCCATCAGCACTCAAGGTCCAAATCCTGGCTTCAAATCCCTCTCCAGGTGGCTGGAGCTCTCCCAGTGCTGCACAGAATGCCATCCACTGGCTCTGTGTGCCCAGGGACTGCAAGGCTCCCCCGAGCACAGCCCCGGCCCTTACCGAGCACCGTGATGGTGGTGTAGATCTCCTGGGGAGGGTCGGTGTAGAGCTGGCAGAAGTACCTCCCTTCATCAGAGATGGACACGTTCGTCAGGGACACGCGGAGCTCGCTGTTGGAGAAGTTCACCAGCTGGAATCTGCTGTCCTTCAGCGCTGTGGGGCAAGCACAGCCTGGGTGACTGCACAGAGACAGAAAACGTCCCCTTCCCACCCCACTGCAATCCCAAAGATCCCCACAGACAGCAGCACACTGAGGTAAGAGCCCCTGGGCTCCTGATCAGCTTCCATCCTGCTTCCTACCTTGAAGCTGAATCTATAAAATCTTTTGGTTCTTAGATAATTTCAAATAATCAGCATGAGCAAATCCCCGGGCACAGCATCCAATATTTGGACGTGGTTTTATTACCAGGTGGCTTAGGGATGTGTAGGTAAAATGCTTATGGTGTCTACACAGCCCCATCACTGACTGTAGGCACTCCGGGACAGCCTGAATGAGGAAGGAATTGGGAAAAGTAGAATTTAAAATTGTTTCCTGTCCCGTTGCTTCCTCGGCAGAGAGTACAGCCATGTCCCCACAGTGACACTAACAGACCTCACTGCACTTTAAAGCACCTCATTGCACCTACCATGGCACTGTCACCACAGGACAGACCCAGGCCATGCAAGTGATGAGAGATTTCAATTTGGGTATAAAGCAGCACAGATTGTCCTGAAATTTTCAGTCTTTGGTCTGAAGAGATTACTCCTGAGAACACTGCGCTGTCTTGGTGTCGCCCGGTTCAATTTGTTTGTGTCAGCTAAATATTTGGCACTCGATTGCAATTCACCCTGAATTACAACAATCAATTCCCATCGCAAAGTAAGATGTTCTGACTTTTAGAGGGGACTGTGAAGTTTTCCATTAAGGAGAAGATCATGATTGTCTGTCTCACCTACCTCCACAGAACCAGCTGAACTGTAAGCAGCCAGCATTGCACAAACAGGAGAGATCTCAGCAAATGCCGGCTCCTGAGCACAAGTGAGGCACAGGGAGAGTCACGACCAAATGAGGAACCATAAACTTACGCCTGAAATCTCTGAAATAGATGGTCTGCCTGTTGGGGTTCAGGAGCTGGATCACCGAGTCATCGCTGTTCTTCACACGGCAGCTGATGGTGGCCACGTCCCCCTCCACCACTGTCACGTCCTCCGTCACCAAGTTCTGCCCATCACCTGCAGGACAGAGCACAGGCAGGGCTCAAGGTCAGAAATGGCACCAGTGACTTTCATTTGGGAATGAAAAGCTCCACTGTCACCAACGGAGGAACATCAGCCAGTGAGCCACTGACTCTGAGTCCCCAGCCAGCTGGCAGAGGAGCAATGAGAAAGGAGCTCTGTAGTGGGAACAGAGGAAGAAGGACTGCTGCCCCACACAGAAACACCAAAAATTCCCTTCCTCTCCCAATAGACACATCTTGTTAAATTACCCCAAAAGAACAACTCGCTGTAAGAAGCACTTATCCTTTGACTGGAGCAGACGGACGTCAGGGAATCAGTCGTTACTCACTCTGTGTAATCAGTAGGTGCTATTAATGTCCAGAGGCAGGGAAAAAAAAGGACCCCACACAATTATGCCATGGGAGACTTGTAATCATTTACAGGTCATCACCCCAAAAACTCTCCTCCTAATGAACGCAGGCACGGCATCGCCCGCATGCTGAGACATTCACCTCCAACGCCAGGGGACACAGGGGAGGGCACTGGGAATTGTGCCTTGCATTTCAATTCTTCCACAACTACTGCGGATCAAAGTGGGAGAAATATTGAGACTTTGATTGGCAATGCTCCAAAGGAAGCCAGGATACCTGGGCACTCAGCCACAGGCTGGGTGGTCAGAGAATCCTCTGCTACTCCACAGCTGCCTTAGCCATGAGAAACCCAAAAATGCAGGACTGGGATAAAGTCTGCAGACAGGAAATCTGAGGATCATATTTAAACCCCAGTTTTTCTCTCACCCTGCATTTTCTTCATTTTTCTTTCTTTCCAACTTGTCTTTATTATTTGAAATCCCTTGGAAAAAAAAAAGGTGCATTGTTTGGAAAGAGAAAGGTTGATAAACCATCAGACTCCTCTCCATGCCTGATGGGCAGCAATCTGAAGTCTGGGCACATTTTTCTGCCCTCTCAGTATAAATTTTAGATAGGTTCTCCAGACTGATGAACTTCGAGGAGCAACAAGAATTTACTATCTAAAAATAAATTTACTAAAAATGAATTTACTAAATTTACTATCAAATAGACACCTGTTTTGGAGCACAGAACCCCCCAGCCCTGCTCAAGAGGGCCAAAGAGCCTGTCCCAGGCCCAGCCTGTCCACATTCTGTGGATCAGGATGAAGCTGGTCCTGCTCAAAGCCCTCTGATCAGAAGATGAGCATTCAGCCACCCCACCATGCTCTCAGCACTCTTAATGTGGTATTCTTGAACCTTGGGGACGCACGTTAATAGCTGGACTCGATAATCTAGGGAGCTTTTTCAACCTAAATGATTCTGTCTCAAATCCCAAACCTCTGTGCAGACCCCAAAGGCTGTCACAGCAGAGCCCTTCCCTGCCTGTGCCACATGCAGCCCTGCACAGCCACAGCCAGGCCCTGGCATCAATGAAATCAAACATCTCAAAAGTGGTTCAAGCAAAAATATTAAACATTACTAACTGCTTCTGGGGAATAATTTTATCAAACCCATTCCAAACAAGGTTCTTGCACAAGGATCAGCTTGATACGTTCTCATAAACGCAATATTCCCTACAAATCATTAACAAAGCTATTAAGATTCGATTTCCATCTAAGCAATTATTGCCAGCATATTTTTTACATTTACTTTAAAAGACTCAATCCTATTTTCAATTCATTAAACTGTTCCTTGCGTTTACTGAATTTTACATCAGCTTAGAAGACTATTTGAATTAATAAGAATTACAGTAGAAGTAATTTAGAAATAAATTATTTGAAGTTCAAGCCACTGAAGCTTTTCACGCCGGGACGCTGCTGCATTAAACCTGCCGATGGATGGCTGCAGAGTCCAGCACCTCGGAGCAGGCTGGCACCAGATCCCTCTGAACACGGCTTTTATCGGGGTTAATGATGGGCAAGGAGCACATGAGGACACGGCGAGCCCCTCCAGGCTCACAGCAGCCTCCTGGGCTTTGCCTCTTTGTTCTTAATCAAAGGGCCGCCGTCTGCTCTGCTGACCTGAGCGTGCTCCACCGCAGCCAGGGCCTGCACCCCTTCAGACTCTGGGGCATCTGTTCCTATCTGCTCCCAGGAAAGGTATTTCCATGAGCAGCAGCAATTACAAACTCTAAATCAAATAAAAATGCCACACAAAGCATGAACTCTTCAGACCCATCCTCATTGTCAACACCTCGGGAAGTTTCTCAGCAAATATTTACTGTCAGTGTATATGTATTTTGAGGAGCATTGAAGTACGCACACAGCATGACAATATTTTGGAACAGAGAAGGACAGGCTGGGGAGGGGACATGAAATTTATGGACTCAACAGGGAATCTCAGGAGCTAAGAGAAGCAAAGGAAAATTACTGTTGAGAACCAATGTTAAAACCCTGGCAATGCTTTGGAGGAGCACAGCACAAGCAGATCCAACGGAAATCCCCCAACAGAATGATATGGGACAGATTTCCATCCATTACACATGAAGGGACTATGACAGCACAGTGTCCACAGATCAGACCAAAGCTTCCTGTTGGGACTCCAACATGAGGCAGAAATCCTCCTCCCAGCATGTGATGTGCTAGACAGACACCAGGACAGACAAACTCTAGGACTGGACTTGGAGCTTTGAAAATCTTGACTTGGAGTACAAGGGATTGCTCTAGAGAGAGTGGAACAGGAACAGAAAGGAAGCCACTTTTTAGTGGGGGGGTCTCTGGGGTGAGCTCCTGTCTAACACATGCACCAGTGTTAACGAGCAAGGGAAACACCAAAATGGGTGTCTGCAGTGCCAGGAGGAGGGAAAATACAATGTGTGCTTCCTTCATTACCCAAAGGAATTCTCCAGCCTCATATAATGAATCTCTCCGTGCAAGGTGAAAAATGACACCTTGTTTTATACTTACTGCAAGGGGGGTGAGGAGGGGACACAATGCTTGAGGGACGCTTTGGCTGCAACCTGTACAATTAATTTTTGCACCTGTCTTCCTGCCTTAGACCACTGCAGTCTCTCCTCTTAGGGCTGCAGACAGACACAGACAAGTAAATTGTGTTTCAAACAAGTTCCCCTCATCTGGACACAGCCCAGGGACCTTGGCTCATATGCAGTGGTCACATTTAAAATCAATTCTTTCTCCGCTTGTAGGACACCAGGCTAGAGGGAAGCATCAGGGAGAGAAGAGGAAAGATTAAAAATACGTGCTGGGGAGCATGGTTTTTCAATTTCTATGGAATTTCTAACCACAGGTGCCCCAGCGTGGGCTGCAGCACTGCTGGCTCAGTCTGCAGGATCCTGACTCAAATGCTTTCCAAGGAAGAGGGGTTTTCATTACACCTGAACTATGTAAGCCTGCAAACCTAAACAAAATTCCTCTTAATAGATTGAGTCAGAAGAAACAACTCACACAGATACACAAACTGTCCACGTGCTCAAGGAAAGAAGCAACACAATGCTCCAGCCCCAGAATTAACACAATTTGAATGTCAACATTCATCTATCAGTTTCAAGTACCTAAAAGGAACGCGGTGGTTAGAGCAGAGACAAGTGGGTTTATAAACACTGAGCATCCGCCTCCCCAGAAGCTTTGTCTCCTTTGTGTTTCTTCTCCTCCCTGAGCTGAGCAGTTCCTCTCCTCTCTCATCCATCACTGAGAGCTTCATCTCTTCCCTTTAACACAAATATTGCAACTGCCTTTTCAGGAAGAGAACCAGAACCAGAGACTCTTGGTCATGGATCAGATACAGGAAAAAGGAGAGAACCCAAAGGCCATTTAACTACTCTGCAGATCTGCTTCTAGGAGGGAGAGGAGAACTGCCAAGGCAGGGCTGGGAGAAGCCACTGGAGCTCTGTGCATCCAGGCTCCAAGTCTTAAGAGACTGTTTTAAAAAAGCTGCAGTTGTCACACTTGAACTTTGGAAAAGAACAGACAATCCACACTGATTGTGCTGGCAAGGAAAGGCAATTGCTGCCGATGGAGTTAATTTCAGGGCATCTTTTCATGGGCAACAGCTGCAGAGCAGGCTGCCCACGAAGCACATGGGCACACGTGTGGGCCTCGGTGCAGCAGGGCAGAGCCCCCGGGAGGGTCCTGCAGAGGGAGGGACCAGGCTGGGTCCCACAGCCCCACCACAGCCAGCCCGGGCTCCTCCATGGGTGTGCAAAGCACGCCAGGGCAGAGGTGCCCTCACCCACCCACAGAAAGGGTACTGTGAGAGGCTGGGCTGCAGGGAGGGCAGGAGAAGAGGCAGCTGCTGCTCCTCCACTCATGCAGTCCCTAAGGGAACCCCTCCCGGGCCACGGAGCCTGGAGCCAGATGTGGCACCTCTGAGCAATTCTCCTGTCAGTGTGGCCCTCACCCCAGAGAAAAATGTTGTTTTCCACCAAGATTCACAACTAACCTTTTGCAATAGCAACTTTCTCTTCTAATAAGATGTAATTACCAGCTTTGTGACCTGGAGTCAAGCCTCTCTGAGATTTTCCTGCATTCAAGTGGCTCTTATTCCCTCTTCAGCATCTCCTCCATGGCCAGAAACAGACTCAGCAACTGCAATTCCCAGGCAAAGAGCTCTTCAAAAAAAGTGATGGTGGCAAACAAATAGAATTCTAGAAAGATCTCCCTTTTGAGTTAGTTCTGTGCAGGTTTGTCAGCTGCAATTCAGCACTGGAGAGTCTTGCCCATGAAAATTCCTTGCTGAGCACCAAGAGGAACAGGGACTTTCCAGCAAGGTGCAGCTGAGCTGAACTGGGCAAAGCCTGCTCACTGATGATGGGAATGGGGTATGGCAGCTCCATGTCTAGCTCTGAGGCAGAGACTACAGCAAACTGATACAGTAACGCTCACCTGGTATTTGGATTTTTACTTTCAGATTTAATACATGTTATCCTTTCCTTATGCTGCAGCCAGGTTTAAGAGAACTGCTCTGAGGAAGGGCATTGCCAACAGACAACTCTACTGTGCCACGTTTGGGATCCCCTGGCAGTGCTCAAAGCCCCAGTTCCCGTTTAGGAGGGAAAAAAGGAGGAGTGGGAGGAATTGGCACTCACAGAAAAATGTTGATTTCCTTGAGTCTCCCTGGCGCTGTCTGCAGGGACAGAGCTGCTCCTGCTGCCAGGATCTCATCCCTTGTCACAGGCTGTGCTCAGCCCCAGCAGTCCCAGGGACCTCTTTCCCCTCCTTCTCAGCACAGATTTTCGCGAGCGAGCACTTTCGGCACCTCTCGGCAGCGCCCGCTCCTCTCCCCGCTCGCACCCGCCCCACTCACATTTCCCCTAAATTGCTCTCCATACTCAGAGAGAACGTGCAAGATGGTGCTAAAAATTACTTATTGTGAGGAGCAAGTTTACACTATGAAACAGCCACTTCAGAGAAATATACGGCAAATTCAAGCGAGTTGTGCACAGATATTAAATTTGTGGAGGAAAAAAAAATGTCATTGCCACCTTTATGGCTTTTCTGGCTTAAAGAGTAAGAATAAAAGATGACAATAGCTCCAAAATTACACTGGAGGCTGCACTGACTTTAAACATAGTGAGTATCTATGTGATGCAATGCCATCAGGGAATTCTTTTCACTGGCTGAAACCAAAATGGTACAGGAACAAAAATCCTGTGTTACGCCCAAATTAAAATATTTCTTTGGATCTTAAAAACAAAATCCTTTTTTTCTGCCATGAAGACCTCTGTAGCTGTGGCCAAAGCGTGTTTCAGACTGAAGCAGCTCCTCCGCCCTCCCCTCACACTCCTGCCGCCGCCATCGCCCCATCCACACAGATTTATGATCTGTCACCTGTGCTGGGATTAGATGTCACCCTTGTCTTTCTATTACCCAGATATTGATAGATCAAACTGCCTGGCCATACGTCGCCTGTCCCTTCAAAGGTTACTGCTGGTGGACACTGAGGATCAATATCCATCTGCTCTGTCACTGACCAGAGGGACTCGGCAAAGGCGGCACCGGGAGCCCGGGAGGGACAATTCGGAATGGCAGCACAAGTCTGCTACTCTGCACATCTCAGGTTTTTACTCCACATTTCTAATATGTTTCTAAGAAACAGAAGCAGCTGGTCTCCTGCCTTGGTTCCAGCAGATGATGGTCCATTGCCTAGACAGTAAAAGGTCACTTACTAAAGACTGTCCTTCTCCCAGAAGGTCAGAGGTTTATCCAAGGACATTGGCGTGAGCAGCTCCTCAGCTGCACCAGGGAGACAGAAGATCTTCTCCGGGAGCATCTGAGAAGGGGAGGCTGCTGAGAACTCTGAGGGGGCTCTTGGGGGACACTGAGGGACACAAGCGAGGAAACAAAAAGGGCAGGAAAGGGCAAAGCTGTGAGGGGCCCCTCAGCAGAAACAGAGTCAGGTGCCCTTCCCTCGTGTTCCCCCTGACACTCAGCCGTCACTGAGCCAACACCCGTCAAGGACAGCACCTAAAATCCACCACTGCCATGCCCCAGCACTGCTTGGAAGTAGCATCAGCAAGGGAGAAGGTTTGACAACACGAGATGGTCCCAGCAGGCTGCTGCCTCCATTCAGTGTGTTTAAATAACACTCAGTTAGCATCAACACACATTTATTATTAATGGAGCCCTAATACAGAACTCCTTATCTGCATTTATCTTCCAGCTACATCGCTACCAAGGACACCCACAGCCCAGATCCAAGGAAGGAGACCTTGATTAAACCTGAGTTTCAAACATAGGTGGAATTTCCTTTCCCTGCCTTGACTTGCTCCATGGGGAGCTAAACCCTGAAGAGGAGCAGGTTGCTGCAGGTAAGAGGGAGCACAGATCAAATATTCAGTTTTCACAATCCAAGAGCATGTTCTGTGCATTTCCCTGACCAGAACACCTGCTGCCTCACACACTCCTTTCTGCCTCTGCCACAGGGGTAAAGCTGCAGCAGCCCCTGCCAAAACCTGAGCACAGGAGGAGAGAATTTACATGTTTGCAGGTTTGTCACCATCACTGTCACCTCTGTTTCTGCCCTGCGGTGGCCGGCAGCTGCCACCTGCCTCGCGCTGCTCACACCCCGAGCTGGCACGAGGCTCTGTGGAGGGAGCTCCCCACCTGCTCTGTGTCCAGCTTCCCCCCAGCACAGATCCCTGCTCCCGGGGCTGGCAGTCGGGGACTGCGGCTGGACAGGGATGCAGAGGAGGGAATGTCCCACAGCCCTGTCCAGCAGCAGGGAGCCCTTCCATGGGCCCCACCATTCCAGCCCCTCAGCTCCAGACACTCTCTGCCCCCTCCAAGCCCTCTGGGATGATGCCATTGCTAGTAAGGTCCGCACTCAATTCCTGGATCCTGCCCCAGGTGCACCCCAGAACACCGAATCCCATTAGTCAGAGCGACAGGGCTCCCAGTAACAAGGAATCCTGTTTCAAGTCAGATGATGGGTTTCATTTTACTCTAATGAGCAGATATGTCTTATATCCATACCTGTAACCCATTTCTTGCAGACTTTTTCACATCCTTTTTATTTTTTACTGTCAGTAGCATCTGTCACAACGTGCGGCTTAATAATCTCTTTTAAACCCAAGAAATCTGTATTTCCATAAAGCACCCACAATGAATTCTGATCAACATCAGCCTGGTCTCTTCACTATAAAAAGGACCTCCTTTCAACTGCCTGCATATTTAAGTCTGAAATCTTTAGCTCACCACTGAAATAAGCAAGAAATAAATGACAAAATTAATAACAAATGTGCAAACCTGTAGAAAGTGTCCTCAAAGCAAAGGACCAACAAAGAATACATGGGAATATTATGTTTCTTTGGGGTATCCTGGCCTGTTCCCACCCTTTGGCTCAGCATGCAGCCAGCCTTAAATCCCAGCACCGTCCTTGCCATGTCATACACAGGAGCGACTCCGTGAGCCTTCGACAGAACACCTGCCCAGCTGTTATCCCAAAACTGGGGTGTAAAAGCAGAAGACAAAACATTTATCAGCTGGAAGGACCAAGAGCTTGCCTGTGGGACTGACCCGTTTGCTACCAGCCCATCAAACACTGAACGCTCGAGGATAAGCCCTCCTCCACACATTAGGCTGAGCTTCTTTTGCCCTTTGAAGTTAATTCCCAGTTTGCCATCAGGGGAGGAAAGCTGATCTCACTTCCCATGAATTCCCAGCCTTTGGAGGGAACTTTGCTCACAGGGGTTATCTGTCCACTCCTCATCTCCCCGGGCAGGAGTGCAGATGAGAATGGCACAGGCCTGGATTCTGGAGCCCTGTTGTGCCCACGGCCATTTCCCTGCCCACCACCACCTGTAGGGACCCCATGCCATGAAGAAGGGCACTCTGTTTAGGGCTCTTTTCCTTCACTCTTTTTTCAAGTATGTCCTTCCCCTTTCAATTGTTTCAGAGACAGCAGACAAGATCTTTTCTAAAAGAACAATAGACTCCCCCCCCAGCGACAGACACTCCCCCAAAAAAGGTGAAAGAATCTCAGCAGCAACATTACGATCAAAGTGAGGACTCCTTCCAATTTCTACTTCCCAGGAAGGATAAAAAGGTACAAGAGAAGCCTTTAGTCTAGATCCCAGATCAGACATAATGATGAATGCTCACCTAAAGGGCAACATATTTGTAAGTTTTAAGTCTCTTGCAACACCAACTGTCCTGATTCATCCCCACGATAAAGGCAGCTCTGAGAGCTATTTTGCCATATTTATTATTTTACAGAGGAGGAAGAAAAAACGCGGATTCAGCCCTCAATCTGCCACCCATCGGATGTATAAATGTTAGTACAGGACCAGTGCTAATATCTTTAAACATTAATCTCATTGCAGATCCTGCACGTCCCCCTTCAGCCTCTGCCCGGTGGCTCATCCAGGCTTGGGGAAATAAAATGCATTTTGGTATTTCTTTTCCCTTCATCTATGGGATTTGTTTTGACTAAACCCATGAAAAGAAGAGAAAGGGCAGATGCTCCTGAACACATTCCTGCCTGCTGTCAGTGCTTTGCCAGCTGAGTGGAAGGCACAAAGCTCTGCTCCAGTGTTTATTTTTAAAGATGCAGCTTGCCTGATCCATGCTCATTCCTCACGCCTTGTTTTCAATAGGGGCTCTGTTCTCTTTGCTGGCTGCCAGGACAAAGGCAGAGCTGGGAGGAAGGGAAGAGAAACCGTGTTGTGCACACGAAAATAAACCCTTGGGTTTATAAACTACTTAGCCCAATCCCTCTCACTGCCTTTGCAGGTGCAGCAACAGGACTGTAAAGCATATAACCAAAAAAATACAGTAGTGATGAGAGAGGAAACAAGTCTGGATATGGTCCTCATCCCATCTTCCTCAAATCTGCACCCAAACCCCCTCAGATGCCCGCCGCATCCCACAGCAGGCACACTGAGCACAGCACTCCTCTCTCAGTAAGCTCTTTGTAAATTTTATCACTTATTTCTTAAAGTTGCAATTGCCTTTTAAAATTAGATTGTATTTAGTTCTTAATTAAATCGTCATCGTTCTACAAAACCCCACAGGCTCTGAGGTTTAGATTGTCATTTTAAACAAAAGTAAAATGGTAAATGCCTTTTCCATCCAACACCATTAGGTATAATTAAGCAATGGGTAAAGCATACATCGTGCTATAAATGTCATTTAGTTTTACAGTGAAACTCATCAACATTTATCAAAACACTGCCTCGAGAAAGAACGAGACAGCTCCAGAGAGTGACTTCCATTCGCTGCTGCCTTTGAAGCGTCTGCTCCGAGGGAGAGTTGCAGCAAGAAAAGCCTTCCCATTACATATTTTTATCTTTCGGGCTGAAATGTTCACTTTCTGCCACGTTCCCATATGTGGCAGGATGGGTGGTGTGTAGTCATCGTGCGCCAGTGTTTGGGAAGAGTGTCCTGGAGAGCCCCAAAGGCAGGGGTGGGACAAGCAATCTCAGGTGGAACAGAGCGCAAGGCAACACCAAAGCCCGTGGCCAAGGGGATTTATGGTGGGGGCAGGAGAGTACCACTGCTCCTGCTGGGGACAGTGTCCCTGTCACAGCAATGTCACGGCACAGGGCTGCCCAGCAGACTCACACCTGTCCCCACAGCCCTGCACCACAGCGTTCTGCAGGCTGGAAGGCTGAGATAAATGGCATTTCATTCCTGCTTTCAGGTGAGGTGCCTCTGAGCTGCCACCAAAGAGACGTGAACTGTAAAGAAAGACAAACACTGGCAACGCACACCACAAGGCACTGCCGTGCCGCTTCTATTTTAAAATCTCAACATTTCTTGTGTTCTCCCGAGAAGCATTAGAACAGTCAAACTGAGCCCATTCAGAAGCAATTTTCAATTTACTGCTTTTCCTTGATATCCACACGGCAAACATCAGCAGGCACCGGCTCCATCCATAGGGATCTGGGCACCCGGTTCCCTGTGCCTGCGCCGCGCCTGACGCCACAGCTTCAGGCACCAGGCAGAAAAACAGATTTGAAATTGATGTTTCATCATTACCCATCATTAAAAAATTATGCTGTTGTACAATCCTAGAAGTAGCAAGGAGTGAACGCTGAATGCCTCTGCAAGTGTTACGAACTCTCCCTCCCCGCCGTAGTGCAGAGGGGTGTTTTTGGGGGGTGAGGTTCTCTCCTCCTCCCGCTCTCCCTCCTCCTCCTCCTCTCCCCGCCGCCCCGGGCCCCCGGCATCACGGCTCTGCCGCAGCCGCTCTCTGCTCCGACATCTCCTCGCTCCGTGTTGGCAAGGCAACAGCAGCGCAGGGCTTCGGGGAGCTGCGCCCGCCCAGGGGAGCGGGGAAGGGCTGCAGCCACCGGCACTGCCCCAACACGGCCTCGCCCCACACCTGCACCCCTCCGGAGCCACCCGAGGCTGCTCCCGGCCTGGGCAGCGCGATGCTGCTGGCACCCCGGGGGCAGCCAGGGACCACTCGGAGCAGCCGTGGGAACTGCCTGCAGCTCCCTCTGGAAACTGCACACGTGCTACCGTCAGAACTCGGGCAGTTCCCACCCAGCCCTTCGGCTCAGGAGTTTGCCCTCTCTGCCTGTCTGCAGACAACCATTTCAATGGGACATGTGCTGGGAACAGCAATGGCTACAGAGCAAAGGTGACACCAGGCATGAGAGAGCCATGCAGTGCTGGCCATCATATGGAAAACCCCCCCCAAAATCAGTGAAAATACACAAGACACTAATTCTTCCCCCATTTTTTTTTGCCTTTCTTGTTCTCAAGCATTTTCCGTCTCTTACGCTCTCTCATGCCTGTGGGAAGCCCTTACTGGCAGCCTACACCTTAAGGGATGTCCTCAAGATCAAGGCAGGCAGGGGGGACAGCACGACACACTTTGTGCTGCTCCTCTGCCACGTTTCCAAGCTCAGATACAAACGAATTTTGGTCATCATACACCTGCACTCCCCCTCAACGACACTCTTTCTGTCCATAGGCAGTGTCAGAACTACCAGCAGAGAAACAAACTCCTGATCTCCAGTCCACTGCAGCGCCCTGAAGGAGAAGGGAGTATGGATTTACAGGTAGAGTGAGCAGTATAGCCAGGGATTTTGGACATGGACACTACATCCAGCACCAATCCTCCAGGTCACCTTGTTTGAAAACCGCAAATACAGAGAGGCCACTCCACCAAAAATCCGTCTTCTTAACTGCTTGAAACTAAATTTAAAATGCATGTATGCAGTGTTCCTCTCTGCTCGCTATTCTGAGCTTCTCCTTTGGCCTTATGATAAAAGAATGCAGGAAATTATAGCCAACCTTCCTCCAGCCCGGAAAAGGGAATTAATTACTGCAAGCACAAAGTCAGCGCTCTTCCAATAAACCAATGCAATCCATCCAGGCACTGAAAAGCAAGGAAAACATCCTGGGGGCTTGATACCTTGCTAGCCATTCACAGCATGCACTGCCGTGGATATTGTGGAACAGCTGTGCCCAGGACTATCACAAAGCCAACATTATCTCTGCCATTATTAGAATTAAATAAAGCCTTTCCTCCTGGATGTGCCCAGGATTACAAACCACCTCAAACCCCTGCAGGCTCTCGCTGCGCCTGGCCCCACAGCGGCTTTACTGCTTTTAGCCAGGATTAGACGGACTGCAGTGACCAGTAGCAAAGTTCTCCAACGTGCCAAGCTGTCACCACCCCTCAGTGGCACCCACAGTGCTGCAGAGCAGCTCTCTGGAACATTCTGAGGAGCCCAGTGTAGGCACGTGGGAGGGATGTGGGGCTGGGGGGGGGTCACTGCTCACATGCCAGCTCCGGCTTTTTCAACCCTGCTCTCCCTCCCCTCACTGCTGCTCTTCCCTGTCCTCCTGAGCACAAACCTGGGTAATATGAGAAGCCCCCAGAAAAACCTGCAATTTTTTGCTGCAATTTTGGACAAACCTGCCGTCTCATGCCCATGAGGGAGTAGTTGGGCAATACAGGGCTGGTGACTGCCAGGCCAAGGGGCTCAGTCACCCAGCATGAAGCTGGCACTGAGCACTGCTGCAGGTGGAACCTGGCAGAGCAGCCCATCGCACACCAACAACCTCCCTTCTTTCTATTGTACATACAGTGAGTGAATTTCAAATAAAAATACACTCCAACCATCAAAGGCAGGCAGACTCCAACCCTCCTGCTGCCATGTCACAGGAGACATGAGACCTTTTACAGATGTTGCCAACAGCAGCTGAAAATCTACCAGACATTTGCTTAGCATTTCTTGAAAGAACAGTTTCAATTAGACACATTCTTCACAGTTCTCTTCTCAAACCCCAACAGTTTGAAGAGATCTGCTTGTTTTTGCCAAGTTTTCACGAACTGTAAGCCTGGCCCCCTCGCACTCAGCACATCAAGGGTAGGATATTTAAAACAAGGCTCATTTTCAATGGAAATGCTCCACAATAAATAACTCAGCAGTGCTGTTGTGAAAATTTCAGATTTCAGCAGTTGACTTTTAATCAGGAGCTGCATTTGCACCTGAGAGCAAGAGAAATCCTCCCCTTAATCACCTGCATTTAAAACCACTTTATAAAACCTGCTCTAACTCAGAGCACAGTCTGTCCAGAACACCCCTCCTTAAGCCCCAGCAACCATGACCTTCCATTAAACGCTGCTCTCACCAAACTGGATGACACACCACATTTTAGAACTACAAATGAAGGACAATTCTGCATGGGTATTTTTCTCACAAGGCACTGAAATAACAGTCTGGTTCAGGCTGGCTTTTAAAAGTGGTTTATAAACGTTAAAAGGGTTTTTGCTGAGGAGCCACTTGGGCAGATCCTGCAGTGAAGGTGCTTTTGGGTTGGGGATTATTTTTTTTGCTGAACCTGCCAGGGCTGTGTGTTACTGAAGGGTTTGCAGGCAGGCAGCGACTCTGGAGCACGAGTGTCATCAATCACTGGAGTCAGGCACTCACTGGGGTCCGCCTCCGAAGCTCCACCAACACCTTGCCCTGAGCCGCAACACCCTCCCTCAGCTCACCTCCTCAGGCTGCGCCTTGGAAGCATTACCCTGGGATAACCATCCTGTGAATGGAATGTACTAAACTCAGCTGACGAGATAAAACACTCAAGTTTTGTGGAAAAATGCTTTGACACAGACACCATATGCTCAACACCCACAATGAGGCAGGTGACTTCAACCAGCAAAATTTCCTTTTCCTACTGCCTGTACTTAATTTGGGAGTAGCTCATCCTGCTCTCATTCCCTGGACACAGGGAACTAAGCAGTGTGCATGGGGATGGATCGTGGAGCACAAGAGGTTCTTCTCCAACCGGGGCTGCATCCTCATTGCGGATACCCCGCGGCAGCACCACAGGGTGATGAATGGCCGTGGGGTTTGGGCTGCTTACGAGAACAAAACAAGCCATCTTGGATCTGAAGGTTTTATGGGTATGCTGTTTCATGTAATTTCCCAAAAAACCGAATTACATTCTGCTCATTAGCAGACGCCGCTGCACAAAGCGGAGGGCTCTGCAAGCGGATTACACGCGGCAGCGCAGGGACAGCAGATAACGACTCCAGTCAAATTCTATTTTAGTGCACCCAAAGAAACAATAGCGCAATCAAACGAGGGGAGGGCATCAGAAAAGAAGGAAATTCATCTGCCGTACTCTTCCTTTCCATCCAAAATGCAATACAAGGAATTAAACTTGTCACTCTCAACTGCAAACCGCACAACATAGTGGAACCACGTGCGGTTGCCTCTGGCATCAATGAGCCCAGGAATCTGTCCTTCCAGAACGTTTGGGAGTGCTGGCTTGCAGGATGGGAAGCACTGGTTCCCCAAACCTTGCACCAGCTGTTTTCCCTACTGCAAGTTTGCAATGGTTTACCCTGAACTGGCAGAGCCTTGTGGAGAGACAAGGACACACAACAGTACTACGGGCACTGTACTGGTGCTGTGCCTCAGACTGAGTCACAATCCACACAGTACCTGTTGTCTTACTCAAAATCCCAGGGACAAGTGTTTTACTCAGGCTCAGAGGGTTTTTGTTTGTCTTCTAAACAAACACCAACAAAATGTTCTCTGATAGCTACCCACACAGACACAAACAGCCCGTCTCTGAGTAGCCTTGGCAATAACTCCCTGCAGAAGCCAAAATGGTTTTTACTCAAACTTCACTTCTCATTTGGAACCTACCAAGCTCTAGAGAAAATATTCAAAATAAGGAAGCTTTGAAACAGTCCAATACAAATCCCAGGTTTGTAAATAAATGGGAGCTCGGGCATGAGGACGGCCACCTGCCTACATGATACGGTGCTGGTCACCAGCACCAGCCTGCACTCACTGTCCCACTGCTGCTTCCCAAAGAGCCACTGGGGCAGGCACCTTTGGGAACAACCAGCTCAGTCAGAGCAGCTCCTCCATCCCTTGCCACCCCACAGCTACTGGGGATGGTGCTGGTGGCCAAAGAAGCAAAACCTTCTGAAGCAGCAGCTGAGCGTTTTGCTATGCTGAGCTCGCTCAGCTGAGAACTCCACTTGCAGCACTTTTCTGGTCCAAAAAAGGCTCAATTGCGCCTCGTCCCTATCGCCAGAAATCATTAATGGTGAAACCCCAAAGAGCTGCAGCTTCTCAGCCCTCTTCCCTTGCTGCCACCCGGCTGGCTGGCCGGAGCCTGGTCACACTGCCAGGGCCGGAGGGAACAGGGAATGTTCCCAGTGGTGATCCCAATTAACAAGCCCACAGCTATTCACGTTCAAAGGCTTCGCAGCTTCCATTGAATGTATCCCTTTTGTCTTCCTGTCCCTTCCCAAAGTGAGGGCTCATTACTGCTGCAGCCCTGGCTGTAATTGCTTGGGAATGCGGCTCTCGGCACAATACCCCAGAGAAGCTGCTTTATGAGGCTCCTCATGCTACTGAAGAATGCCATGAAAACCCCAATCCCAGATGTCTGGCTCTGAACCAGGGAACTTGGCCGGCCTGACGAGATTTCCATCGTGCTGCTGAGGCATCGCGCTTATGTAAGGGCGGCACTCACAAAGGGACACTGTAGAACAGAGACTGCCCATGGCAGTTCCCTCACAGGGAACGAGCTTCGAGTCTTGGTAACACCTTTTGCCTTTCGTGCCCTACACAGGACCTACAAAGGAATTCAGCACCTGCACTTAAGTTTTGCCCAAGTAAAACCTCGAAGGCACCTTCTGCCCACAGGGAATGAGCAGTCAGAGCATCTTAAAACAGGGCAGGGTCAAAAAACACCCTGCTGCCAGCCAGGGTAGTGGCCAGATGTGCCCAACTCGGGGCAATTTGGGCAGTGCGGATGGTCAGAGTCATGGGACAGCCTGTCAGCTGTTTCTCACAGGAGACCAACACATTACAGCAAGGAAAAACACCTCATGGGTGAGCTCTTCAGCATCACAGAGGCAAAGTGACAAAAATCTCCTTGGAACAGAGAAACAGGTCAGAACAGCCTCACAACCGCGGCAAGAGAATTACTTGTGCACGAACACCCCACCAGTAATGGGCAACCAAATGACACAGGGGAATTATCCATGCTAAAGCTCTCACATGGCTTAGAGCTTTTAGAGCAGGGTTTGGACCAAAGCCACACGTTCCAGTTTCTGCCTGAACTGGGTGACCAAGGGCAATGGGAGGCAGTATCACCAGAAAAGCACTGATTTCTCTGCAGCAAATTGTCCCCTGGTAAGAATCCTGCTCCTGCCAGGACAGCCGCAGATCACTGTGTCATCCACCCAGCAGAACACAGGAGAGTGCTGCCACAGGAACTGCACTACCCAGGGCGTCTGCAGCCGCAGCACTCCGGTGCCAGCAGCACTCTAGGAACAGAAAATAAACACAGTGAAGCCTCTCAGAGAGACTGCCAAGCTCACAAAGCCAGACCTCTGTGCAGCACCAGGAGCTTCCTCTGCATCCCCAGGATCCTTTGGCACACCTGGACACACAGAACTGCTGTCCACCACTAAGAAAAGGATTTTTCTGAGTTCAGCCCATCTTCTGCTGCTCTTATTTTTGTCACCAAACACAACCCCTGTAAAATGTGCCGATGTGTCACAGGTACCGTGTGCTACCTGCAATGCGCATGGGGCTCTCCAAACCATCACTTCCCAGCCCCAAAATGCACCTCCTCAGCAGCAGAGGAGGGAAAACAGCTCTCCTGGCCCAGGGGGCAAAAACAGCCTTCTCAAACCACCCTCACTGTCCCACCAGGCAGGAGCACTTCAACCCTCCAAGGACAGGGGAAAAGAAGAAAGTAGAATTGACTGGGAAAAGGACACAGGGAAAGTCCTTAGCCAGAGGCTCCAGACCACAGGAAATGCAGGTCTTCACTCATTGAAGACAACGCTGAATTTTCCTTGTTTGTCAGCTCAGGCCCTGCTGCCACATCCCTCCTTCCCCCGGGGGGTTACAGAGAGGAAGGTTTTCTGTGAGTGACACCCATGGCGTTTGACAGATTGTCCTTCTGCGACAGGGAAATGGAGGATCGGGTTGCTAAAAGCATCAGCCTGCTTATCAATCTACGAGTAGCATCTTTAAAGGTCACAAGTGAGGAAAAAAATAAAAAAAATCAGCTACTCATTCTAATTCCTCGCAAACAGGAGCTCGTTTTTCACAAATCCACCCTGCCGTGCTCGGTAACGTGACCTTTCACTTACAAAGAGAACAGCCAATTTCTGACTCTCATGTGTTACCCTCCCTTCTTTCCCATAAATTAAACACAGCCTTTGTACCTCCTAACAGGTTTTTCCAGCAGTCCCCTAGAGCTGCCACAGCTGTTCTGGTTTTGGTCCTGCTGAGGGTCTGGAGCCCACTCAATGGGCAAATAGGGAAAAACAAAACTTCACTGAAAAATGGGTTCTGTCACCACAGCGGTGCTGGACACCAGTCCAATCCTCAACTTTGTCAAGACTGTCAGCGTGATACTGGCCTCTTCAATGGGAATTTTTAATGGTACCTGGTATATATGAAGACAATACAAATGAAGGAAACTTGACAGTAAGAACATGACCTGTCCTCTCCAAACCTTTCCATTTCTCAATGGCAACAAA
>VXBQ01012697.1:241423-311449 GCA_013400175.1 Phainopepla nitens
AACAAAACAAACAGATCAAAGCTGGAGTCAAGCTGGAAGACATGTGGAAGTGGAGCCAAGTACAACCTGGAGAACTTGTGGAGGCCTCAGGGGAGATCACCACCATCTCCTGGGAAACAGTCCATGCCAGGCTGGACAGTAGGAGAGCACCTGAAGTGAAGCTGCAGCTGTTCACCTTGCACACGTGTAAGAGTGAAGGGAAGACCACCCCGATCCACCCAGGTTGTGCTAACGAGCAGGTTCTGTAAAAAAACCCCGTATTCCTCCTATCACCAAAAATGGGAAGGTAGTAGCAGCCCTCCCTCGGCCCTGCTGGCGGAGGAGGGGGTGAGTGGGCTCTGCTGAGCCATCAGGACCAACACCATGGCAGTGCTGATGAGCGGCGCGGTTACAGCCCAAGGCAGCGCGTAAGGAGCTGTGGGAGGGGAACAGCTCCATTTGCATCGAGTTGTGGGAGCTCTTGAAGGGGATCTGGCAGATGACTGCGATTCTCTCCACCCCCGGTCCTCTGGAGGTGAGTCAAAGATGAGTCAAGGCTGCGGGCAGAGGTGAGCACATATGGACCGTGCTCGGCTGAGGCTGACCAGCCACATCAGCACCTTCCCCAAGTCACTGAGCGACCTCGTCTCCAGAGCTAATGCCGTTCCATACGTCCATGAATTATTGATCCCAGTTGCTCTATCAATTGCAGGAGGCAGAGGAGATCACAGGCAATGCTCCCTGTGCGAAAGCAACGCTAGAAACTCAGTAAAAAAGAAAAAGCCTCATTCTACAGATTTCAGTTTAGTTGTGTGTTGCCAGCAACTCCCTTCATCCATATCGTTATCGCTGGTATTTTATATCGGCTCTGTGCTTTTAATCCTAACTTTGTGTGGAAAATATTTCTGAGAGCAGCCTTTGTTTGCCACCCACCACTGCAAGGCTGCTGCCAGCTCCCGTAGCGGCACCGCCGACAGCATGTGCCAGATGAAGAGAATGGCACGTACCTGTCAGTCTTTGTCAGAGCAGCTATTTCTGGCTTAGGTTTACATGCACAGCCTCCTGCAAGCTGCTTGAAATCTCCATTTTATAGAGGGATCTGATGCTACCTGAATGCTGGCAGGTATCGGCACGCTGACAGCGAGCGGCCAGCACCGTGGGGTCCAGACTCAGGTTGGAAAGGGCTGGCAACAATGCTCAGCTCACAGCCCATTTCTTCATAGATTTAATTAACTCAAAAGCCTTTTGCCTCCACACTTGCAAAAAAAGCATTTTACATCTTAAACTAGGGATAACAAGGGCAGTAGGGCTAAATCTCCAATCGATGTACAGACACTGCAACGCTTACGAAGAACTGATGAGAAACCAAATAAAAATGCTCTTTTGTGTTCATCAGCCTTGTTACGTTCCAACGTTTCATCCTCTGTTGTGCTTCAGAGCTCCAGCACAGTGGTCTGTCCTGGGGAAGCCTTTTGGACCAGATCTTTTGATGTACTTTCCTGAAATGTGGCCTTGAATGACTAAATACTGTATGGAGAAACAAAACTACACCCCAATGCCTGCCCAGGGAAGGTCCAAGAATGAATGCCCTCCCCAAACAGTGCTCAGCTGGTGCTGAGGCTCAGCCTACTCTGGCTACGAAAAAATAAAAATAGGAAAACACTAAGGATTTGGGAACCAGCCTTTTTGATGAAGGTGATGACCAGCATCGCAATATGCTCACCACCACCCTCCCAGAATGATTCTCTTCTGAAGATAGAAGCAGACTCCTGTCTGCCATTGGAAACACTTTAAAACAGGCAGAGGGAAAACTTGTTTTTGTGTTTAAGCATGTGCAAAGTGTGCAGAAGGATTCAAACCTGACTGAGACACTGTGTTACCAAACCAGGAAAAACTTCTCTCAGGACAAAGCTCCCCACTTTACAGAGCCATCACAACTTGTGTCCACCCAAGCAGGTTCTGTGGCTCACACGTGGCCCTGTAAGGCCTGATGTCAGCTCCTGTTTGGAGGAGGACTCCTGCACACGGATGCCTCATGCTTTTCAAAGCCCATTCCCAGCTGTGGCACTTCCCAAAGCAGGACCTGGGAACATGGAGTGTGGCAGCCCTGGGACAACTCAGCTGAGCACCAGGGCCAGGGACACTGCCTAGGAGGTACCAACAGCCACCACCACATCCCACGGAGCACACACAGTGTCATGAAAAAAAGAGATGTTTCAAAATCCATCCCCTCATGTGCACAAGGAGAGAGGTCATGCAGCTCATGAGTAACACCGGCACTGTCAGTAGAAACTGGAGTTGCTGCTATTTCCACTCAGGCAAGTGCTTTCACAAAGTTCTCACCCCAGGAAAAGTAATGGGTTCTGGTTTTCCCAGTACAGTGATAATGCTCTGTTCCATTTGCACAAGAACTACTTCTCTTCAGTAATGGCTACAAACTCTGATTCTTTCCACAATCCACCAGCTCACCCGCACCAGCATCATTTCAGGATGAAAGCTGCAAAGGTGAAAGAGTTTCCCAACTGAAATTGTGAGAGCAGCCTCGAAAATAGCATCACACTAAATCCCACAGCCAGTGAAAAGCCTCAAAAGGCATTTGCTGCACGTGGATTCTTTGAATCCAGTGACTTCCCTTTTCATCCCCTCGAGTACACTGAGCAGCAAGAGAAAAGTCCTCCAAATGCAGTAAAATAAAGTTCAGAGGGAGGTGCTGAATGATTTTTAGTGCTCAAGTCAGACATTCTGATACTGGAGCTGGAATATCCTTTAAGTAATTGCAAGAATTTTTACGTCCACCTTCCCTCAAAGGCCAGAGGCCACTGCTGAGGGGCACGGCTGATCCCTTAAGAGTACACACACAGCCGCTCATCACATATGTATTTTTAAAATTATGTGACACCAGGAATGGCTGAAATCGTTGTGTGTAGAGAACCCATCAGTACAGAAGGTGCTGTTGAAAGCCAGGAACTATCTGGTTTCCATCTGGAGCAGAGCTTTAAGAGAGTCTGTTAAAGAACTAATCCACCTTTCTGCAGCAGCTGGGTATCTGGGACAGTGGGAGACTGGCAGCTGCAGGCTCTGCCACTGCCACACCCTCAGATGCCCAGCTCCTGGAGCCGTTAATCCCAGGAACGTCAGCAGCTCGCGCAGGGATATTTTATGCCTCATGCTATCCCAGCTGGGACTGCTCTTGCAACCCTCAAGACCACAAAATGTTTACAGGCTGGAAAAGGATTCATCTGCTGGTCTGAAACTGGAGGACAGCAACAACAAAGAGCAGAAGATGAAGCCAAGCTGCCGTGGCTGAGGTGGGAGCTGATGCCGAGAGCACCAGAAATGCACGAGGGGAATGCGGAGGCTACTGTGGCTCCCTGTTCCCTCCTGCAGGCAGGGAAGAGCCTGCCAGGCAGCAGAACAGGGACCACGCTCAACAAATAATCAGGTTTGAGCGTTCCTTCCCCTATGGAAGCCAAACACGGGATTCCAGGGTAAGAAAACAGGGATCAGGGGATCCCTGGGGTGGGGGAACCACCCTCAGCACGGCTCGCCCCCGCTGGGAACATCCCCCTGCACTGAGCAGCATCAGGGAGCCTTTTATCAGGGATACGCCGGATAAAAGCTCTGCTTCTGTACGAGAGTGACCGAATCTACAGGGATATTCCCTGCAAATTGTCTGGTTAGAATAATAAATAGTGGCTTCGCCTCATAACGTCGGCCGCGCACAACACGTTCATTTGTGATCCGAGGCTCCGATTTAAGGGAGGAAGAAAGGATCCTCGCCTGCCTGGAGATAAACTTAAGTAAATAATGTTTGCCATCAACTCCAAATGAAGAATGACAGTTAAATTTTATAATCATCTTCACAGCTCCAGGACTTACTTTATATTTTCTCAGGCTCATGACCCAGGGGTTGTCATAGCAACTAGGAAATCCTACCTTATCAGCCTCTTACATTTACATTCCTTACGGCTGCTTCCCTTTATGAATTAAATCCATCACGGTCTTCTATTCTCCAAATAAGAAGTTCTTAGGATTATCTCGCAGAAACAAGGATCAAATGCTTTGATTGAAACACTATGCAAAAGCTAATTCACTGGTGGTTTTCTTTAAGGGAAGATTGACTGTGCTACAAATAAATGGCTCCCATCCAAGCGTGCAGTTGGCAGCCGCTCGCAAAAAAAAGTTTAGAGAGCAAACATGGTTTCTGCAGCATGTTCATGTCGCTGGAGAACGTTTCTACATCTGGACACTAAGAAGGGCACCTGCTCGGCCAGGAGCTCTCTCATTTACAGAATGTAACAAAGATTCAGTGCTCCAGAGGAAGAAATGTGAACATACCAAGTACATGTGGCCATCCAGCACGGGACAGATCCCGGGCCTTGCCAAGAGCCCAGATACTCCATGCACACACCAAGAAACACAAAGGTGGCTGGCTTACAGACACTGAGCCCATCAGTCTGGGTGTCTGTTCAAAGATAAGATGTTGCCAACAAACACCATAAAGTCCCATTATACACAGTTATATATATATATATGTATTTGGGTGACGGGGAGACTATTCAACTGCTTAAATTCAATTTTTCCACATTCAGTGAGCCCAGGTTCAGAGTCCAGTTCAGTATTCAGAGAGACCAGCAGCAACATCACTTGTCTCTGTCCTAAACAACACAGAAATAAAATAAACTTCAATTCCCAGAATGTTTTCTGCAGGAGTCTCTTGATTAAAGGAACTCCTATAAACTGTAATGAATTTCAGAAAGGCAACTCTGCAGTTACAGACCTACAGGCATCAAGAGTTTAATTTACTTAATGTACTTTTTATTCATTACTGGTCCTCCACGAGAAGCTGATCACCAACTTGCAGAGTGCATTGCTTAATTATCCATGCTGCACTTCTTCAGATGAGAGCTATCGGAGCTGCCTGTCAATACGGCGGGCGGGGATCGATTGATGCAGGCAGGGCCATGCTGCTGGAATGCCAAAGACCAGAGCGGCCCCGAGGAGTCTGCATGGAGCAAAACAATCAGGAACTCATCTCACAGACTGAAAACCCTTTCTGTTCCCAGCGATGGTATCTGCTGCATTCACAGATGGTGAGCAGACCCCAGCGCTCCTCTTCATGCGCTGTACGTCTCGCTCAGTGCAAACAGCTCCTCAACACCTTGTCCAGGCAGCCTGCAGCCAGCAGTACCCATGTTTTTTCTTTATCTCTGTCCTCCAAACAGAGAGGACAATGGAAATGTGTGTTCCAGTCACTGCCAGCTCCCTCAGTGCCCCAGGGAATAGGTCCTGAAGTCAGAACTGGTCCCTCAAGAGGTCTGCTCACCTATAGAGGCCTGGTGAGGCTGAGATTCAGAACAGCACACAGTGTGAGCACACTGTATCACCTCAACGCCAGCAACTCAATAAACACAAACTACAGCTTCTTTGGCATCAGCAAACACAGACAAAATCTGCATTTCCAAGGAGTAAAGGCCCCAAGAAGCTCCAGGGCTGACCTAGGGTGTCATTCTGCAGAGATCTCCCCATCCAGACTGAAAGGCTGCCCACTGACACCTTCCCCAATTGCAGGGTTTCATATCCCACCTCTCCCTTCCCAGCACCAGCAGCAGAGATGGTGATTTCACAGAGAGCTGTGACAGCCTAAGGGTGGTGGAGGATGTGTGCCCTTGGAGCCACGTTCCAAGGACGCTGCCCAAGGTCTGAGACGTGGCAGTGTGAGCCTGGGACAGGAGAGACTCTGCTCACCGAGGGCAGGGCTGCATCTGCCGGTGGCAGCCTCCATCGGCACGCCTTGCTCACAATATTCACAATCAGCAGATCAATAATTCATTATATAATGTGATAAAAGGTAATCCACTGTTTGAAGTCAAAGCTTAAACAAACTGCACTCAGTTACAGCACGGCGAGGTCCCACTGAGCTCAGGATACTCAGCAGAAGAGGCAGTGGGAAGGGACAGATACATCCCTGCTCCAAAACTTCCCTATCTCTGCTGCACAGAAACTATTCACAGCTCCAACTTAAGCCAGAAGCCCTTTGCTAAGGGATGCTAATTCAATATGAAGTAACATAAGTCAATATTCTTGTTTCCCCTTTCATCCTTTCAGCCAATATAAACTAATACAAATGATAATGACATGGCACCCACGACCCCTTCAATACGCAGCTCATGTTGGCAGTTGGGTGTTGATTCTCTCCTTAAGCAGACAACTCAATCTGAGTGAAAATTAACTCTGGGCAAAGGAATAGCTAAATCGTGTCAGTGCAGAGCTGCTGACATGCCCCAAACAGCAGCACCACGTGTAACGCTCCTTTTTGAGACTATACACTGGATTTTCAAAGCCAACCAGATGCTTTGCTTGAGCAGTCAAGGCTGGAACTCAAGCACATAAAGCAGGGACATAAAGCTGATTCTGAGGGGACTGGATCAGACTTGCTGTCATTTCTGGACCATTTGCCAAAGGTGTCAGAACTGGGAATATGAAAGGTGCTGAAGCAACCAGACCCTGAAGTCCCGAATTGACAGTAGCAAACACAGCCTGGGCTTCCCTTTGGGCTCCTCATCTGCCTCAATTCGTCAGGAAAATCTTAAAAAGGTAAATTTCTATACCAAAAAGGGTCTCTACATTCCCAACCACCTCACGGGCACAATAAGTGCTGACTGAGATGCACGTGAAAGGGAAAATCAAGCCTCCCACCTTTGCTGGCATCCTCCGAGCATCACAAATGCTTTAGCAAAGCTGGTGGCCACAATAGGGGCTTGTTCTTTGCATAAAAGGCCACAACAGCGCACAAGAAACCCTGCTGATAGTTAAAAGGCATAGATCCAAGGTCAGCCAGGCTGGGAGCCAAGGCTCCAGCAATAAATCGCTAGATCTGTTCTGAAGTGGGGAAAGTAAAAGACCTTTTAATTGTAGAGCTCTAGAAGTCTTCCATATTCATTTAACGTTCACCTTGAAAGGTGATCTCGCTGCAGACCCTCCACAGAGCACGCAGGATGGGGGAGACCACTGGCAGCAAGGAGGAATGCTTCTCCCCAGTGTTTAATCACGTGGTAATCAAGATTATAAGAGAAAGGCCATCAAATTGATGTCCCAAAACCAGCCATCACAAAGGCAGCATGTCCAAAGCTCCTGGAAGCCTGCTCATACCCTCACACCTTGCCCCAGCCATTCCTGAACTGAACATCAATCCTGCACCTGAGGATCTGTACGTTCTACAAAAATAGTTACCGTGGGAGAGGCTTTGTTCGTAAACTGAGCTAGAAAGTTCATTACATGATAAAAATTCCAACCGTGCTACCGGGATGTAAATTGCCTTCGTACCCAGAGCTGACATCTTAAACAGTTTAATTTAGGTACCGCTCTCAGCAGCTTTGGGTGTCTGCAACAGAAACAGATGCCTTGAATCATTTCAAAGTATGCTCCTGTCAGAAATGTCCTTTCTGACACCAAAATCAATTTCCTTCTCCTTTACTAACTACTTTTCCAAAAATAGAAGGGGAAAAGTTGCCTCATTTTATCTATTGTGAGCGGCACAAGACGTGCTTTAGGCTCCAAGGAGGAAGATGGCAGCGCGCGGCACGTGCGGCTGCGGTAATTAGTGCTATTTTGATAGAGCAACTGGCAACGAGAATGAACCTGATCCATCTTCATTATGGAGATCTATAGAACCCTTGACAAGCCTTGTGTAAAGGCTGCTTCCTCGCATCCACACCGGTGTCCCCGCACAGCCCGTGGATCCGCGGGCTCGGGGACAGCGGCGGTAGCGACGCTGCCCTCTTCCCGTGCACCTCACGGAGCTCAGTCTGAGCAAACGGAACGCACGGGGCCGGAATGATTTTCCACTGATGGTCAGATGAACACCTCAGCAGTCCCCAAGACCTTGCTGTGCATATTTGAGCAGCTGTTGTAAATCACGGCTCTTCAGCAGGCTGCAAATCCAATTAAAACAAGAGGCACTGCTACCCAGCGATGTGCTGGGCACAAAAACATCCTTCCACCCCTAACAAGCTTCACCAAGGAAAGCCTTTCCTTGCTCTGCAGAAGGCTGCTGCCCTGGTAGCCCTGTCCTGCCCTATGACTATGGAGCAAAGGGATGGGGACAACCACTTCTCTACAGCTGCAGCCCAATCAAAACATCTCCCTACCTGGGGTGATGGTGTTACACATACTACCAGCAGCCTCTCTGCTCTTCAGAACATCGGAAATCTGCACCATCCAGTCTTCCCACAAGTTCCCTCATCTTTGCTCCCACCTGGCGTAAGTCAATGGCCCTGACCTCCCAGGAAAAGCCCTTCAGCAGCTGGAATTGAAATTCACCGGGAATTTGGCTTGCTTAGTGGCAACCTGGCACCCAGACATCAGCAGAGTGACTTGGTACCTTGGGAAAACCACCCTCCTCTTAGGGGCAATGAGAGGCCAAATCCCACTTCGTCTCCCATGCTGGAAAATCTCCTCACGAGCCCCACAAAGAGCCAAGAGCCACAAACACTGAGGATCTAGGTCACACAGAAAACAAGGGAGGCTTCCTGAGAATGCCAGCACTGCCATCAGTACACAGGTTACTGGTGGATTTGGCAGTGCTAGGGAAACGGTTGGAGTCCATGATCCTACAGGTCTTTTCCAGCCTGAACAATTCCATGCGATTCTGTGATACTGGCTTCAGGAAACCCTCACAGATCCTCAGCCCATGGACAATATACGTCCATTGCCAGCTGACTCCTCCAGCAATTTAAAATGCTCCATTAGTTTGACTCCTGCCCGAAGTATTTCCAAGACTGCTTCCCTGCAAACACGCTGTGCCAGGGTCTATAGCCAGCGTTCCATCTGCACTCAGACATGCAAACAAGGCAAAGTTTCCTAACAGTACTTTCTTTTAAGCTATGCAAAGGAAAAAAATCTGTGAGGATTTGTGTTCTAAAAGGAAACATGATGTGGAAAAACAAGCGCAAAACAAGTAAAGCGACAAAAACGCAGCCCGAAGTTCATATTCCTGACAAATGGCTTCCGAGGTTCGGAACTGCGCGGTGGATCAGCTGGGTAAGGGCATCTGCATATCCCATTAGCGCGGCCGGGAGAAGGGGCCCTCGGCGGCCACAGCGCTCGCCGTCATATTTTAAGTTTATTTTTCCTTGTCTGACCAGTTCCCGCAGGGCAGGGGGGTAATGACGGCACTTCATCACCGGCGGTGGCGGGTGTTTACATCCATCCTGCGAGCGACAGCTGTGTCCCCACGTCCCCAGCCGTCCCCGCGCGCGCGCCGGGCCGCGGGATGGAGCGCCCTGCAGCCATCACTCACCAAGCACTTTCATTAACAAACTGCCCTTAATTACAGCGGTAATTGCGAAATTATTTCATAGCAGCAATTATTCTTCTCAGCCCAATCCAGGCTATTTAGGCAGGGCATTGTCTCCAAAAATGGCACCGAGCCAGCTCATCTCCAGCCCAGAGTTCTCATTGTGTTGTGCAGTCCCGAAATGCAGCACCCCAGGATGGCAGCTCTGGGTGGGGGGAGCACTGCTCGTGCCCGTGGGGGTCCAGCCCCTGTGTGCATCAGGGACAGAGTGCCCCATCACAGGCGACCACCCAGTGACAAGGGGTAACATGGAACTGACTCACAAAACCAGAGGAAAGAAAGGTCAAGAAGGGACAAGGCCCTTTGAAACCACAGCTTGAGCTTTCCTGCATAACTGCTGGTTTTCAAAGTTCACCATTTAAAGAATGATCCCAGATCATCTTGTAACAGCACAAGATCAAGACAAATGGGAGGTTTTCTCCAAAAAAGACTACAGCTTTGTTAAAAACTTCTCATAGATCATCCTTGTAACAACTTTACAGCCAGGAAGTGAATCTATTTCATTTTGATCATTTCAAATACTCCATTAATGAGAAAAATTGAGGCATATTAGTCAGTGATCTGAAATACTGAGGGAGCACAAGTTCAGGGTGAGGCTGTGAGCAATTCCCACGTCTGACAAGTTGGGGCAAAGAAAAGGGGATGATGGCGAAGATGCAGCAGTAGAAGAAACTGCCAGAGGGCAGGGTTGGATGGGATATTGGGAAGAAGTTCTTCCCTGTGAGGGTGGTGAGGCCCTGGCACAGGCTGCCCAGGGCAGCTGTGGCTGCTCCATCCCTGGAAGTGTCCAAGGCCAGGCTGGACAGGGCTTGGAGCAACCTGGGATAGTGGGTGGCATCCCTGCGTGTGGCAGGGGCTTGGAATGAGATGATGTCTCAAGCCCCTTCCAACCCATTCTGTGATTCACTGCCTGAACCCTTTTGCAAAAGCCTCACACTGGTCAGACTTGCTCAATTAATTCCACACTCTTCCTTGCTTCTGCTGCTTTCTAACATCTGAAGTAACTATGGCAGCTGCCAGCGTGAAGAGGAACACTCAGCATAGACAAATTCATGCAAAGTTTCCATGTAATAGAGGGGGAAAGAAATCAAACAGCAAATCAACCTGCCATGACCTCAGCTCCTCTCAGCTTCCTGAGCCCTACACACACCAGCCATGCTACAATGCATCTTTAATGCCTGACCTGGTTATGTATATGCAAATATTGGAACAGCACCATCTCCAATGCTCTGGGTGTACCTGATCTGCAGACACAGGAGCTGGCTGCTGCTTTGGGTTTCCAGCCCATTGCGTTTCTCAGTCCCTCCTTGCTGTGCTGCTGCCAGCGCCATCTCATCAGCTGGTGATTCCTACAGCGAGATGTTTCTGCAGATTGAACGCTGGGGTTTGGGGGTTTTTTGAATCCGTGTAATTTTGGAAATTCTAGGGTAATTTTGGAAATTCTAGGGTAATTTGTTTGTCAATTTTATTAGAAGAACACAGCACAGACCTGCCTCTGCTCAGGGCAGTTGGTACAGGACAAGAACATTTTCCTGCAGAGCCCCGTACTTGGAAACTGCTGACAGATGCAGAGGGGGACCAGGTGACTCTGCTCTCACAGCCAGGCAGCCAAGCCACATGAGTGGCAGCTTGGCCAATGCCACCCAAGCACCCTGGCCAAACAGGATGGAAAATATCAGCACCCACACGGTGAAACACTGAGGGGCAGGTGCCCAGCGGGCAGTGTGGACATGCAGCCACCGACACGTGTTCTTTAAGAGCTCAGATATTCCAAAATCACAATATATTTATGACCACGGTGTTACTGCACTTCTCAGTCAAAGCAGAGACATTCAATAATCACCCAGAAAAGCACCATCTGTTATGCCTTATAGCTTAATTAAACTAAAATACAGAACTCCTTAATTCTCCCAGCTCATAAAGATAAAGGTCATCCCACAGCTTTACTGTCAGGTATCCTGTACAAAAATCCAGAGGTTGGAATTTCTCTCACCCAGACATCACTCAAATGTGGCACCATCCCCCCAACACACACAAACATGATTCCAGCAGCATGACAATGGATTGATGTGTGGCTGCTGGACTGACTACCAAGGTGGACAGACACAGTTCACCCCTTCAGTACAAGGGGGCTGCCTGGCTGGACCAGGCCAGGGTGGGCACCCCCTCCCTGCCATCCAGACCCCTCCTAATCCTGGCTCCCAGCACCTGGAGAACACTGCTCCACAGAGCTGGAACACCAGCACCAAAGACTGTACCTATATCCACAAGATCCCGTTAAGGCTTTTGCCCAGGCTGCCCTGTTGTCCCATGGAAGTGCCCACAACAGCAACACTGATATTTCAGTGCCCAGCACCCCAGTGTGCCCCATCCTACAAGTCCTCCATACTGGGCTGTCCCAGGCAGAGGTCTCCTGGAAAACCACCCTAATATTCAAATGAGAACCGAACACTGAGCACTCGAACGGGAGTGATGGCTCCAAGGCAGCAGTGGGATGGGAGGAAGTGGCAGAGCCCCTCGTCATTTTGAGAGTGAAACAGGAACTGAAAGGCTCCCTGTGAATAGGCCCTGGAGAAGCCACCCAAGCTCTGTTTTTTTTCTCTTCTGCATTCACATGCAGGGAGAAGGTAAACAAAACTGAATACGGAACATGACTGGTGCGGTGTAACCCAGCCTGAGCCCCACTGCAGGCATTGCCAGTGCCTCCTGCCCTGCCAGCTCCGTGGGAATGGGAGGTTCCAGTCCTTTCCCTCCCCTGAGGCCCCTGCCCAGCCTGCCTGGTGTGCAACACGGGTATCAATCCTGGTCCTGTTTTCCTGTGCCGCTCAGTGACCAATGACTCCACACTCAAAGCTGCACTCTCCCCAAAGCTGTGATTCCCCAAGCTTTCCTGCACCATTACTGCTCTCCTTGGAAAGATCTGCTTTGTCTTTCAGCACAAACCCCAGCAGAAGCCTCGCTAACGCAACCAAAATTCAATTATTGGCTTGTCAGCTTTCCCGTGTTTCCCTGTCGAGGCCTGGGCATGAGGAATGGCGAATGAAAACCTGTCTGAGAGGCACGGAGCCTTCAGGCTGCCAGAGCACCCCCAGGAGCAGGGCTGTGTGCTGCACGCAGAGGGATGAGCTGCTCCTCTGGAAGACAGGGCTATCAAGACAGTACTGTGTGACTGTGGGGTTTTTTCTTGCTTTCTGCTTCCTGTAGGTGGAGGCAGACTCCTTGCTGAAGAGAAGACAGACAGGAAAACAGCCGAGAGGTACCTGCAGCAGCTGCCAGAGCAGAGCCCGCACATCTCTCCTGCAGTGTGGTGGCTCCTGCAGAGGAGCACTCTCACCATGCCACCCACCCCCAAAACCGGCTCCCAGCTCAGGGATCTGCGCAGCCCCTCCCACGGTGCAACAGCCCCGGCTGCTCCAAACTGTCCTGTGGGGTGGCTGCCCCACAGCACTCCCTGCAGAACACCCTGAGTGCTGTTTGTGGCAGCCCGTGGATCACCATGGCACTGGGGCAGGTGTCATTATCTCGCCCATCTTTCACCTCCCTGAGGTTTTCAGGCTGCACAGTCTGTGTAGGGGTGCCATGCCCTCGCTCCCTGGCCACTGGCACAGACACTTGTCTGTTTCCAGCAGCAGAGCCATCCCATCCACCAGCCCCAAGCTCCGGCTGCACCGGATCCTCAGCGCCCAGCATAAGGGAGGGATGCCCAACACAGCAGGCTCAGCCACAGGGATATTGCCAAATCTCTGGGATGAAGGCTCCTTCCCCTCAGAGCCATTCAGCTGCCTGTGAGCACCACCACAGCCTCTAACGAGCTGCCTAACCTTGTGCCTCTTCTCCGCCCAGGCTTTAAAATTTAAAGCTCCAGCCAGTTCAACATGAATAGATGAGCAAGAACATCACACTGCTCTCAGTGTAGGTGCAGTGCTTTATATCTTCATTAATATTTCAGTCTCTCCCATCTCCTCCTCCTCCTCCTGCAACTGGCCTCATTTTATTTATATCTGCAAGATACCACTCTTACTTCTTCCAAGTTCTTGTTTGCTTGGAGCAAGGCTCCCTGCCGAGGGACTGCGCCTTCCCGGCGCTGCCTCCGTGTTCTGGCACGGGGAGAACTCCAGCGCCGAGGCCAGGGGACCAACGTGGTGCCTCTGCCACCAAATGGATCCTCACATTACTGCCAAATAAGTGACATTTGGGGTGGCAGAACTGGGGCGTGGGTCAGCCCAAACCCGAGGGCAGATCCAGGTATCCAAGGTCATGCTCCACACACCGAGGCCCCTCAGATGGATGGCACAATGGAGGTCAGTGAGCCCTGTGGTCAGTTGATACTTTTCTGACTTGATTATGAAGAAATTAAATTATACAAATATTTCATTAAATATCTTTTTAAGCCTATTAATATTAATATCAATTCCGCCTCTTATGTGCCTGGCATTTAAAAATCCATTTTAAAATCTCAAACTAATTTAAGATTTACATCTAGAATACAAATCAGCGAGCAAGACTCCCCACTCTCTATTTTGCCTGGCACCCATATCTGCCCAGTTACTCTTAGATGTCACTCGGTGACACTCACAGAAGATGAATATTCAAAGCGTGCTCTCGCCTGCAAATGTTTTACAGCTTTCCGGCCACTGAATTTGTTTAAAGCCGCAATTATACCGAGCAGCCAGCCCCTGCAAGACCAAAGTATTCTGTTTGTCTGCACGTCACCACATCACTCGCACGCTGATACGGCTTCAAATTAATAATCAGAATTCTGTGCTGAGGGAAATAAGTGGTGTTACAGGCGCGGGTGAGTTCGCTCTTCTGTCAGATGGAACCTTGAAGGGAGGCAGTCAGAGATGGCACCACCTGGCTCCCGTGCGATAGCCTCGCCTTTTCTCCTTCCCTACTGAGCTGCCTCAGACTTACAGCCGTTCCATTTATCTATTCCAAGAGCCACTCTTTCTGCAACCATCTTGCACGACACACAGCTTCTTTTTAACCACCCAGAAGCCCAGGGAAAATGAAAAAATTATCTTTTCTGAGCAGCCATGCAACAAATGAAAGGCGAACAGAAAATTAGCATCGTTTAAACACTGGTCCATCAAGGAGGACAATTGGGAGAGGCTTCTCATGCTGGCCAAGCTCTCCAGTGCCTGAGCCCCTGCCTAGGGTCTCTCTGAGGTCAATATTCCCTAGCTCACACACACAAAAAAGCTGTTAGGGGCCCAGGCACTTCCCCTGACACTTCTCTGTCCCACAGGCACCCAAGGCACCAGTGAGGAGCATTCCCAAGGGAGCACAGACACCGAACAGTGCAGAAACCCAGCAGGGTTATCTGAGTTCATGTCCTTTGGTGGCAGCCCATCCACGGCAATAAATGATGATGGAAGAACCCTACACTCCACGTTTTCTGAAGACCAACCTGTACAGACCAGGAGGGGACTGCAGGGCAGAGAGATGCTCAGCATTGATCCACAGGGCTCAGTGTTAGTCCACAGCTGAAGCTGCAGCCCCCCCTCACTGGAAAGACGGTGGGGAACCCCACGGGTACCACCTCTCCCCTGCTCTGGGGGCACCGGCACCACAGAGGGACCGAGCTGCTCTCAGACCACAGTCCCGTATTTCAGACTTGCTGCTTGGAAAGCCACAGGCAGCTCCAGTGCTCAGACTTCCTCCCTTTTACCTCCGATGACTCATGAGCTTGTATCAAAATATTTTCTTTATAGCTGGCAAAATCCAAAGCCAAATTTTCCTTCTCTCTTACAAATGCAAGTGTAAGCGCTGCAGATGCAGTCAGGGAGCAGCTCCTCTCCCATCCAGCTTGCAAACTTGAAGGATCACACGACATATTTTGAAGGGCAACACCCAATTAACATCACGCTAAATAAAACCTCCTTTCATGCAGAAAAAATGGCACATCAGCAAACCCATGGACCTCACACCAGCACTGCCTGGCTCACAACCAAGGCAGCACACAAGCAGGAACTGTGGGAGAAGCTAGAACCGTACCCTGAGCTCTGTGCTGACCACATCTACTGGCACTTGGGCAAAGAAGGAGAGGAGCCAGGCAGGAGAGCACGGAGCCAGCCCAGGACGGAGGGAAGGAGCTTATTCCCATCAGCACTGCTGGCAACCCTTAAGACATGGCTCTGCAGCTTCGTGCCAAGTCACTCTGGTTTCTGGATGTCCTTTCTGTAGCTCCTGTCTGTACCAGTCAGCCAAGAGACTGCAAAGGAAGGCCCTTCTCTGCATGATCTGTACCTTAAACCAAACATAATTATCCTTTTGAACCAGAGACACGCAGCTAAAAGAGATACTGCTGGAGAGAAGACTCAAATAGCACTTTGCTATTTGCTTGATACAACAAGGGCTCCCCAGGGCCTGGCGATGTCCCAGCGTGTGTGCCCTGCCCCAGAACCACCCTGAGCTGTACCAACGTCCTCTCCTAAAGCCCAAAACCACACGGGATGCCCCAACCCAGGTGAGAGGCAGCACTCCTGATGGAGCATCTCTGTCAGACTGGCCATTGCACTCCCTGCCCCAAGCTCCTGTCCTCCATTCAGGGTCACCCTGTGAGACACACACACCTGCTGCAGCTGCTGGACCCCAAAGCTCCATTCTCATGGCAGGAAAAGCAAAACAAACCCCAGCCATCTTTAGCTCATGGATTCCTCCTCCCATCTAAATTACACAGCACTAAGAAGCTGCCAGCGAAGTTCATCAAGTTTCACTTTATGGCACCAACAAGATCAGAAAACAATTCTCTGTCTTCTTGTCACGTTAAGTGTTTCAATATCCAACTCAGTGTTTCCAGTAGAAAAATTTATGAATTCGGTGAGTAGCCTGGGCAATATCTTCCCTTTCTATCCATCTACTAAGGAAAGAAATTACACTGGCCATTTGTCATGATCGTCATTCCAAAGATAAGTAACAAGTGAAATAACTTTAACTTACCTTAAGACCTGCAGCTACCATAAAAAACAGCTGCATGTGCAGGTTCTGCCATGCTGTAATAAGAGATTACTTTAATTTGATTACTCAGAACAAAGGCAGTAGAGGATCGAAAAACCAAGGCAAATTTATCATACTGCAGAGCCACTGTTATGTTTGGCTCATGAACGTTATCAGTGTGTAGCTACAAAACACATCAACTGTGTAAGAGAATATACAGAACTTGTAATTTTCATCTAAACAGCACAGAGGAAATGTGACCTGGGTTAGGGAAACTCAACTTTCATTCCCAGCTGGAAACAGCACACACATCCCTTCGGTTTCAAAAGCAAAAGGGCACAGGTAGTTGTTTTTGGTAAGTAAAAAGCAGAAGGGAATATGCAAAGTGCTGTTATTTAAGAAGTGAATTGCTGGGAGCATTTTTGCTCACCCAAAGAACCTGCTGGCATCTGGCACATCCCAGCCCACAGCAGAATGGCCACATTTCCCCGTGGGCAGCTCAGCACGCTCTGCACCACGTGAAGCTCTGGCATTTGCACAGATGTGTCTGGGTCACACACGGGCAAGTTCAAGTGGCTACAGGAGGAGGTAACGGGACAGCCAGTCCTATTCTTCAGCTGCATGTTTAAGTCTAATAACTCAGTGCTCACCTGCCATCGAGCAGCATTTCAACACTCAAGAGGGCTTAGTTTCACAAGTGATGAGGGTTAGCTAATCCTGGGATGTCACCAATTCCTCCTCATTAGATATGCACATCAACTGGTGGGGATGAAGGGCTGGAGAACAAAGAACAACCAGGCAGCAGAGACAGAGGAGCTGAGGGAGATGCCAGGGGTTTTCCAGACAGAGCCCCCAGCCAGCTGGGAACAGGTCACTGGGGTCCCTCTGGAAAGGACCAGCCAGCTGGGAAGAGTCTGTCACATGAACGAGGTGACCAGAGCCACACTCATCATCTCCAGACACTCAGTTCCCCTTCTCAGCAGGACAAGGGGAGAGCCCCACCTCACACATCCCAGACATTTATCTGCCCATGCAGAGGCACAGCAGCAGCAGCTGGGATTTGCTCATTTGGAGCAGAGCCCACACCTATCAAGGGTCAATTAATCTGCTTGTCCAAATGCAGAGACAGGAGTTCAAATTAAATCTTGAGGCTCAACTGCCTTAAAAAATTCCTTCCCCTGAGGGCTCGGCTTCGAACAGCCATCACAACACAGCAAAATAATTAATCTCTGCTCAAACAGGGACTAAATGAGACTATGGGACTAAATGAATTGGGGAATGTCTGAGGAGGGTTCTCGGAGGAGCAGCGAGGACCAGCACGCACACAGTCTGTCAACACTGATGCTCACCAGTACCAGCTATGAAATTTCTCAGATCAGTGGCTCCATCCTGCACCAAGAGATACAAAAAATCCACCTCTCTGAAGCACAAATAAGGTAGAAGTGTCGAGACCGGAAGAGAGCAGGGCATAGCCCAACAGGGGGAAACAGAGTCTCCAGATTCCCTTCAGCAAAGTAGTGAACACATGCCACGCCAAGGGCTCACTTCACAAAAAAACCAGGCTTCTCTTCAGCATCACTTTGCAAAACTTCACATCTGAAGCAGAAACCAAGGGCAAAACTAATCAAAAGGATATGGATGCTACGCGTGGAATGGGTAGGGTGGGGGGGAAGGAGGGAGTGGAGGCTCTGCTCCCTGCTAAATTTAGTCTGATTTTCATCTGCCTTGAAAGTGTCAGCACTAGGCAAGGAATAAAACAAGGTTAAAGAATGTGAAGTTGAAAGCGGATGTCTTCGTGTTTATCTACAAAAGCAGCACAACTTTTAAGAGCATCATCCCAAGCGAGCGCGTCGCAATGCTCAGCTGCAAATTTGCATAGCAAACCAGCTCAGAGAGAGGCTCTGCCAGCATGTCCACAGCCCACAGCCTCCCAAACACCCCCAGAACCCTCCTCCTCCTCAGGGAAATCCTCCTGACACCCACCCTGCAGCGCAGTTTAACCAAAGCAATTCCCCACCTTGCCGGGGTTTGGTTGGTGACCTCCCAGTAAACAAAGGCACTAAAATAAACACCAAGAAAACAAACTGCTCATCAGGTTGTCTTGGGACTTTTAGGAAATTCAAGGGACTTTTAAGTCCCTGTCACTGACTCACTGCAGTGCTTCCAGCACATCAGCACTGCAGAGCCAAGGAAACTCCAACTCTTGGAAGGGTTGGAAGAGTTTCACTGCACAGCTTCTCCCAACTTTCGACAAGACTAGACTACATATGGCTACTATTTTCTTCGCAGCGTGTCTCATACCACCGCTTGAGAGAAACCCAAAAATCCCACATAAAATCTGTGGACAGGCTCTAAGTCGTGGTTAACCACCGAGGATCATTTCAAAAAGAAATCTTGGGGGATTTGGCAAAGTGGGCGGAGAACCACCAGGAATCAAAACAGGCTTGTGACTCATCTGTGGCATATAACTGGCAAGAGGCACCACATACAAGTGGAACAGTCCTGGAGCCTTAATGAGCTTGGCTCAAGACAGGAATACCAGCACTTCTTTCCCGGGAAAAATGACACCAGCTACAATAAAGGTGCCCAAAATAAAGAGGCTTCCAGCGTTATTGATAAGTTCTACAAGTTTGTTAATAAAGGCTGCAAATTACCAGGCTGAAACCTGTCATTTACTAATCAAATTTAGGACTCATTTTCCTCCTACAGACACAAGATGAATTATTAATTCCTTCGTATCACTGGTTGAGGAGCAGCCTCCAACACCGCAGAAGATGAGATCTTGGAAGCTTCCCACCAGCAGCACTGGGGGCTAGTCACTGCAGCTGACACTTTGGTGAGCCTGGGGTCTGACATGGTGCCACTGAGGGGTCCATTGGACGAAAATTTCACTTGGATTTATAGCCAAAATCCAACACAAACATGAAGTGCCAAGAAGGAATTCCCCCACCTGTGTGCTTGAACACTGTCAAGGATTTGGGAGCCATCAGGCTTTGGAGGCTGTATTATTCCAGCCTCTAAGGAGCATGCTGACATTGTAACACCAGGATTAACTACCCCCGGCAGATCTCCCTGAGCACTTCTGAGGAGAAGGGAAGGCGGCTACTACCCAAGGATCTCCTACGAAATTGCACACGGAAGCACAGCTTTAACCAGGACTCTGCTGTAGCAAAGCCACTGGATCCTGATGCTCAGGGAAGCCCTGACCACGGCCTCAGCACTGGGGTTTGTTCTCAGCGTATTAGATGGCAAGTTCCATGCTAATGTGACATTTTACTATCGTGAAGAAAGCCCAATATTAAAATTAGAACATAAATCAGGCACAAACATTCTTCCAGACATGCAATCGACTCGGCTTTCCAGTCATCCTCCTTTATCCACCGGGGGGTCACAGCGAATCCCGTTAGGCAGCCGTTCACCGCGAGCGCGGCTCCCCGCGAGCCGGGGCGGAGGCGCCCGGGCAGCTACAGAGCTGCAAACCACACCAGTTGGCTGCAGATAAAGCCAGTGATTAGAGCGCTTGGAAATATCCCTTTAAAATCGAGATTGGAAGATAAATCCTGCGGAGTCTGGGATATTTATCCCGACGCGTTCCAACCGCAAGGCATGCCGGGGAAGGAAAGACTTTAACTGCAGCATCAGCTCGTAAAAGGCACAGTGTTTGCCCCGGGAAGGCCATGGTGAGCCCAGGGGCTGTTTGGTGAGCAGGAGGCAGCTTTGAGGACAGGCTGCACACAGAGAAATTAATCTTTGAATTACTCCAGTGAACCCTATAATGTATTATCCATTTGTGCCCAGACTTGCACAGCCAGCGCGGCCGTGCCCGGATCTGACAACGATGTCCACAGCGGAGGGAAAAGCCCATAAATCCAGCTGAAATTCCCTGGCTATCAGGGAAAGCCACCAAACCACATACAAACACAAACTTTGAATCAATATGCAATGAAATATAAGCAGGCCACCACAGGCCTTGCAAATTAAACAGCATGTTCACAGCGCATCACAACTCGGCGCATTAATAATTAGCATGTTCTTTGTTTCAAATTCAATGAATTTATATCATCCTTCAGCACTGCTTAGCCAAAGCAAATAAAAAACAAGAAAATCACATTACTTTTTCCCATCCATACAGAATGATCTGGATATTCACATTCAAATTTGCCATCATGGATTAGCTGAAGGCAATTACTCGACTTGCTGAATTCTTTTACAATAATTTAAAAAGAGAACTCCAGTCTGTTCTAATAAGAAAAATGAAATCCCATTAGCTGCGTCTCCCATGTATATTAACATTTCTTTTGTTTAGAAAGGTTAATATCCCCCAAATAAAGGAGCACAGACTGCCTGTTAAAATAATTACATCATGACATTTCCAAAGGGTTGGCAGATAGACATGGTTTCCAGCAAAGATACAAACAAAATAAGAGGGCTTTTATAAAATTATCCAGACTTAAAATATGGGAGGAATTGGTGTCTCTGGACACTCCAACAGCTTTTGGGCAGTCAGACTCACGTAAAGGAAACACTTTCCAATCCCAGTTCCCATGATACACCACCAGGGTCTTATCTAGTTATGTGGTTTGGAGAGGTTGGACCTTCAGCAGAGCAGTGAGAAGCCCCAGATCCACTGATTGTGTATAAAACTGTTCAAGACAAGAGCAGAGAGGGCCAGGCTGAGCATCCACGCACTGGGGAAGGGAGTCCTGGATCCCATCAACACAGCAGAATGCCTGGGCAACACGAGCCAAACACTTCACAGTCAGAAACCCAGCAATATTTAAAACACTAATCCCAGGAATTCTCAGATCTGAAGGGTCAGAGCCTGTAAGTGCTGCTGAAGGCAGTGCCAGCCCCTCCTGGCTGATGCACAGCAACACTGTGAGAAACATATCTGTGAGAAACCCCCTGCACATCCCTTCATCTGCAACTGGGAATGCTTCCTGGTCATCTTCCCACTACTTGTTCAACAAATTCCAGATGAAGAGAGCAAACAAACTCTCCACCTGCTCAGTTCTCACCTGTGATTAGACACGGGCACCAATCATGGAACCCTCCCCGTCCTCCTCCTCCCTGCTCCTTTCAGGGGACCCAGTGGATTTGCTTTGGGCCACCTCTAAAATCACATTTGGCTGTAACACCATTTGTGGCTTCTTGCAAAAATCAGCTCTCTTCATTGCATGAAATATTTGCATATTTTAAAGCGCTTGAAAAGCAACAAATGTTACAGTTTCCAAATGATTTTGGAACAAGCACATGTAATTAGCCCTGTCTAACAAATCTGCTCCCGACTGTGGTAGTAAACAACTGAATTTAAGCCAAAACCTGTTTCAGAGACATCAAATGTCAAGGTCTGACTCCTGTTCTAACGCCCCAGCCGGAGCCTGGCAGGTAATACCTCCTTGGGGCTTATTTGCTTTGACTAAGCCGTGTTAGAGGATGAGACACCCTTAATGCTGCAGGTTCCTCGTGCAGGAAAAGGCACCGATGGGTTCCTGCAGTCTCCCATGGCAATTACACTGTGCCTTGCACGGTACAAACGTGATTGCTGGGCTACCAAAACCACCCCAAATCTCCCCAAAGTGCCACCCCTTCTGCCGGGGCCATCCTCCTCTTTGGGCTCTGGCACCAAGGCAGCAGCAAGCCATGAGTAAAGTGCTCTGAGTTAACTTAGCCTGGCAAATTTTGGAAGTCACCTGAACAAATCTGCTTACGATGACAGCAGTCAGCAGCGGATGTGAAGGCAGAGGTGTCAGTGAGCCCTGCAGTGGGGCTCCCACTCCCACTCGGGCGGCAGAGCAGGGTGACAGAGGCTGACCCGCTCCCACACGGAGCTCCCTGGGGACAGCACCCGGCCTCCCACGAGCCACGGGCATCTGTGCCCAGCAGGGCACGGAGATGCAGAGCTGCAGCTCCCCAGCCAAGCCCCAGCTCCAGCGAGCAGTGGGAATGCAGCCCTGAAACTCAGACAAGCTCTGCGCTGGAGACACCCAAAAAGCCAAGCCGAGACATGCTCATCATCCACAAGAAGCCAGAACTGCTCCACAGCTTCCTCACGCACCGAGAGGGGACTCTCCTTGGCATGGCATCCTCAACACAGGCAGGAAACCAAATCTCTGTCTAATTTAACCAAGGGGTTCTCAGCCACTCCAGGTTGGGCAGAAACACTCTGGTCCCAGGGCAGGATGCTCTGGGAAAGGTCAGACCCATCTCCAGGTGAGAAAAGCTTCCCAAGGCAGTGCCAAACCCAAGCCTTGGGACAGAAGGTGACATGCAGGGAGAGAATGAGGACACCATCATTGGCTCCCTCCCCTTCCTGCTCTGAAACAAGGAGAGAAGATTGGTGTTTTGCAGAACCCTCTTCAACATGATTTCTGTGAGAGCACTGGACTACAATACTGCACTGTAAAGAGGTTTAATACTGATGATGAAAATCCATCTTTTCTTATTGCCTCTTCCATGGGCTGGGAATAAAGACTGCCTTCATCCCGAAAAGGTCATGTTTGCATTTCTGGTAAACACAACACTTTGTTTTTTCCTCTCCACCCAATATGCTCAAGTGAGTCACATCTGGCTGACTTGTCAAAAGATAGTGAAAGTTTGAGGAAATGGTGCTCCACAGATGTTACTGCCTAAAAATAGCCTTGCCACAACTGATAACAATTTTCCAGTTCAGTGGCCAAATATTCTGCTCCAAGGCATGTATTGCCAGTCAAGATTATTGCAGATGCCAAGTTCAGCAACTTGTTTCTTGTCCTGTAAAAACTTTTCTCTCCTACCATCTCCTGTCAGTTCAACCACATGAAATCATTCCAGGATTTCAACACTGCTACTGTTCTGTCACACAGCTGAGACCTATCTATCACAAATATAAATTCAATGCTGCTTAAGCTTCATCTTCCAAAGGAATAATTTTCAAATCAGGTGCCTGTAATAAACAGTTGTTCTCTCACAAATTCATACGAAGAAAAGTGCAGATTTGGCATCTCGGGGTAGCATCTTTCCAAGCTGTGTCTTTAGCAGGGACAGAGAAATAATCACATTAGAGTGTCAGCCAATAAATACTGGAGGAGTAAAGCACAGACAAAGCAATTTCTGCAAACTCTGCTCGGATTGCTTCTACAGTTATTGATAACAGAAGAACTGAATGCAAACAACGTCAGGCTGGCAAAAATAAGAAAAATTTCTTCCGGAAAAAATTCTATAAAATGAATACTGATATCCCATTGCTATCTAAGTTAAAACTCTGCCGAGGATAAAGAAACTTCAAAAGACGGTACATTTACTGTTGAAAATTCTTTACATTCCATGACTAAATCACCAACACCACGGAGGCATTTCCATCTCCGATTCTGCTGATGTTCACAAACTGAGCTGTGCTCGTGTGTTCACGCTGTCAGCAGAACCCCCTGACTGAACACCGTGTCATTCATGAGATAAAGTGTCCAAGAGGCAATTCACCAGGTCTTAAACAGGAAAGAGCGATGACCTCAATCCCCTTAGGAAGAATCTCTCCCTAAAATGCCTTCAAAAACTGAGAAAAAAGGATTCTGCAGGAATCCATCATCTCTTCCTTAAGTAGCCAGCCTTAACGTCTCTCCTGCTGCACTCCTGGCCTTCAATTATTCAGCATTTAAATGGATCCCTGTCCTGTCTAACAAGTGGCACACAGCTGCCTGCAGCACCGTGGGACTCTGGTGCCAGCGGTGCCCGCTCGTGTGTCCCCGCTCTGTCACAGCCCTGAGGCCCAGGGGCTTGCTGCTAACACAGAGTCAGAACTGCAGCCAGTAACACAGCCCCCCAAAAGCCAACTGTGCTCCATCTGATTTTCTTCTCAGGGGAGGAAACACGCTCTGGATGGCACCACAGCCACTAAGACGACTGAAACCTAACCAGGAGGGATTTTATACTCAACATGATCCTTTCTGTTTGGTTTTCTGATTACTGCTTAAATTCAGAAGCCTAATAAACAGATGGAAAGAAGGTATTTCCTAAGTCTTTTACAAGCATCAATTTAACTGATGGAGGCAAGAAGATATTTTTCCTCAGCGCTGCTGAAAGAAAACATAAAAGAATTTTAAAATCCCACAGCAGTTCCTTCCCTCCGGGGGAGATGGATATTTGATAGTCTAAGTCTCCCTACGGCAGAACCGTAGGGAAAGAAGAAGGCAATGTTCTCAGGGGTGCTGTGTGCGCTGTGGGGCAGAGGGAAACACCCATCTCTGGGTTCAGCCCATGCAGGCGACAGAAAGGGAGGGCTGGGACAGGGGCAGGACCTGCAGCAAATCCTCAGCAGACACTGCTGCAATCCTGACGGGACACTCTGCTTCCCACCCCAAAATCCTGATGGAATACTCTGTTTTCCACCCTCAATCCTGATGGGGTACTCTGCTCCCCACCCCGTGGCCTCGGATGGACACTCAGCACCGCTATGAAGACATGGCAAAACCTCAGAGGGTTTCTGGGAGGTTGTCTGCAAGTTAAAGAGAATTTAAGAGGCGAGGGAGCAGCACTCATAGCTCCTGGCTCACAGTGACACGGTGGCATCCCAGCCAGCTCCCTGCAGCATGAGGGCTCCTCGTCCACTGCAGGAGGCACAGGGACAACACTAGCAGAACACGCCAGAAATAAACATCTCACAGAGAAAGTTTTGTAACATCTCCTATGCCTGTCACATCCAAATGTTCTCTGCAGAGACAGATGGTCCAGGCTTCTATTAGCAATGAATAATGAGATGTGAAGTGGAAGGTGTGAGATGCTGCTTAACCTTGCTTACCCCCAGCACCCTCAGTCCTGAACCGTACAGCATTTGATATTTTTGTATTGTAAACCACCAAGAAACACCACAATAATCACAAGTTTGCCATGCACCGGTTGTTTCGCTGTCTTTAAAAACAAACCTGTTCCTATTTTAGCCTTCTTCAAGACTGGCAAAGCTGAACCATCTGCCATGAAATCACGCTGGAGCCAGCCACGAATCAAAGGAGGCACCCAGCGAGCATCCCACCATCCTGCCCAGCCACACCAGCACCTCCTCACACCTCATACAAAGCTATCCTGGATAAACAAGGGGTGCTGGGGGATCAGCTGAAGTACTGAGACGTGGTCTCCCACGTGTCCTGCTTGCTCCTAGGTCCCAGCACGGGTGGGTCTGTGCAGTGGGAGGGAGCTGGCAAGGGCAGGCACAGCCAGGTGCTGTTCCCAGCCAGGTGCCGTTCCCAGCTGGAGCAGTGCCCGGGCTGGGCGCTGCAGGCTCCCTGGAAAGCACAATCTGCACACGGAGACTGAGCTGAGCAGAAAAGAGAACACTCCTCAAACACCTGAGGGGCAGCTGTGGAGTAAGGAAAACACATCCCTTTGCACAGGCACCACGGTCTGGCAAGTTGCAACAGGTGAGACAGCAGCGTGGAATGTTCACGCAGCTCCAGAGAAGTTAAACACCAAAACACAGGGCTCGAGGCAGTCCTGGCTGTCTGAAAGGCCACTGCTGGCTGTGCCAGGAGCAGATCAGGCACACTGGGGGCCCCAGCCCTGAGCTCAGTGCTCCATTCTCCCAGGTCTGCCCTCTCGAGCCCATCCCCATCGGCGAGGAGCGGCACCGGCACACCTGCTCATCTGCCTCGTCATGCTGGAGCAATGGAGCTTCTAGAAAGAATCATCTAAAACTATTTAAAACATTTTGTTTAAATTAATGGGCTATTTCACACAAAAGTGCGTTCCCTAGAGCCATGTGCATTTGCAAATGTGCTCGCTTAACCGGTTTTAGCAATTTGTAGACAAAAGTTTGGCAACATGATACGCCCATCTGGGGAATACACATTATGTCTTACTTAGATAAACAGACATAATAACTATTCTCTTTTCAGCACCTCTGCTACCACTTGAACTGAGTAATACTCACAAAGGGTCTCTGCCTGCACAACAGGGGGGAAGGTCAGAGCAGCCACAAGGGACCTCGTGTTTCATCCTGGAAGCGCAGAGAGGCTTCAGCAGCATTGCTGGGATCACCAGACACGCAGACAAGGCTCTAAATAATCTAAGTTGCCTTCAAAATCCACTTATAATGATGCTGCCCACAACATCCCCACTGCCCTTTCTCTCTCATGACAGTAATCCGCAGGGTCTGTTGTGTTTTGTCCTGTCTTTATCAAGAAGTGGTGGGGTAGAGGAGTAAGTGGAATTTCTACAGAAAACCAAAGGATTGCCTCGATTCCATCAGGACACTGACACTGGTAAGAAGCCACACAGTGAGTGCCCTTTGTCCAAGAAGCTTTTCCTACTGGACAATTACAGCAAAATCAAAGGGGACATGGAATGAAGAGTCTACCTTGGGTTATAACTACACCATTAACATCAGCATGTCTTGTTTCCTTCCTGAATGAGACATGAATGTGATGCCAACGAATGACCAACAGGAACTCTACAGTGAAATCAGGAGACACCAAGATTAGGGACTGTTCCTGCTTGAGCAACCTGCATCCCAAATTCTGACACAACTGGGACATTAGAACAAGCAGATCTTGCACGTGCCTTCTCTGTGCACACACACAATCACAATACACGTGTGTGTGTGTCTGTGTGTGTTTGTATGTACACACAGTGATTAGAGGGAGGGCCTCAGCGACTATAGCAAATCCTTTCTTCAGGGCACATAAAACCCTCTCGCAGGAGCAAGTGTTTTAAATCCAATTTGCCACAACAAACAAAGGCATGAAATGCTGTGTAACCCTCACACAGGCATTTACATTCCTTATTGTTAATTTGAAAAGGGAAATCACATTTCTCCCAGGCAGATGAAGCCGAGGTCTCGTGATCTGAAGCGCGCTCACAGCCGAGATGTTCTGCCAGAAGGACTTCCTAAATGCTGCAGTCAGTATTAATAGGTTTGGAAGCCTCACGGGATCAGAAGCAAAAATTAATCCAGTTTAACAAAGTCCGAGGGCACAGTGTGCTTCTATAAACTCCTGGAAGTTCATCTGAAGGGAATCAATAACTTAACAAGGCACTTCCTACCTGTTCCATATTAGAAACTGCAAAAATGCCAAACAAAATGGTTTTATCCCTGCAGTGTCTTCACTGACACAATGCTGCAAAAATTCTATTTCCGAGCAGCCTGGCTTTCACCACTGAGATGTTTAGATCTGACTGACCCTTCTCAAAGCAATCTCCTTGCTAAGGCATCTCCCTGTGCCTCACCCCCTTCCCATAAAGTTGCTCATGATTCAAGCAGATAATTCCTTGTTTACTCAGGACCCCAGTGGAAACTAAATTAACTCCTCAGGGCATCCAATGGACGATGCTGCCCCAGAGACCTTGCACCTGAGAGTTAAAGCTGTCAGATTCACCAATATGGCATGAGAAGGTATTTAGAGAAGGATCTAAATGATCCCAGCCAGCTTCTGATGGATGCAGGGACAAATCCCCACAAGAAGTGAGGGCTGGGAGCAGGCAGAGACTGTGGCCTTTCACAGCCCCTCCTGTCATCCTGCTTTTCTAAGACTCTTTCAGAAGATCATGGTTTTAAATTTGATAAACCAAATTCTAAGCCACAAGTTCCTCGAGTACAAAGGCCAAGTGAAAGCCCCCAGGAGTACAACCTGTGACTACACTCCAGATATGGAGGTACTCTTTTCAAGGATTCCAAGATGGGAGGGGAGGCAAATATCCCATCAATCCTGCCTACCACGGGCACACACCAGCCTCAGGACAGCAGGAGGATTCACACACACCCTCACTGGCCAGAGAGAAGCCCCCAGGCCACAGGATCTGAGGCTCCTCCCGACACCAAGCCGCTGTTTTGACAATAGCTTTTTTTATGAGACATTTGTCATTAACAAACTTTAGACAAGGTTAATGAAAGTTCTGTCACTTTAATGTCTCGCCTGCTTTAAATTACAGATGTCATCTGCCATGACTAAAGAAAGGGCACTGAGCAATAATACCATAAACTATCATCTCCAGGGACACACAGGTAATTGCATAGCTCATTAAAAAACTGTTTTAATTATTAATTGACCGTGTCAGAGTTGTCCTTTGAAGTCAGTTTTAATTTTTTTCCTTGCAAGCATGATGATTCCAAGCTGACCTACACAACTTTCTCTGCCACCTCCAGGAACTGGAGGGAAGGCTTGGGACCTGGCTCACAGCACGGCGACTGTGGCTCGATAGCACAAGCATGGCACACGCTCAAACATTCCCAAATCACATGGGTAATGGTGTGAAATGAAAAGACTTGAGCAATGAAGTGAAAAAACATCCTAAATGTTGGCTGGCCACCAAACCTGAAAGAAGAAAAAAAGTATCTGAATGGTTGACAGGCCACACAACAACAGGCCACGCAACAAAAAATGCAGGAAGACTTTTGGTAGTTCCTATGGCTGCAAAATCATCCAAGCCACTTTCTCCTGAGTGGCTCCAAGTCTGTCCCAGGTTGTGGCCCTTCACTGCAAGGTCCCTCCCACCTCAGCAACTCTGTGACCTGCACAGCAGCAAGGACCAAAAATGGGCTGGAAAATTATGCTGGAAATCTACACAGCTGAATTAAAAGTTTCACTCAGGAGAGCTTATCCTGATGTTGCCACCTTGGGAAACCCCATGGATCCAGGGAAGGTGTCCGGAAACACAAACACACAGAGGCAGCTCTGCTGGACACTCAGCTCATGGGTCAGTCAAAGCCAGAAGGAAATTAAACACAAACCACTACCTCCATGAAAGAAACACCTGCACAAACACTGCCTAAAATACAGAAAGAGAGCAAGACACAGAGCCAAGTTATCCTACAGAGGCTATGCATCCAGGCAAATTCCAGGAGGGGAGAAATCCCAGGCGAATGTGTGTGTGGGTTGGGGTTTTTCAGCTTCTGTGTTGTTTTTTGTTAAACAGCCAAGTGAAAAAGCCCCAGAGAAAGCAGAATGAGCTCACAAGTCTCAGCAACCTACTGGGGCCTCTTGTCCTACAGCCCATGAGCTGATATGAGATGTTTGTACTGCAGGGAGGACTGGAGCACAAAACCATGTACTGCTAACCCCTGGGATGAATCACAGCCACATCGGCTACTCACCCACTCCCTGCATTTTAACTTAACCCTGATCTCACCCAGCAGTCAATCCTGGGCAGCTACCTGCATCTTCATACCGGCCCAAGCAAGGGCAAATCAACTGAACAAAGAACAGCAACAAGAATTAGGAAAGAAAAACCACCTATTTTCAATGAAAAGAACCACAATGGAGAACACAAACATTTTAACTCTTCCCTGTGCCGTAATTCCCCCCAAGAGGAGCACTGGCAGAGAATTTGAGTCTTTTGAGGACGGGAGTTTCACCCCAGCAGGCTTTGGGGGTTTGTTTTTCACACCACCACTGAAACACTGACAGCAAAATGCCACATGAGCCACTGGTCACAGCAATGGCCAACACTTTCCCTTCTCTGAATCACAGCAACCCCAGGGACTGCAGAAGCAGGTAAAGATCAAAGCTCATGCATCACACGGTTCCTTAATTGCCAAGTGCTAGACTGGGAGGAAACAACAAAGTTTCAGCTCAAGATAAGAAAACATCTTGCCCGCAAGCACCAGGTAATTGCACACCTCAAGGAATGCTGCAGGAAAAGGAGTTTACAATGGCAGTGCTGGCGAGTCCCACTCCTGCTACTCTGAACCTCACACTGAGGCAGAATGCACAGTTAACTGTTCATATTTGTCTTGGGCGCCAATTAATTGTACAAGGAAGCCCTGAAACACAGCCACCTTGATGCCTTGGCCTTTTCAAGCACGTCCTTTACACGTCAAGAACACAACTCATTTCTTTCTGGGCATAACCGGCAGACTCACCCCTCCCGTCCTGCATTAAGGCAGCTCAGGAATACACCCTGTGAGCCAACACGGAGATTACCAAAGTGCTGGGTCAGGTTTCTCCCTCTCCCAGTTCCGTGTAGCTAAGGCAGGGAATGCCAACATCACCTCTCAGTCACCCAAAGGCACCAGCACAGAGGTATTTCCCAGCAATAACAGCCAACCCAAATTCCCGAGCTGGAAGGAGCCCCAGTTTGGGATGCCATCCAGGCACAAAAACCATCACCCGGGTACCAACAGCTGCACAGTCACACAAAGCCACCCCCTGAAGCAACTCCCAGGTACGTCTCCACGCAGCACAGCTGTGATGTGAGCGGGAGGGTTTAATGAAAGCGATGTTTTTATCGCACAACTCCATAAATCCACATCCCACTGCCCTACGAGCTCCCTTCCTGCCCAGCTCTTGCTCAAGCTATTTGCCAGTGTAATTGAATCCTTCTCCCAGACTCTTTATATTCCGCTCTGGTTTGGGGACAATGCTGCTGAAATACATTTACCATCCATCTTTCTTAACGTGTTTAATCTAAATAGAAGACTCAAATCCAAGATTGTGCAGTTGATGGATAGCTCACCTTCTTCCACCAGCACGCCTTAAATGCCTCCTGCTATATTGCTCCCAGAAACCTCACAGAAAACCAGCATTCACAGGGATTTCAGCCTCTCCTGCCCAGTGAGTGATCATATATTCTTATTACAGTAGAGCACCATTAAAAATTGATAAGGTTCAAGGAGCTGCCACATGTACGACAGAGATATGTGAACACACTTAACAGACCCCCAGTGCCATACGAGACTTTCAGCAGCTCCAGGCTGCAGAACTGAACCCGTCGCTCCCTCGGGCACCCCTCAGTACTGGCAGTGGTGCTCATCAGAGTGAAGGACCTTCAGCAGCTCCCCAGCACCAAGGTGAGCTGGGCTGGCTGAACAGGGGACAAAAATAAACCACAGGCAAAAACCGTCCCCTATTTACTCCTCAAATCAGGCAAACACAAGTGTCCCTCCCACACTTGTCTCATACCAAAACACCACGTGCCCCATGAAGTCCCAAGCAATTCCTAATGAAACTTCAGGCATGAAATCAGAAGAGGTAATAATTCTGCTATTCCTATCAATGCCCTGTTATAACTGTGGGGGTAGTGAGGCCCTGGCACAAGCTGCCCCATCCATGGAAGTGTCCCAGGCCAGCTTGGACAGAGCTTGGAGCAGACTGGGACAGGGGAAAATCTCCCTGCCCATGGCAGGGGGTGTGGAATAAGATGAGCTTTCAATTCCTGTCCAACCTGAATCATTGTGGGATTCTGTATTTTACATATTTAGATGCACAGTTGGGATATTTAAAGGTATTACATTGGAACCAACAGAGTCCATTACTGATGCCACATGGTGTGAGAACTGCATCCTATGTACCCAATAAAATTCTGTACTAGAAGACTAACTTGGATATTCTGGATAAAATGCCTGTGTTTTCCTGTCTCCGAGGGGCTTGGAGTACTGCATTATGGCAGCACTCACAATGAGGGGAATGCAGTCCTGCAGTTCTCATTGTGCAGTGCTCTACAGAGCCATGTGTTCCCAGATTTTACAAAAGCACATTATTCTGTGCTGCACAGAAAACTGCCTGCTTTTCCAACCACGACGACATCAGCCCCTGGAGCAAACAGCTGGCAGCACTCCACATCCCATGGATTTTCTACAAAATCTCTGCTTAATTCCAGCCACACCCTGCACCCAGAACCCAGATATTACAGCCCTGGGGAACATGAGGGGTCAGCCAGGGTCACTGCTGCCCAGCACTCCCAGCATCACCGGCCATCTGTTCAAGAGGAACACACTAAAGGTGCAATTCTGCTTTCTGCCACTGACCTCTCACCCTTCAGCTCTCAGGGCAGTGCTTCTCCATCCCTGAGCCAGAGCTGGGCCCTGCTTGGCCGCCCCAGGGCCTCTTCCCAGCCATTCCCAAGTGCTGCTTCCCCTCTGTGAGTTCCCAGAGTCACACGCTGCCAGTTCCAGTGTTCCACCAGGAGCAGGCAGCTGTGCCAAGGAAGCTTCTCCCCATCACCCTTAGCACACCTGGCAGCAGATGGCTGTTGGATGGTGCCACAGCCAGGACACCTGTCAGCATCCCAGGGACTGACACCAAGTGACCTCTGCTGGTGGCCGAGACCTGCTGGATTTCTTCTGGGAAGGCTGGTTATGTAAGAATAATAGAATATATTCTTATATAAGAATAAGTGGAACAGGTGTTTTTTAAGACAGACTTCCCAGCCAGAGGCTGTGCCTCTTCCCTTCCACACAAGCCAGCAAAGACCACCAGGAGAATAGGGATTACATGAAGTCCCAGAGTGATGGGATTCCTAAATCCTGGCAGAGTAAGGCAGAAGCAGGTCCTTCCCAGGAGAAGGACAGAAAAGGTGCAATAATGAACCGAAACCGTTTGTATTTCTGGGAACAAAGCTGACCCACCACTGTCATTCCTAAAAGCTCACCTTCACTTTCACAGCACAGGCAAGAAAAATCTATGAAGTCAATGTCTCACATCAATTTTGCCACTCCTCCTCAGTCAATGAAATAGTTAATTATAGTTTTTCTCCTGGTTTAATGCAGGGAGAAGAGTCGACCACTTCATTTAATAATTTAGCTGAAATGTGTCCACACAAGAACACGTTAATTTCTCATTCAGTTTTCAAACTGAATCAATGGAAAAGCTGCCAACAATACAGAGGCAGAAATGGAACCCCCCCAACACCGACAGTAGAGCAAAGTTCTCCATCCTTTATGAATGACTTTTGTCTCCAGGCCTGCAAAAGAAATCAATGTACATCCCTGCCTGGAAACTGTGGACCCACCTGTGCCAGGCTGGAGTAATTGAGCGCAATTAGACACACACAGTTCAGAGAATTCATCAGAAAGAACAAAAACAAAGACGTTTCCCATCGGATTCCTTAGCTCCTTTCCAGGAGCATGCTGCCTGCACCACAGCCCTGTGTTCCACTGATCCTCTGCTGCACCCACAGCCTCCATCAGCGTGGGATGACAAAGATCAGTGCTGTGGCTGGAGCTGTGGCTCCAGCTGAGGACAGAGATCCCAGCTGAACACAGATCCCAGCTGAGCACTGAGATCCCAGGTGAGCACCAAGATCCCAGCTGAACACAGATCCCAGCTGAACACAGATCCCAGCTAAACACAGAGATCCCAGCTGAACACAGATCCCAGGTGAACACTGAGATCCCAGCCACACACCCAGATCCCTCGATGCCATTCACAAAGCTGTGTCACCCTCTGGCTCCTGCCACACACTCCCACAGAACCCACAAGAATGATCTTAGACTGAATACTCTGCTGCAAACCTCAGTGCTTCAATACACATTTTCTTCTAGAAAGATCTTTACCTACAACTCATTGGCTCTAGAAGTCAAAATAATTCTGCCCTTCCTCACAGCTCCAGAGCTCCCTGGCTTTTCCTGGAGCCCAGGGATCAGCATGCTGGCAAAGCCACTCAGCTGCAAGGGGAAGCAGGAGCATAATGTGAGGATGTTTGCCAAGAGGTGTTCAGCCCATGGCTGTGACACAGTTCTGGTGGCTGTGCCCAGCCTGTTCCGTTCCACACCATTCCCTACCTCCGGTGCCTCGGGTTCAGGAACTGTTTGTCACAACACCTCGCACACACCCACACCCTGCAGGCCTGACCCGACTGCTAACAACATTTCCTATTCAGTGGTGGTACCTGTTAACTTGACTAACTTTGGGTTGCATCCTTCAGAGGTAGTTACTGAGTCTTTTTAAAGCACTGTCACATGTTTGGACATAAGCACGAAAAGAGTCTAGTTAAAGCTAAGAATCATTGCTTCCCAGGTCACACTTCCCTGGTTTTACCCCTCCATCTTCAACTGAAAAAGCTCAAGACTAAAAATGGGCAGAGCACTAAAAGGAACAACCCTCCAAGTCTTCTGTAAGTGCTACCCTGTGTTCCCAGGATCTCCCAGGAGGTGGAAATGTGAGTTACCCTTATGGCTTCTCATCCTCACCTTCCCCAACAACACACCTGTCTCAAACAGGTCCAGAGTGAGACGGAACCGAGCAAAGAAGTAAAGACAAAGGGCACTTATGATTCCAGCACTCCTCTTCCCATAAATCTCCTTCCTTTTATACTAAAGGAACCCATTGACAGCAAATGCATTTTTCAATATTTCAGCCAAATATAGAATTGCAGTGAACTCGGTCATAAATTCCCCAGGAGGCAGAGGGCTGGCTGGGGAGGGGAGGGGAGCTGCTGTTACACAACAGCACCGGGATGCCCTACTTCCACAGGATCCTGTGCTGCCAGCTCGCTCCTTCCCTGCCTGCGCCGCACCTGCCGCGCCTCTCCGAGCCCCTGCCACCAGAACACTCTCCCAGCAGCAGAAGCCAAGGCCCCAGCAGCGTGCAGGAAGTGTGAGGGCACTCTCCTTGTCCAGAGCTGTCCCCAGGGCTCTCAGGCTGCAGCCAAAAACAAACTCGGGCAGCGCAGGCTGCGAATGAACCCAGGAGGAGCAAAGAGCCCGTGCAGAGCTGCTGCTGCTCCCCTCTGAAGTCACACACTTCGCAAGGCAGAGAAGGGACAAGATGCTCCGAGAACAATACTGTTCCTTACAGCCTCTTTTTAAGTCTATCTCCAGAGGGAAAACTCGTGTTTGTTAAACCCCAACACATGTGAGAAGCCACGACAAAGCAAATAAAGCCACAGAGGTTTAAGTTGCAGGCAGGACTTTACGGTTTATGGGTCGCAGAGATCTGTACTTACTCATCTCCTCTCGTATTACCAACTGCAAGAGGAAAATGATCCTTAAGCTCTTAAGAAGCCAGAGGACAAGGAAATTGCTTAAGAGAGAAAGGAAGTGCTGAAGCACAAGCTCTACAAATCAGTCCAGCTCTCGTTCTATTCCCTGCAGGAAACCTAAGGGATAAACAGCAAGGAGATGCTGTTCCTCTGACTCTGTCCCAGCACACCATGAGAAACCCCCTCCAGAGGGTTTGCCTCCAAGGCAGGCAAGTCTGCCCTTGCTGGGCTGGCTGGCTCCAAATCAGGCTCTTGTCCCCAGTCTCCCACCTGCCTGGCGAGCCCTGGTGAGGGGGCAGGCCACGAGCCAAGGCAGCCTTTCCTCAGCATGTGCCAGAGCTGTCCAGGACACACACCCCACACACCCCCTCAGTGTGCTGCCATGGCCACTGGCTCTCAGCAAAGCTCCAGCTGCACAAAGATCTTATTAGCGCTCTAAGGGACTGTATTAAAAATACATGAAATATGCAGAGAATGGCACTTCTGGATGTGGCTCCACTGCCTGGAGCACCTGCGCAGGGAGATAACATTGGAGCAGCACCCGCTCTCTGTACCAGCCTCTCTGTTTTTATCACCTTGGTTTGATGTTCAGGAGGTGGCCGAGCTCGAGGCGCTGTCACACCAGCACCTGCCCTGAGCTCCACTGCTGCTGGACCTGGCAACAAGGCGTCCTGGGGCAGCTCCCACCTTACAGCAAACGGCCTCTCACCTGCTGCGAGGCAGGAAGGGGCAGCAGCCCTTCCAGGGGAAATCCTCTGCTTTGGGAAGTGTACTGCATCAGCCTGGGGTCAGCACAAATGAGCAACAAGCACCGTAAATTGCAACACCCACTGATTGATGCCCCAGGTGTGCAGAATCTTCTGTTCCATCTCACTGCCACAACATGCTACCCAGCCAGCGTCTCTGTGACAGATAATCAAATCTCTTGTCTACCTTTCCTTTATTAATCCTTGCTTAATCCTCTTCCACATTTTCGCTGCAGCTTTCATTAGGGAAAGTCTGATTTCTAAAAGGCATCAAAAGGCATCAAAAGGCATCACCTTGACACCTGTCACTCCAGACCCCCGCAAAACACACCTTCCACAGAGCAGCAGTGCTGCAGCAAACCCAGGGCTCTGCTGTTCCCTTGTCCCCGTCTGACACAGGGCTGAAATCCCAAAGAGACAAATACCTGACAATTATAAAGAGGTCAAATTGCCCCCCAGCTCCCAGCCCTGCTGTTTGAATCACAGGCTGAAGGGAAGAGTCTGTCCTCCTTTGCTGCACCATGGATGCCTGACAATGCTGGAAACCCACGGGGAAACAGCAAAGTTAGAGCTGTAAATGGCTCTGGAGCAGAGTTCCTGCACAGCAGCATCGGGGTGGGATGGGTGCGTGCAGTAGTGACCAGGTAAATGCGCCCCAGCCCCAGCTCCTTCTCTGTGGTTTATTCTTTTGCATCTCTCCAGGCCTGGAGCTGTTTTTCCCCTGCTGCTGATCATTCCTAATGTCGTCTCCCAGCCCACATTCTCCGCCTTTGCCATCCCGTTGTGAGGTCACGATACATTTGTGACAAAGTTTCCATGGCAACAGACTGATGACATAAACATAAGCTGAGGATTTCTCCGCAAAGCGGGAGGAGCAGGATGATGGGCTGCGAGGCAGCGGGCTGCTCCTCAAAGAGCTCTCTCCAGTGAGAGCTGTGGGAATAGAGAACATTACTGGCAAAGTAAATTGCTTTTTGTGAAAGTGTTCTCTTTTTTTGAAGTTTGCCCCCGTGCGAAAGTCTCTAAGTCAGAACCTGCCCATTATTTTAATGTGCTGCTCGGTATTTAATCATCTTCTGCCTCAGACACCAGTCTGTTGCCATGGGAATGACAGCCGCACAAATATGGGATTAGGGCTATCAGGCAGGAGAAGAGAAATTATGAATAAGCAGTTATGTTCAATAATTAGCAACTCCATGAAAAAAACCCAAAAATCATGAATTCAGATGGATGCGTTTATCTCCGTGTTTGGACACAAGCACGTGGGTGTTGCTGCTCCAGAATGGGATTCCCACGGCACACACGGCCTTTGGGCTAACTGGGTCCTGCCTGGGAATGCCATTTATCTTGCTCCTGTGCCTGTTCTTCCCTTCTTCCCCTGTGAAGACCTCTCCACAATCTGGGGTCTCCCGAGACAGGAAAGTGCCCAATGCCTGCCGAAGCCACTGTCCCCATTCCTCTGGAATGCTGAGGCTGGGAGATGCAGCCTGGCTTCCCGAGCTCAGGAGGGCATCACTGGAGCAAGGAACATCTCCTGCATGTCCAGACCACTCTGTCCAGGCCATGAGCTGTAGCTCACTGCAGCAAATTAAAGCTTTTAAGTCTTTCTTTTTAAAAAAATTAGAAAAGCTTTCTGCTTTAATTGGAATTAGTTACAGCACTGCCGAATAAGCGACCTTGAATGGCACCTGCAGCAAAATCCTGTGTCATTTAACTAGATTCACAGGCAAAAAGACACTGGGAGCATCTGTGCCCACTATGAGATGCTTCTGTTTTCCTGCAGTGTGCCCACGCCTCAGGAAAAGAAAGATCTTCCCCTCTGCACTCAGCTGGCTGGGGCTGGTGGCATGTCTGGGAAAATGCAGCAGGCTCAAACAGGGAGCTAAAGCCAGGGAAGGTCCCACAGAACACGCTCCAAGGTCAAATGCCTTCCCTTAGCCAAAGGAGTAGAGTACTTGAAGGTGGATAAACAAACTCAGTGCCATGGACCCTGCCCAGCCAGGCTGCTGCAGGGAGCCTCGGGGATGCTGCTTCCTCCTGCTGATTCCTGGGGGGAGCCTCCCCACAACAGAGGGACTGAAGACCGAAGGGAGCTGGTTCCTCTCCCCTGGCTGTGCTGGGGAGGACCAGGCTTGTGTCCGTGCCACACAAACTCCTGCTCTTGGAGCTGGGAAAGGATCTCCCGCTCACCAGCCTGCACTTCCTATTCACCTGAGATACCTCCCTTTTCGCATATCTGTTGCTATTAAAATTCCTCTTCCAGCATGTAATTCCCTCTACTAGCTTTTCTTGCTTATTAGAGAAGACAAAAAGTATTCTGAGCATCTGATCAGAGAGATCTCATTTTCTCCAGGCACTCCTCTGAATTTAATTCTAGATTAAGCTTTATTTAAAAAAACAACAAACCACCCCTGCTGCCTCCTACCTCCTCACACTCCCTTTCAACACGAGGCTGGAGAACACTCCCAAGCCCAGGAATCCAGCTGTATTTAAAAATTACTCCTTGAAGAGTTACACTCCTAAATATACTACAGAAAATCAGAAACAGAAATCACACGACAGAAAGGGCTGTTAGGGTTTTCCCTACAGTGCTGTGAGAGGAAAAGTTCTGAGTCCTCCTTTCCTCATCGAAACATGAGAATCCCAGAAAATCTCCAAAAGCTGTTGAAGCATATTTTACAACCCATCATTTCTAGACTTACTAATGAAGCATCTCCTGAACTGCCTGATCCGCTGTCCGAGCCCGAACCTGTCCCGTGCCAAACACCAGCGCTCAAATCCCACCTCTGAACGTGTTCACTTACCTAAAAAAAGCCAGGAAAACAAAATTAGCACAAATGCAGCAACTTGGATATAAAACTCTGGACAAAGGCAAGTTTCTATCTAGGGAGGTGTTGACAGCTGCTCCTCCAGTCCCACAAATTCAGGAAAAACACAAAACCAGATAAAGCCTTGGCCAAGTAAAGCCCCTGAAGAGGAGGAGAGGTTAATAAATGTTGAAACAACCTTTGAGGCCTTTTTATTTATACCTACATACATATGAGCACAGGGATTTGACGAATAATACTTCTCAAATCACTCCTACGATGTTAACACTCCGGAGTATTAACTTGCCCATGCCTGAAGGAAATGGGTCAATTTTAATTCTTCAAACAATTCTTGGCGGCACAATAACTCATTCTTCAGGCTGCAGATAGCGAGTTGTGCTCTGGTGTGCTGGGTCCCAGCACAGCACAGAGAAGGGGGGCTGCAGCCACCAAAAAGGGGCAGCCTCGCTGCCTTATCAGGAAAAAACAACAGAAAAATCCACTCAAAATCAAAAATAAAGGAATTAGAGTTGTGGGAGCTCTTGATTGCAAAAACAAAAAAAAGCAAAGACATTTGAACACCTGCCTTTGCCAACACATCTGCAGAGTCACCTTCAGGAGCACAGCCCTGTGGCTGGTGACACTGAAACTCCTCCCAGCACGGGGACTCCAGAGCAGCGACAGAGCCTGCAAGATGCTCCCAGGGCAGCACCTGGGTATCCCCAGCCCCGGGGACAGTTCGTTCAGTGCCACCTCCATTAGAAAGGCGCCAAAAGGACAATTTTGGCAGGTACCTATAGGTCAGTATTTCTCCTTCTGAGTTTTTCTTTCTGCTTTTTTTTTTTTTTTTTGTATTTCCTCTGCAGCACCAACTGCAAATGCAGCTAAGTGTCACAGAGAGGGAAACCACCCACTGCTCCAACAAGCCCTGTGCACACAGAGATTAACAGGAATTACAGCAGATACAAGCAGTTGCCTGGGAAAAAAAGTTTCCTTAAATATCATATTTCAAAGGCTCCACATGTTTAGGTGGGCAAAAGGAAGAATGCAAGTGGGACAAGTGAAAACTATCCAATTTATACCGGGCAGCAGCAGGATGCTGCAAGTGCATTCCCGTGGTCTCATGCTCCCTTTTCCTCATGTATTTTGGATACTGGACACGTTAGAGCAGCCCCATGGGCAGGACCCCAGACCCCAAACCCTGGGCCAGCACAGCGCCCAGGCTGCCACCGCCCATCCCTCACACCACAATTACACACAGTAATTACGGATTTAATTGTTGCGCATTAATATCACCTCAGCCTACAATTACAGCTTATTCATGTAAACCTAATCAAGGAAAACCAGCATATTTGCATAAAAGTTGTAATGAAAAGTATAATGATTTCACTAACAAGACGTGGATAAGAACGCGTATCTGTGACAAACACTTTGTGTCAAGGAGAATAGAAAACGATTTTCTTTCCTGAAGATTATTTCAGGCCCATTTAACACAATCTGTACCACTCTGGTGATGTGCAGTATCTTACACACATCAAGTCATATCTCGATAATGTTCCTGACTTCAAATAAAATTTCATTACTATATTTAGTTCTAGGATGGTTGGAAACGGTTGCATTGTTAAACTTAATAAAAACTGGAATTTGTGGAGTATTAGGCAATCCTCAGTGCCAGTTTTGCTCCTCGTGGTTTGAGCATGGCAGCAGCTCCATCCCAGCCCCCCCATGCTGTCGTTTACATCCCCGCTTCATTTTCACCCATAAAACAAGCAATTAAGAACAAGTACAACTGCTTTGGAGTTCCCGAGGCCAGAGATAAAAATAAATTGGCTTTTATAAATTCACTTTTTGCAATGGTAAAACAAAAAACAGCCCTAATTATCAGTAATTTGTTACCTCTAATTTCAGCAGCCAGGCTGACGGGCGTGTGAAGGAGGACGTGCGACTGCCACCATGAATGGTTCCAAGCATCAGCACTTTACTGTTCTCAGTACAACCACTCATCTTGCCTGCATTACACCTGTGTGCCCTCTCTCCCCATCTGTGGTTGGTCAGTTCACCTTGGCACTCCCTGTTTCATCACCTTCACTACTGGTCACCAGTCCCACACAGCTGTAGCCCATTAGGGACAAGGCTCAGCCCCATTTCCAGTCACCACAAACTGTGTGCCTACAGGCACGTGCATCTGCATCCTTCCAAGCCCTGAGTGGGATATAGGCACAGGAAGACATCTCCTGAGTAATCAAACCACAGCAGAGGGGCCAGGCTTCCAGCATATTGATCATCCTTCACTCAGAGATGTAGCAACACTCACTCCATCCCCAGATTCACCTTGCTCTAACAGCCCAGGGTGAAGTTTAAAGCCCTGGAGTTAACACCCACATTTCAATTTTCTATGGAAACTTTACAGAGATCAGTTAGACCTGCTCAGCATCAGGAAAGTATCTTCAATTTCCCGCTTCTTAAATGTTATTTCCTCTCCAATTACAACTTCTTGCATCTCATCTCATCTCCTCTGGTCATTATCAAGGTGGCTCCTTAGAAAATCACATTATCAAGCTAAGTAGAGAATTTCCAGAGCACAGATAAGAGACAAGGGAATGAGTTTGCTTTTTTGTATGTAATTTTGAAATCTATATTGTAAAGGCAGCAGCTGTACATAACATCTGGAAGCCTGCACTGCCTCAGAGTGCTTCTAGAACAAGGAGGAATCGTGCCAGTCTCTCCAGTACAATCCCTGCGAGTTCAACGGGCTTTATTTGTCTCCTTGACAACGCGCAGCCTGACTCAGTCATCGGCTCCCTGGTAATTAAGAATTTCATTTTGAGCAAGAGGTCAAGACAAGGGAGGCACCACGGCTGTCACCAGACGGGTGAGCCTGCAGCTGCCAGGGGCCCGGCCACCGGCGCTCCCTGGCCCCCGAGTTCCACGCAGCGCGGAGCGAGGGAAGGCAGCGCCGCGTCCCAGACAGTCTGTGGGAGGGCAGCGAGCTGCAGCTCCACGTTATCTACTGCTCCACCTGCCACTCTGTTTAAACACCGAGGCTCAGCCAGCGCCCGAGCACCGCCTGCAGCAATTAGCACCAGCAGCTCTGTGGACGGCGCAGCGCGGGAGCGCTCGGGGACGGAAAAGCCGTAAGCAAGAGCAGAGACAGAAACCAGCCTCCCAAAGTCTGCACCTCTGGCCAGTCCTCTGCCCCTGTGATTTTATATGAAACTCGCCATGGGCATCGTCAAAAACCAACATGGCACAACACGGTAACAACAGCGAGAAGAGCCCAGCGCCAGTGATGAGGCTGCTGGAACATGAAGGCAACCTGAAGGAATGCTGGCTTTGGCAAGGCCAGCACTGCCCGCCCCTTCTGTCACGCCAACACGCAGTTCCCACGTCCTGGTCTAGGCCAGATCCCTGCCCTCATCCGAGACACAACCGGCTGTGGTGACCCAGAGCTCCCCCCACGTCCCGCTCCAGCAGCCACCACACCTCGCCCTGCTGCGGATTAAGCACTTTGCACCATCTGTGCTCCCCTCCTGTGTTTGTATTTTGCCCGTTACCTATTATGAAACCGTGCGTATAATCTCACCATCAGTTCATCAAGGGAGAATTTAAACATGACACACCAGTAATTGAACTGCAGGAGGACCTGGCTAATTCGCGGCGGTGATTAAGAGCCACTGCAGACTAGCGAATTTTACAAGCGAGTGAACATGCAATAAAAATCTCCCTCATTTGTTTTGACAAGTGTCACTTCATATTAAAGGTACACTCCACCATGAACTCCAGTCTGGGAGCACAACTCTATTCCCAACATGGCCCCTCATTAAGTCCTAGGCTCAGCAAAATGTTCTGCCATGTGCTCAGCTGGGAAAACTGCAGGGACACAGGGTGGGACCCCTGGCACCACGGGGAGCCTGCCGAGTACCATGTGCAAACAAGACACCTTCTTCTCCATTTTCCATTTCATTTTTTCTGCTCTCTTGTCCTTTTGCTGTATTAGGTCAAAACCAGAGTCAAGACTAGCAAAAAATCCTTTGGTGCATGTTACCATTTCCCAGAGAATGAGACCAAGACTGAAACACAACTTCCATGGATTTATGAAACATGCCAGGAGCATTCTGTTGTGTTTCTTAGCTCCAGGTTACTTACACTGAAGTGGTTAATGTTGGTGAAGGACACAGGCAGGCTCACTGATGTTCCAGCCCCTGCCTCGAGACAACACCAGAGTCAGACTCAGAGGAAAAAAGTCACCAAAGTCACCTTGATCACCCAGGAAACACCACCTCTGCAACCCACAGGAGGTTCACAAGGACACCCCAAGGGGCACGGGCTGGGGGGGCTGCAGCTCTCTGCCATCATAGTGAGTGATTTGGGTTTTAATTTATTTACACACCTGTCTAGAAGTGTTCAGAGCTCTCTCCCCGTCTCTGGGAGTTGCCGTTCGTGGGATTCTGGGGACTATTTCCGAGTGTGCGTGTGGGAAGTGCCAATGGAAGTGGTTCACTTGTGACTCAGCTGCAGCTGGGACAGTGCCGTGTGTCGGGATGCTCCTACTCAGCCAGAGCAAGTGGGGAACCAAGGAGCTCGCCCGTCACGAAGCTGGCAGATGGGGCACAGACAGCACACTGGAGTTGACATGGAAATATCTCCAACCAGGCCCACACCCCTGTATTTTTCAGTTTTTATTCTAGGAAAGTTTCCAGTTTCAAGAAACCAGGCTGCCCCAAATTGTACCTGTCAGTGCACACCCCCGAGGGTACTTCCACACAGGGCTGTTCACAGGCTCGCTGGGAAGAGCCACAAAGCAGCAGTTGAGCCCTCACATAGAAAATCTCTTCTCAAACAGCGAGAGGAGCTTCAAAAAGCCAACTCAGTTTCCACTGAAAAGAAACTCATTCTGTGCTCCTGCCTGAACAAATTGTACAGCTTTCCATCAGGCACTTTCATACCCGTGTACTCAACAACTTCAGAGATCATTTAAAAAGAAATATGTTACAGGAGCCCTGCCAACCACAAAAAGGTCTTGTGACTCAAAAAGATCAAATCTGAGAGGAAAAAAATACTTAAACATTTTTACACAAACCATTTGAAGTCAAAAGTTCAAAAATTAGTATTTTTACATGCCTGCTCACAGGCAGATGCCCTGAGGTTATTTTCTCAGCCTCTCTATCTCCAGCTATCTCCTTGTAACACTCCGCCTTCCGTGCCGTCTGCATCCAGGCAATTAACTTCAAAATTCTGCTACAGGCACGGGGTGCTTTGAAAATAAACAGGAAGATCTTTCAGAAACAGCCATGACTGAGCTAGGTGGAAAGAAGATGAGTTCTCACACAGGCTCCGAGGTGGATATCCTCACTGCACAACCCCCGGCACTGGAGGAGGCTGGCACGTGCCCCAGAACAGCCCGCCCGGGGCTCTGCACTCCTGGGCAACGCCTCACCCCGCTGGTTCTGCGTGTCCAGAACAACATGGGTATGTCAGACCGAGGGAAGGATGCCTGGCCTTGTACAGGGTTTATGGAAGCCCTCAGGATGAGGTGCAGGGAAGGCCAAGGAAAGCTCTGTGTCACCATCAGCGTGGAGAGAGGGACACGCCGTGAGCTGGGCAGCGGCACCAGGACAGGCCACGCTGACAGAGACAGCCCACAGCACACTTCCAGGAGGTCATTCCGAGGAGTTTCAGGTGAAGCTCCTGCAGGGAGTGCTCCCCAAAGGCAGCAGCATGGCAGCAGGAAGGATGGACACACGCTCACCATGCTGGCACCAGCTGTTCTGGCCACATAAAGCCACTGATCAGCTCCCACAATAAATTCCTGCAGGACCACTCGTCCACCATAAAGCTCGCAGTGCAAGGTTTAATGCTGCTGTAATTTTTATGATCCATGTTCACCAATGGCTGTACAGCCCAGTCTGAAATGGGATTAAAGCTAATGGTCACAAAGCTGGTGGGGTTCCAGTGTCTGTATTCCGAGGGGCTGGCTTTGCAAAGCCGAGCTGCCAGGAATTCCCTGCACCACAGCTTGGCTTTGCTGCCTTCCACCCACCTGAGCTTGTTCTAATCCACCCCAGCAGCCAAGAAACCCCTCTGCAGCTATTTTCTGATGCACTGAGCTCGGGGACACCATGAGTTCCTTCAGCGTTCTCCTTCCAAGGACATCCAAGCCCTGGATTTCTCTCCATGAGGAAAGGCCTGAGGAGCACAATGCCATGGAGCACTCAGCCCAGCAGGGAAGGTGAGGGGTAAAAGGCTGCTACAAGGAGGGATGAGGCTGAAAATCCTGCATGTTCCTTGCAAGACGAGGCTGCCCAACAAGTTTAAATTCCTTGGTCACACTTCAGAGCTAAAGCAGATACCCCTTCTATTCCAAATCCCAGACTGCCCTATTTTGCATCTTATGTTTATACAGCACATGGCAACACTAAGTCTTGCAAAATATCCCAAATTGCTTTCGAAGGGGTGAAATTAAAATAGAGGCAGCCACCAGGACGCTTAAGCCTGAGATCTGCCAGAAAAAAAAATAATAAAAAAAAAGGATTAACTTTCTTTGCTGGTAATTTAAGAATATCAGTAATTGAAAAACAAAATCTCATTTTCAGCTTTTAAACCAGGAAGAATAAAAAATGTGCTGCTTTCACAATATTTTTGTTGCTCGGTCCAGCAAACCCAGCCTTTTAGGCAGAGTCGGCAGCGGGGATCAACAGCTGATACTTAATGAACCTTTCAGAGACCTTTAGCTGCCTTCAGCAGGAGCTGGTGGGAAGCGTGGAAGATGTCTGTCCGTCTGTCCATCTGTCTGTCCCTCTGCCGGCTGTGCCGTGCGTGGGGGCTCCTGCCAGGCAGCGGGGCCAGCGCTGGCCCTCCGCTGCAGCCACAGCCCAGCCCAGAAAGTTTTTGTCTCGCTCCAGGCTCCCCATGAATTGCAAATCTTCAGGTTGCCACAGAAACTCTCAGGGTGCCACACAGCCATCAGGAAGCATCACGGTCATCTTTTCCATCTTGTTTGCTTTGCATCAGAGCACTTTAAACTCCCCGTGGCATTGGTGCTCCGCAGAACGATTCCCTCCACGCAGTTATTCCTGTGCAGTGTCCAAGCCGCAGTGATTAATCACTCCTGCTTCCTCGGCTGACATATCGAGGTGGGGAAACGACATCCTAAATGAGCAGAGCTGATTACCTGGGAAAGCAATTCTTCAAGATAGCACAGCTAACTAATAGCTCCATCTGCTACAAAAACACATTCCTGAGCCCCAGAGTGGTGGCAGGGTACAGCCAACAATTTTGTTGCAGCTGCCAGATTTGAAATTGTTTGTCACAAGTTGCCACAAAAACGTGGGCAGCTCTTCGTCCTTCCCCTCCCTGTCTCCTCGAAGAGCAGGGAGTCTCAATCAGAAGGTCTATGGGGACCTGTGACAGGGATGCTGAAGGTGAGATCTGGACTGAAGAAACAGCCTGATATTGTATACTAAAGGCCTTGCCAGAACCATCCTTTTTTCGGTCTCTCTGATTCCAAGCAGGCTCAGTGAACGCCCAGCCCCACGGGAGCACAAGCGGGGCTTCAGCCACCGCGTGAAGGTGGGACTCTGTTGAGGTTTAGCAGTCCCTTCCATTTACAGGTTAACCCACATTTCAACAGGAGAGCATCCCAAACCCCAGGTGATGCCTGTGCCCACGGCAGCCCAGCCACTGCCAGCAAACAGCACATCTTTGTCCCTCTGAAGCTCTCTGAAATGCAAATTCGCCCCAGGAATGCTCCATATGTCAATTTTATTTACACCTTTTTAAAGTATTTGCCCAGGAATGCCCCACATGTCAATTTTATTTATATTTTTCAAGCATTTGGATACTTCGCTTTGCAACATTATTGCCAAGGAGGCAATTCAGAGCGATGACCACTCCCAGTGTCACTTTCAGTGTCACTCACGCAAACAATCGGCTGCTCAGGATTTGCTCAAACCTTTTTGCAGATTTTTCCCTAGGATCCTAATATCGGGGTTCCTCCTCTTCCTCGTCTCAGCCCCTCCTGAAATAACAGCTTTAGGTTCATTCCAATGTCTTCTGAAGCTGATGCTTTAGGAAAGAGAGTTATTGGGAAACTCCACTGCCTGTAATCTACTTCCATCCATCTTCCTTCCCTACTCAAAGCTCTTGAGAAAAGCTTTGCCACAAATGAAGCTATACTTGGAGGTTTGCTGATCCAGGCAGGCACAGACCAAACCTCCCCAGGAGAGGCAGCTGCCCCTGCTGGGACAGTTGGTTGGGTTTTGATGGCTTCTGATATTTTAAGTCCAAAGCACCTTGCCTCTCCTTGGCTCCTCAGCACATCCATTTCCCTGATAGCCCTGCCACGCTCCCATCATGTGTCAGCAAAAGCCAGGAGCTCTAAATTAGGACCATTTGAGTGATTTGCTGGCTGTGGTTTATTTATCACATTTGTGAAATAAGTAAATTACCATGGTATCCAGTGGAATGATAGAAGTTCAATCACTCAAGAAATTAGCCCATCAAACAGAGAACCACATGACTCTGATCTCAGATTTGCAACCTGATTTAATAACCTGGTTGTGCTGGATGCTCACATTCAAATCAGAACTGAAGGGTTATACACTTCTGTAATTAATACAAGAAAACAGTGAAGGCAAAAGCATTCTCCTAAAAATTACTTAGCTTTTACCTAAACATATCTGCTGTGTTTCCCTCTGCCTTGGAAGGAGGGAGAAAAATGCCTCAGGAGCAGAGATTTCATAATTTCATTCAAAAGTCACCACTCATGTGTTGTGCTGTTGACAGCTAATTAAGTTCTCCCAAGGTAAAATAAATGTAATGTTTTAAAGCTGCTTCCTTGCTTTAAAAAAATCTTGACTGATATTTCACTCACTTATTATTAATCAAAGAAAATACAATGAAATAGGGAATTTGAATTCGCTTCAGCCAGAACCTCAGCACCTTCTCCATCCTGTAAGTAGGTCACTAATCAGGTCTGGGTTTAATTTTGCTCAGTTCTGTTTCCTGGCACTGACAACGATCACCCTGGACACAAGTCCTGACTCGGCAGCTTCGGTGATTAGACAATAAACTCCATCTTGCTTTGTAAGGGCAAAAGATGTGGGAGGCTGAGCAAATGAGAGGAAAACGCTGAGATCCAGCACCCACACCTCCAGCAGCTCCCCAGCCCTGCCTGAAGTGGCTTTGAGAGAAAGGCTGGGATTTGTGCTGCTCCAAAGGATAAGGCAAACCCTTCCTGCAGAGGCCCCCCACGCACGGGGCTCCACACACGGTGCTGGGACAGACCCTTGGAGCTGCCCCCAGCACACTGCAGCTCCCCAGAACCACGGCACAGCCAGCCCTGCTCTCCAGGCTCACTGCAGCAGAGACTCCATCCTTCCCTGAGCAGCACCATCCACCTGAGCCGCGGGCAGCACCCAGACAGCCCTGCTGCCACCGCCAGGCCGGAGCACACTGAACCAAACTCACGGTTCACGCACACAAACCATTCCAGCCAAAATCACTGGACACCTGAAAGCAGCTTCAAAGCATCATTTATCAGCTTTATCTGCTGGGCTGTTTTTAAAAACAGCGAGGAGAAAATCTATGGAGGCGCATCCCACTGTGAGAGCGCCGGGGCGTTATCCCGACACCCTTACTGCAGCAAAGAGCCTTTCCCTCATCCCTGAGAGCCCATGGAGACCATATTTCAGCAGTAATGGCTCATCCCTCCCCACAGCACTGACACACACGGGAGCAGTGCCAGCAGCCCCGGGCTCTGCTCAGGTGAGCAGCTCGCCCCAGCCCAGCTCGGATCGATCGGGCTCTGCAGCCATCACCAGCCACCTAAATCACTGCAAGGGCAAGCCCAGCTGAGTTATGGGATCATTTCTGCTCCCGCCTCACCCAGAGCAGCACGACAGAAACCACTGGAACCCAAGGTAACCCACGCCCAGGGGTGAAATGGAGCTTGTCCCAGGGACAGAGCGCTGGGGCTGCTGCTCTACAGAAAAACAAACCATGTGGCACCTCAGGGTCATGAGGGTTCGGGTGACAAGAGCCACCAACGCAACCCCCTGCACCCTCATCCTTCAAACTTGCCGGGCCCAAGGGTAAATCCAGGCAAGGAAAAGATGCAGGCCAGCTTTGCCAGGGCGCTGCACTGCAAAACCTTCTGCAAACAAAAATAAACCTGTTTACTTTGCCAAACCAAAGGAACTTCATGTCCTCTTTGTGGCGAGTTATTCCAAGATGGTTTTCACACGAGGCTGCCAAGGAGAATGTGAGGTTTGTGGGCTGTGTGGCGGGGGGGTTTGGGTGCCTGGTGGAAGTGATTGGGCTGGAGGTTGTTTTTGAAGTTCTCTGATTTGCTCAGATTTCCCCTGAAGTGACCTACAAAAGCAAAGGGGAAGGGAAGAACTTGTGCTTATTTTCTTTAGTTTACTGCTGTCAAAGACACCTTAAAAGCTGTTGGGAGATATTTTTCCTCTCGTTTTCTTCCTCCCTGTTGTAAATTCAGGTCAGGCCTGCATTTGAAGATTATCAAAAGGCAAACTGGAGAAACTGTCTTCTCTGAAAAAGCAGCAGGGGCTGTGTTTGATGTCCTGGGGGCTGCTCCGGCAGCATCGCCCCCGGGAGGGTCCATTGTCCCAGCTCAGCTGGAACAACAGGATCCAGAGATCTGACCCAGCTCTTAACTGGGGACTGCCACCACCTATTCCAGACTGAAGCTGCTGAGAGGATCACACACACGGGCTCAGCAGCTTCCTGTTGGCACTGAAAGCCCTGGGAATGCCACAGGACACCTGGGCAGAGCAGGCCCAGGGAGGGTTGGCCTTCCCTGCATTCCAGGAACAAATCCTAGCCTCCCACTGAAATCAAGGTGCACCAGGCCAAATCAAACAGGGAGTGAGGACAAAACCCACTCATAGCCACAAAAAAGGCACAGAATTAGGAGGCAGATCGCTTTGGTACAAGTGCTGTGCCTCTCCAAGTCCTGGCTGTTGGGAATCTCACAGCTCCACAGCCAGGAATATCAGCTGTGTCGGCCCCATGATGTGCAGAGGACACTCCAGGCTGCCTTTCATGTTTTCTCCTGGGTGTTGGGGACAGAGGATGAGGGAATTCTTTACTCTGAAAATACTCAATTATTTTAATAGGATTACATTGGAGATTGACAATATTTAGAACAGTCCCTGGAATTTATTAGCCTGCCAGCACTCCAGATAAGTAATTTGAATGCAAAGATCTCTTAAACTTAAGTAACTAACTGGCAAAGAGCCAATTCCCACCCTCCATGGTTTTAGGCACAACACTAAGTTTTGGAAATGAGCTCCTGAAGTCAGCAGTAAACCTCCGTCGGTCTCACCCCCCCAAACCTTTCACAGAGATCTCTTCTAATGATGTTTTTGCCTGATTACAAACACAAGGGCAGAGGAGCTAAACCCCAGAGACTAATCCTCCTCTTTAAACATCTCACATTAAGAACAAACCAAGTCATAAATTCATGGAACATGGAGTCCAAGACGACAGGGATGAATGTAGATCTTCTTCTGCACAAGAACACTGTGCAACACGAAATGGCAGGACATTTAGACATAGAACTGGCATTTTGGAGGGACATAATCATTTCTGTGAGCTCCCAAAAGAATTCCTGGCTGTAAGGAGGTGGCATGCCCTGAGGGGCTGATGGAAATGTCCCCTGTGCATTCCCAGGGACAGGACTGAGTCACACACCTGGGCAGGGCAGCAGCAGGGCTGCAAACCAGCACCTCTGCCTAACTGGGCTGCCAGCACAGCACTGGGAAGGGGCTGCAGATGTGGCTGGGCTCAGAGTGGCCCTGGAGGGGACACAGTGCTGCAGCAGGCTTGCTGCCTTCCCTCGCTGCAGCAAGTGCCTGCCATGCACAGCACAGGCTATTTACTTGGGGGAGGGAATTAATAAAAGAGTCATAACTGCTATTTACATAAAGCTTGACATACTCAAAGCCCTGTGCAAACATTAATCCTTAACAGCCCTCAGAGGAAGGTCAGAGTTATCCTCTCTCTGCATCAAGGAAGTCTCTGACTGTGCTGGCAGCAGCTCCGGCTGCCCCGGCTCTGCTCGAGCTCACCAGCCCAGGGGTGCTGCCACACCAGCCCAACTCCCCTGGGAACCCCCATGTCAGGGACAGCCCCATAACTGAGGAAACCATCCTGTCAGCAAGACTGAAATCCCTGCCAGAACACTCGAGTGCTGCTCGGTGCTTGGCTCTGGTAAGAAGGAGTCAGGGGAGGGAATCCATGCATGTGGAAGAGACATGCATGTGGACTTCAGCAAACTCACAGTGGTTTCCCTAGGAGCCAGCCAGCAGCCCCCACCACCTCCTTTCTGGAGGGTTTGCCACCAGCTCTGGCCACAAGCATCCAGAGCAATCGCACTGACAAAGCAGCTGGGGAGAAAAAGGAGGGCTCCAGAGGAGTTTGTCACTTTTGTCACAGCCATTCACCTTCAGTTTCTGCAGACAGGACAGGTCTGCTCTGAGGGCACTCAGGAGGGGCTGCAGAGGTGGCAGGTAAAGCAGCTGAAAGCCCCACGGCATCACCTGCACAGCTGTGCCCATGGGATGGGTCCCCAGAGTCCCCAGGCCACCACGTCCCTCTCCCTGAGCCACAAGGGCCAGCACAGGGAGCCACACATGGAACCGCTGCTGCTGCCAGCTCCGGGGGCAAAGGACGGCTTACGAAAGCCATGGACACCAAAAAGTCAACTGAGGAGGAAACAAAAGGGCACCTGGGGTAAAAGCATGAGAAAATCTCTCAGCAGAGCTCAGCTCCTGGAGCCCGTCCGGGCACAACCCTCTGCTGCTTCCAGAAGATAATGCCCCAAGCTGGGCTGCAGTGCAGGAATCACTCCCCAGAGAACAGAAACCTCTGCCCAGCCCGGCTGTGTGGGCCCGGCGCACCGAGCACGGTGATTTACAGCAGGCAGGGCCATTACAGCCCCGAGCTCGGGAGGAAAAGGTCCATTAAAAGATTGCTTTTAGTATGAAATTTCACCGGAGATACATTTTCTCTTGTCAAGGGCAACAAATTGCCCACGTAATTTCAGACCTCTGTAGTAAACATCCTAAAAATACAGACTTTTGCAGCAAATCACATTATCTTGAACGGGGTTTGCTGAATTCTGCTCCTCTCCTGGCTCAGGCCTGAGCTGGGAAGCTGATCCAGAGCTGGTGAGCTCTGGCCTGGCCCCAGCAATCTGCACACACCTGCCGAAATCCCATTGAGCAATTTTACAGCACGCACTCTCCAGCAAGGAAGGTTTAACATAATAGCTGTAGAACTCAGAAACACAAAAGTGCCAGGACAGATGAGCACATACAAAAGCTGCCAGGAATGTCACCGGATCCCCTGCAAACGGAGGACTTTCAAAACTAAATTAGAAATTATCTGCTAGTTCTGATCCTATCTCAGAAATAAAGATAATCTCTTTCAGCCACCCTTCCATGACCTTGGGTGCTCATATCAGGAAGAATTTGATGATTTTAGATGCATTTTTTTTAACGCAGAGGTGTATTCTGCTCCAAAAACAAGACCCAGGGAGGCTGTTCGGATCCTCTGCTGCCTAGTGCTATAAACAAGTTTATCGCTGACGTTAACCTTGCAAGTGTTTTGATAAACTTCTTCTGCCATTTTTTGAGAGGTCAAATTTGACAAATTTGTCACGAAATCTCCTCTGAAAACAACACACATCCTAATCTGCCATGTTTACTCTAGAGGAAGTGGTGCATCTTGCTTACATCAAGAGCAGGAAGGGAAGACACACATGCCAGCAGCTCAGCAGCCCCTCTCATGTTCGGGTGTTTCTGTGTGAATATTCACCTGCCCGTCGGCTAAAGAACCAGGGAAACTTTGGAAGCTGCTCCCTCCACTTAGGAAGGTCATAAAGAAACACATTTAAAGCACAGGGCCAGACTCCCAGCAAAGCCAGAACCTTCCCCGAGCACTGCCGAGGCCGAGCACAGACTCTGTCAGCTCTCCCAGGGTAACCCAGCTCCCCTCAAACCACCTCTGCAAATGTCAAATCCCCCACCAGTCACCGCGTCGCTTCTCACTGGAAACGAAGCCAACAGCTCGGAAATCCTGTGTGCTCACAGGGCAGGAATCCTGTCCCTCAGCACAGGGAAGGACACTCCTGAGGACACTCCTTGCTCAGGCTGACATGACAGCAGCCCAGGGCTGTGGATTCACTCCACACTCACTCCTGCCCTGAGTGAAGCCAGCAAGCAGAGCTTCAAACAGTGCCAGGCACAAGCCTTATGAAAAATACCTGCATAGAAATGCACATACATTAAGGCTACAGACCACTGGGTACCTGCCAAAAATGATGGAATACAGCAGAGTTTACTTATTTCTTCTTAATGGCTCCAACATTCCACCTGAAAAATGGGTCCTGGAGCTACATAATTGGGGATAAAAATTAAGCAACAGTTGCCATTTGTCATCAGGGAGGCTGATGGCAAACATCATGCAGAGCACACCTGATCCCAAGGTCCCTGGTGGCTGAGAGCCAAGGGGTGCTGCAGAACCAACACCTACATTGTGAGTCCAGCATGACATCAAAGTATTACAGACCAGTAAAAATGTGTTTATTGAATAGTGTGACTGAGCTGTGCTTTGCTTTCCACATCTAACATCGCTTGAACATGTTTCAGTCACAGCCTCCTGCCTGACCGTGAGTCTTTTTAGAAGGCATCACAATTGGGTCTCAAATTTAATGTAATTTCATGGTTTTACTGTGACACACAAGCAGGAATGGCTTGGGTTCCAAGGGACCTTAAAGACCATCCTGTTCCAAACTCCCTGCCCTGGGCAGGGACACCTTCCACTAGACCAGGCTGCTCCAAGCCCTGTCTAACCTGGGTCTTGAACACCTCCAGGATATCCTTCCTCTCACTCCTCTTTTTTTGTGATCAATGGGGCAAAATTTTTAAACCAAACAAGCTCCTCCAGACACCACTGTTACACCAACATCAGTAAAAACCTCAATTCTCATCTTATGAAGCGTTGCCAAGCAGAGGGCAGCAGAAAGGTGCCCTGTTCAGTGGTTGTCCCCCTACCCCACATGGGTGTAGGAAACTTCTCCTGTACCTTTTTTCCCTCTCTGACCTCATGGCAATGCCTGAAAATAAAAATAATCTTTTCCTGCCAAATCAATTCCCAGAGACTGTCACAGGGCTGCCCCATTATCCATAGCAGTGATGGGAGCTTTCACTGCCATTGCTTCAGCCCAGCTCTAAGACCTGCCACAAAGGAAGACAGTTTAACACCCTCTAATATGTAAACAAGTTTTCAGGAAACTGGAGCGAACAGAGAGGAAGAAAAACAGGTTTTATTTACAGATTTCCTGACGCTATGAAGGCACATTTCCATTTCATTCCCATACAAACAGCTCTCCGCTGGGAAGTTCTGCCTTCATCTCCTCATTCACTTCTGTCTGTCCTCTCAAAGGAGGCAAGGAAGTATCTCAATCCCCACGCTTTTTTCCAATCACAAAACAGCCCAAAATAAACACGAGAAGGCTCTGAACCAGTAAATATTCTTAAGTACTTGACACCCAGTTCCCTCCGAGGACTGCACAGATTGCACATTCACAGAATGCCGGGATTCTTCGCACATTTTCCAGGCCATGTTTCCCAGAATTTACACAGTTTCTTCCAAAATATTGTGCAGCATATTACACCACCAGAATACACAACTGCTTGGCTGGACACGCAAGATTGGTTCATTTTTTCTTTTTAATCTCTTTCAGGTGATGTTTCCATATATGATTTTTTTCGGCCAAACCAACAATACAATAAAACCTTTCCCTAAATCCCCTGGAGAGTTCGAACCATCATCTATTTTGCACTGAGCACCAACTCTAAGAAATTTGTTCTCAGAGAGTATTGGAACCAAGTCCAATAAGTTGAAAGTCAATTTCATTCTTTCAAATTCAACTATCAGAGATCTCCAGCCTCACTGGGGAGAGAGAAAATCATATATACGTATATACACACACATATATCTGTACACACACACGGAGCTGTGTCTGCCTGCCCTGGCTGCTCCTGCTGCCATCTGTAACCTCCACGACCCCAGGTAAGGCGGCCAGCGCCGCCAGCCACGCAGCAGCAGTGCAGTTATGACCACAGAGCTATTTTGGTTTTATGCACAGACTTTACTACCACCTTATAAAAGGAGGATTTCCAGAAGGCAAATGGACCGACGTCTCAAAATAGAGTGTTTACATTAACGCTTGGCAAGCAGAGCCTGCAAACAGAGATGAATAGAGATAAGCTATAAAAAACACCATGGACGTTTCCTTGCTGGAATAGGAGCTTGTAATCCAATTTCAGGTCCTTCTGCCAAGTGTTACACACAGCATCTCTGTGTGTGACGGTTCCAGCCCCGTCCCCCACCGCCCCTCGGCGCGGAGCAGCCAGCGAGGAGAAGCGGCAATTCCGGCGGAACGCTCCATTAAAGAGCTGTTTGGACGGCAGTTACGAGCTGGGCATATCCCAACTCACTGTCCTTCCATTCGTGCAAGCATTAAAAGATCGGGAAAGGACAGTAAATGCTGCCTGAGAGGCACCAGGGATGCCGGAATGAGGGCGGAAAAACAAACCTTTCTGCACCTTTCTGCTGTCAGTGGAGAACAAACAGGCTCTGTCTGCATTTGGGGGCTCACGAGAGCCCCGCGGATGGAATCACTGCTTGGTAATTAAACGTGGCTGTTTGTTCCACACACAAGACACAAGGTCGCATAAAACAAGCCAATCTGAGCCAGCCCTTCCTGGCTGAGACAGAGCAGGATCATCTTGGACCAGTGGGCACAACCCCACTCCCCTCTGCCATGAGATCAGAGCAGGGGAAGTTCAGCCCCAAGTGCTGACTCCACCCTCCAGAATTCCCTGTTTCTGAAAACTCTTAACAGCCCTGATTACACTGGGTTTTGGTGGTTTTAATGCATGAAGTTTTGTTTTTAGAGCTTCTAATATCACCTGACATCTGGGAAGAATCCTGCTTCCATTGGATTTTCGTTTGACACAACACAGCAAAGATCCCTAATTCAGTTAATCGCTCATCACATAAACAAAGAAACCTCTTGAGAGCCAGAGAGCAACACGCACATGTATTTGCAATGCATAAGAGGATATTTTTTTAAATGGTAACAATGCAATCTATTCAGTGTGAAGAGTCTGGGAGGCCAATTAAATACTTTGGGTTCCATAATTATAATTGCAGTAATGAATAAGAAGGAGCATTACAGCTTGCACAATGCAGTTCCTCCTCAAGTCAATGATTCAGTTCTTGTCTGCTTTCAACTAACCTTTTGTGTCTCCTTATATCAGATCTTGCAGATTACTTTGAGTAGAATAAAAATATCCCCAAATATCCCAGGTAATGTAATACATTTGGCATCCCTTGATTATGCCTACACACAGCCTACAGAAGGGATTATGCACTAAATGGATAACACTCATTTTGATTAATTTTAGACATTAGTGAAAATTCAGCGAGGCTCCAGCTACCACCCGAATGCCCCTGGCAAGCCTGTGATGACAAGGGAAAGCTGAAACTTGATTGCCTGGGGGTTTTTGAGGTTTTCTCCCCCTTTGGAAGAGATTTTCCTGATCATCCTTTGCCTGGAAAGCGGCTTTGGTAAAGAACTCTGCTCCCTCATTTTCTTCCACAGCAGCTTTTATCCACCACGTGTCTGCAGAGATCAGCCTCAGGAAATTGAGGACTCACTCCCAGAAAAGTTAACCCCAAACTGCTCCATTTCTATTCAAATAAGTAAGAAATATGTTTTGCTTGGTTGGGTTGGATGGTTTAGGTATTTTGCCAAACATTCTTAGGGCTCCCCCAATCTTGATGCCCACTGTACTTGGCTGCACTTTGAGAATCCATCACCTTATAGAAATCTCTTAACTTCTGAAAATTTCCAAATACACAGAGCTGAAACAGGGGATTTTTCCCATAGAATTATCACATTTGGTAGAACCTCCCCCACGATTTCTCGTGCAAAACAAAGCCTGAAGGACAAAGGGTTAGCGCTGGGCTGCAGCTGCACAGGCACCAACTGCCCCCTTTGTCTCCAGGGAATGAAAACAAGAGATTTGAGCAAATCCAGCTTTATGAATTCTAAACTTCAGACACTGCCTGCAAGAGAGCAAAATAACATCCTTCATAGATGCACAGAGAAAGGGAAAAGTTAATTTTATTGATGGAAGACCCAAAAAAAGGCAGATCCTAATCTGGGGGAGTGAAAAATCTCCTGCTCTGTACAATAAATGGGACCTGGAGCACCAGACACTGCAGGGATTTATTACCTGAGGAGACAACAAAACACACCTCCTCTCTGGGGTTAAAGCAAGGTGCTTTTGGACTGTCACTGCTCATCAGGAGCCACTCTGAGGATCTGATCACCAGGGAACACCCCACACAGCGCAGCGTACTCTGCTCATGTAACATCATGAGAATCAGGCCTTTGGGAAACCTTCCGAGGCCAGTGCCTGCCTCCAGAAACTCGCCTGGGCACCCTGCCCACCTGAGCACACCTTCAGTCCCCCCCAGGCACCCTCGGTTTACTTGTCTTTGGAATTTTCCAGAGAAAGTCTGATTCAAAAAGTCAACCCTTGCTTGGCTGAGGACAGCTCAGAGGCCAAAAGGAGCTCCTCAGGATCACTAATTACTCCTTTACTGCCTTCTAACAGGGCAACTCACAGAACCTGTCATGGAGGCTGTAACAAGCCTCACCAAGAGCCCCACGCCTGCCTGTAATTAACACAGACCTGGGAGCCAGCGCGCGCAGCCGGGTCCGAGCGCGCACGGCCACGAGCTGACATCTCCTGTTGACTGAATTAGAGCATCTTCTAATGAGCCTCGCTTCAAAATCATTTCACATCCATTTGCTCATGTCAGCATCAATGTATTCGGCATTATCTACCAATTAGTAAACCGGAAAACATTCTTTAGATAATCTAAAATCTCGCTAAAATATTCAACGTGTCATTCATTTACTACAAACTGCCCTATAAAAACAAATTACTGGAACCAGCTGTCACAAAGCAACAAGTGTCTCAGGACAAAGTGGTTTTTAAACCAAGAGCTTTCCAGGACACATGTGATGCACGGGTATTCTGCCTTCATCTCCAGCAGAACTGGTCACTCCAACACTGTCCAGTCCCCAGTGAGCGGGTGAAGCCACTACAGGCATTGATACCACCAGGAGGATGCAGATCACCCTGTCTTGGAGCTCAGAAGGACACCCCGGAGATCAGGGGTGAGGGCTGGGAAGGGGGTCACCCTTTGGAAGGATCCAGTGCTTGGGGCTTTCGCTGTCTGGCTCCTTGGACCAGTCCAGTGCCAAGGATGCATCACCAAACACGAAGGAGGCATGACCCAAACCAGGCACCTCCTCAGGTGTGCAGTCAGGGATGAGCTCCCCCCCCATTCCAGGTTTCTTCAGGACTGGCAGGCTCAATGGGAAGGTGTTTGCCACTAGGTCAGGCTGGCAGGGACCTCGAACAGCTCTCCCTGTGCACCCCAGTGCCAGGGCTGCAGCTCAGGGAGGGCACGGTGCCAGCCCCACAGCAGCACCAGCCCAGTCAGGGGCCACTCCAGAGGGATTCCCAAGCCAACAAAAGCCCTGGCAGCAGCTGGCAGGAGGGATCATCCGCCACCAGGGCAGTGCACGGCCTCAGCGGGGCGAGGATCCCTCCCCACCACACCACCACACTGCCAGAGCCACCCCCAAATCGTCTCCCCTCAGCATCTCCACGTGGGGCCACAAGCCTTAGGAAGAGGACTCTGCATGCCTTGGCAAACACACAGCAAAAACCAGCTTGTTTGGGGTTATTTTGGTATTTTTTATTACTCCAAAGAAGCAAAACCCCTTGGTTTTCCCTAAGTTCTGCAGACACAGGCAGGGTGGTTTGGAGGGTGGCTGTTTGGATTTTTTTTTAATCTCTTGAGCGTGGCAGAGCAGTAAATCTTGCATTATGCTCTGAAGACTGTCAGGTTTGGGCTTCATTTTGGTCTCAGATTAGACCTCTGAAGCAATGAATCTTCCATCACGGAGGCCATTACCAACCCAGTTTTCCTTCATTTTGGACTGCTTTATCCCTGATTGTGTTATCAAACTCACCTCCAACCGCCTCAGCCGTGAGGGGCAAAGCAGACCCGCTGCCTTCCCCTGCACCAGGGGAGGTTTAGGTTGGATACTGGCTAAATTCCTTCTCTTAAAGGATTGTCCAGCCCTGGCACAGGCTGCCTAGAGGGAGGGTCACCACCCCTGCAGGGATTTAAAAGCCATGTGGATGTGGCACTTGGGCACATGATTTAGTGGTGGCCTTGGCAGTGCTGGGTTAATGGTTGGACTCGATGATCTTACAGGGCTTTTCTAACCTAAACGATTCTCTGATTCTAAATTACCATATGCAAATTGTGATCATTAAAAGGCATTTATAAAAATCAAGTAAAACAGCCCATGAATATTGAAAAACGTTTAAGTGTTAAGTTAAACGACAATTTTCAAAACACACGAAGGAAATCTGACCGTAACCAACCAGTCCCATGAAATACCATATCTATCATCAACTTTTTAATTACCAATTGATCAACATGTAGACAGTGTAATAGCTTACAGCTTTTAATTACTGAACTATCAAAATTCCAACCAAAAAAGGAACCTCCAGAGATGAAACTGTAATGCTTGATTATTCACTGCTACATAATGAATGATTTGTTTTTAAACAAGATGTCAAGTTCCTCATGTAATCCATCTGGATGTGTGACTCTGCAAAGCTCACACTGCCCATACTAAGTACTTAGGGCTCCTCTTCTCCCTTCCCTCCTGACCCCACGAGTGAAGGGTTTTTGGGGATTTTCCCCCCTTAAGGCAAAACAGTCCCGAATCAAGGGGCTGACAGGCAAACCAAGTGCCAAACCTCGCTGCGGCTCCAGGCACGCCGCTCCAGCCCGCTCCAAAGGGACAGCTTTTGCCTGGGAAGGAACAGAGGCTCCTTCCAACCTGCCTGTACTGCTGGGAAGCAGCTCTAGAGAAACACATCCAGGGAGGGTGGGCACGGCCCCGCTGCCTCTCGCTGCACAGCGCTGCGAGGATTTGAGCGCGGGCATTACACAGACAAATACATCGGGGTGGGGAGAGGCTTTTATCTCTGCCCTAAATTCAACACTGAGCTGAACATCACATCCACAAATCCCCTCCACACACAATACAGCTGGCCTCTCCTCCCGTGTTTTATCCTATTAACCGTTCCCACCTCAGAACTCCAAATCACCCCCACAAATCTCCGTTTCTGTGGGCAAATGCACAAGATCCACAGGTTTTCAGGACCATGATCAAGATCGCAGAGCCCTCCACAATCCTTCCCCCCCAGAGAGGATTCTGCCAAATCCAGGCTTTTTGCGTTCAGAGAGAGACATTTCCCAGAAATACTCGTTTGCAAATTCAGGTTTCTGAGTAGGGATGTAAAACATTCTGGAAATAGGACTGTTAAACAAGGGCAGTTCAAGCAGAGCCTGTGAGTCAATTAAAAATAAAACTACCAGCAAATAACACATTTGTTCCTTCAGCCCAGTGGCAGCAATGAACATCCCTGAGCCTGAGCCCCTGGTGTATAACCCTACAGATGTTCCCTACGCATATCAACCCGAATAGTTGCTCCACAGAACAGCATCTGTTCCCACAAAAACAGGGAACAAGAGCCTTTTATTTTCCATTTAACACAGCCTTGGAACCCCAGTTGCTGCCAACCAAATCCGACAATACTTCCCCCATAAATTCACCCACTCCAGCCACATCTGGGCTTTGATTTCCACATGGAAACCACAAGCTCCTTCCTCGCACTTCCCTTGGGAAGCTGCTCACACGCCGAGCTTGTACAGATTTCCACATAAGAAATTCAGTAATCAGTCCAGGAGCTGTAAGCACTTATGACAACAATATCTATCAACACTTAACCATATTTACAACTAAATCATGTAAATACCAGGCAGCTCTCCTCTGCATGCTGATAATCTGGACAAATGAAGGCTGAAAAAAGCCACTTCAAGAGGAGAGCAGACAAACAAAACCACGTTGGGTGGGAAACAAGCACCGATGGCACTCCAAGATCACTGACAGCACCGAGGACACGATGGCAGAGTCCCCAGGGCCACCCTGCCTGGTACAGCTACGAGCCCTCAGCCATCCACACCTTCTTGCGCTTGGCTTTGTACATTTCCTGTATATACACGTGTATTTCGTGTCCATTTCGTAAATATTTCATCTATGGCATCTGTATATTTCTCAGAAAAACAGGGACAAGCTGTTTCAACACCTACCCAGAGCTCTTCCCTCTCCATCTGCCTTTGAAATCCTTATAAATCCTAGGAACCAATTTAAAATTAAAAGATCCCAATTTCAGAGAGGCTTTTCTGTCCCCCTCCCTCACCCCCCCAAGATGGACCATTTTATTACACCCATTAAACTGACAAAAATGACTTTTCAGCTGGTTCACTGAAATGCCGCTTCTACAGCAGTTTAGGCAAACACTTTCCCAGACCTTTATAAAGGAAAAGTGATTCCGTATGTAATTGGATTTTTTGGCACAACAAAAATACCAAGTTATTAAAACTCTCACATGGCTTTGGATTGTGTCTTTAATGGACGCCAGCGTCCTCAACTGCTACAAAGACATTTTACATAAAGCAACGAGGAGCTGCATTTCCAAAGCTTTCCCAGAGGATTCAGGGACACTTTTCACTAAGATTCACTCTTTGGGCAGTGAAATCCAGGAGGAGAAGGGAATGATCCCACCACTTTCCTCCAATATCCTCCTTGTCCATGCACACTCACCAACATTCAGATTAATTCCAGCACAAAATCCCCTCATCCCTCAGGACACCCACTGGATTGGCTACTCCACTGGGCTCTCCCTGGGAAGAAGCAAATGACCAGGCTGAAAATAGCTTATTAATTCTCATTTATTTCCTGCAAGACTGTTTCAGCCAGTCCCTATTTTCAGACAGGATTTTTACACCCCCACAGACCCCATCACCCACAGAGAACTATTTCCATTTCCTTATCCTGCCTTGTCCAAAGAAGCCAGATTTAGAGGGGTGCAGTGCATGAGGGGAAGGGGAGGAAGAAACAGCAGCCTGTGAATACAACAGGTTGTCTGGAAGATATTTATTCTTGTAGGAACTGAAAAAGAGTCATTCTGTAGGAAACACTGAAATCCCATTTAATTTGCTAAACCTTTCCCTTCCAAAATAGGAATAAGAACAATAGATCCAGCCAACCTCAACATAAAACAGAGTATCCCAAACCAGACAGCTGGACCGACCCTCCTGAGCTGCATTCCACACACATCATGTCGTGTTAACATGAAAATTTTGGATCCAATTTGCTTATGAGAGCCTGGAGGAGCGAGTCACCCTTTAACTGTGCATCCAAAATTCTCCCAGAGTGATTTAAGAGCCACAGCACTGGGTTTGCTGTAAAGCCTCTGTTTACAAGGCTCCACAGATACCTACAGAGCAATAAGTGATTTGCCTCCAAGTATTTCCTTTATTCCTCATCTCAGAGTGTCTCCCCCTTTCCCTGGTGATGTCTGAAGGGAACTCTGTTAATCTCCCGTCTATCCCACTTTAATCTTCACCCTTCCCAGGGAGACTGCGCTCCTCGTGCTGAGGAAGCAATACCTGGCAGTTATGGATTCAGGGAGTTGATTAAACCTGTGCCTTCTGTTAAAGATTCTATGGAACAATTAAGGGTATAAGACCTTTAAATCGAAGGAAAAGCTGTTTGTGTGGACAGAGCTCAGCAACCTCAGTGTGGGATTCGCGTTTGGTGGCTCTGCCTACTCGGGGATGAGTAACATCCTTCGGAGCCACCCACAGGCCAGCAGCTGAGGAAAACTGCTCTTTAACTGTGACAGGGCAAGAAAAGCCATTGTGTGTCGTGACCCTGCAGACACAGACTCTGAATGATGCAAGTCTTCATTCCAAGCAGCCCGTAAAATCACAGTAAACAAAGGGCAGAAAAGCGCTAAAGGAGAAATCACTCTCACATTTTATGCACCAAGAGAAATCTCCCCTGTATCCACGCTCCAACAGTGACTGTGGACAAAAAGCAGGAGCAGGTTACACAGGTCCTGCTTCATCCCAGCACGAGTCACCACAAGCACCTACATGGGACAGGAGTGTCGCAGTGCCCCAGAGCCCGCGCTGTGCTCCTCACCCTCCAGGACAGGAATGCTCCTGGCACAGCGCACAGCACGGCAACCAGCGAGGGTGGTGAAGGAACCAACCTGCCTGGAGACCCCGAGCTGCTGTCAAGCCAACACCAAGACAACTCTTCCCAAGGCAGGCAGGGCTTTGCCTTTGCTCGTTCCTGCTGCGCCCACCCTGGAAAAGCTGGCTGGCTCCGAGGAGCCCGAACAAACCAAGCGTCCCCCAGCAGCTCTGCTCCACAAAGCTGACGGCCGATGATGACAAGCATTCAGGGCTCTGATGGTTGTCAGGCAGCTTCCCCCAGTGCCAGGGAGCCCAGTCAGGCTGTCACTGGGAAACGATAACGGGAGACAGGATCTCAGCACCGAGCACCAGGAAGGCAGGCAGGGATCTTGGCACAAAGGCTTTCAGAGAGCTGACACCAAACCAGCGCAGCGTGCTTTCTGCCTAAAAGAGCCTGTGAGTGCACGGCAAGGCCCGTCCTCAAACAGCTGAAAACAGCATCTAATTCCACACAGAGTGGGAAAAGCAGGAGGGGCAACCCTTGGGAGCTTCCCTGCTTCCACCAAGCTTCTAACACCACGTCTGCATTAGCCAAAGCGAATGAAGACGTCAAAGAGGCAATGGGAGCACAGACAAATAGTTCCAACTGTGTTTTCAAGCAAAATAGCTTAGAATGAGAATGCAAAACAAACCCAGCTAAAGCAATAGCTCTCTAAATGTGGATATTTCAGGTTCTCATTACTATGAAACCAGTTAGGATTAGCTGAACAACCTCACAACCAAACTCCATGGAACAAAACAGCGTTTCTGTGACCACAGGCACTGCAGCAGTGCAGGTGACCATCCAGACACTCTGGAGCACTGCCAGCATTAAGGACTCTGGTGGGTGGATGGGTGGATGGATGGATGGATGGATGGATGGATGGATGGATGGATGGATGGATGGATGGATGGATGGATGGATGGATGGATGGATGGATGGATGGATGGATGGATGGATGGATGGATGGATGGATGGATGGATGGATGGATGGATGGATGGATGGATGACCACTTGCACCCAGCCAGCACAAAGGCAGTGCATGAAGAGAAGCCTTTGCAGCTGAGCCAGCAGCTCTCCCCCCTGGTTTGACCCATCTGGACCATTCCAACACCTCTCCACAGACAAAGGGCAGCAGAGTTATCCCGTGCCACAGCAGGGCAGCGAGACAGAAATGGCTTTGGAGAAAGTCACCGTGCTTTCCCAAGGTCAGGGATGTATTGGCATCACACAGCACATCCCAGAGCAGCATCGCTGTGATAAATGCATGAAGTGAGAGCACTCTCTCTGCAGAATTAGGGACAGATGTGCCTCTGCTCGGCTACAAAACCAGGGCCGTGGGGGCACAGGGAGCCTTTATTTCTGTGTGTTAGCCCAGAGGCTACACAGAAAGTTCCCTTTCCAGCCCAATTCTCACAGAGCCCGACTTTGCTGCAACCCCAGCTCCAAAGCTGAACACGAGTAATGTTGAAAGTGCTCTGCCAGGGAAGCTGCCAGGCAGCCTCATTTAGAAACAGGGAAGCGGCAACAAGCAGTTCCTCATGCTTGATCCGATTACTCTGATCTCTCTTTTGACGCTGCAGCCTCAGACTCGTATTTCTATTGCTGCACGGGGGGAGAAGGGGAGGGAGGGAATGTCACTTCGCTGCTTCATATTTCTTTCTTCCTGTCACACTTTGGAGAGGGGATATACACTGCAAGAGCTGGAGTGGGAGTCTGGGATGCACCCACCTCCCAGATGAGCTGTGACACAGGCCAGTGGTCCCAGGACCCCACTGGGCCCCCCCCACAGCACCAGCACTCCCAGACCAGCCCTGCTGGAGCCTGCCGAGCCCCAGCATGGTCTCATGCTGTCCATGGAAAATTCACCTCTACAAACAGCATTACTGCTCTGACAAAAAGGTCTGCTTCTGTACCAAATGTCGAGGTCTCTCAGGTCCAAGAGTCAGATCCCATTAGGGATTAGCACCCACGTGCACCTCTGTGAAGAGAAGGGCCCCACAGCAGAGGTCCAGTCAGAGCCACCGACCCGAGAGCCCTGCTGACAACGTGGGGAATGCAATGACATTTCCATTCTGGAAGTAGACCTTGGAGGAGATCATAAATCAGATTCAGGCGCTCACGAACTGCTAAAAGAGGACACCACGAGATCAGAGCAGTTTATTCCAGACGTAACCTGAACCCTGAGGTTTATACACCCAACTCTTCAAGTCTGAGCACAACTTTAGGAGGCAATGTGACCCTGTAGGCAGCCTCTGATGGCTCATTGGATCTCCCTGATCTGCAAGTAGAGATCTCCATCCCCCAAGGTGCCACTGATCAGCAAAGGACTCCAGAAAATGGGACATGTCCTAGGGAAGGCTCAAGCCAGGAGTGTAACTGCTCAGGGCAAACTTCACAGCTGCGTTTGGCAGAGGAGGAGAGTTTCCAACACAACTTTTTCCCACTGCCAAATGCACACCTGGACTTTAAAAAAATATTGGCAATCGTTTACTGTAAAGAGACTATTCCCCCTCCAATGCTGGCACCTGACTGGAACTGCCACTAAGAGAGGAGGGGGGACCTGGGCTGTGTCATTTGGGCAGGACCCACAAACACGGGCAGGACCAAAGCAAACCCACCGCAGACCTGCCAGAAGGCAGCACCTGCATGTGAGACTGTCAGCAAAGCAACAACACCAAGGAGCTGCCAGCATTTCCAGGGACAAAAAAAAAAAACTAAAAAAGCAAAACTAAAGACATTTTCCAGTTAAGCTACAGCCCACAAAAGTTTTATATCTCTGAGCAAAGAGATATGCCTAAGTATGTCTTTGATCCTTCAGACTGGAACTTAATGGGGTATCAAATATTCTACGGATTCACCTTGAGAATTTGGTAAGGGCAGAGTCTTTGTAATGCTCAAGTTTTTAAACCACGGAAGAACACAGTAAATTAAAACCACACCACAGGGTAAAAATAGCCAGCCCAACCCTATAGAGGGACATTGTTGGTCTAAAATAACCAAGAGTGGAGGGCAGCAAATGTCCCTGGTACAATCCAGCCAAGCGTTTTAAATGCAAGCAGCCACAGGCACATACTGCGGGTGAGCAATGTGGTGTGGCCTCAGCAACGACTCCGAGAAACCCCGAGAACCAAATTTCCTTGGGGATTTGTATTCCTTGCTGGAATTTGGAATGGGTGAAAAAGACTGACACGAAACTCAGGTTTTCACAGCCTCGTCCAGCAGCGTACAGTGGTTTGTGGGGCTCCCCAACACCCAACTCAACACCCTGCGAAGATGTGAGAGCCTGATGGGCAACACAGCAGGAAAACCTAGAGGTTCAACAGGTAATGAGGACATTGGGAAAAAGAAAAACTGTTTTCACAGCGAGAAAGGCTGACAGCAGGCGGGTGGTGGTCACACATGGGCAGGGCCATCAGAGGAGTTGCCTGCAGCCACAGTATCACAGCTGGGGCTCGCCCTGCCCTTGCAAATTAAAAACTGGAATAACTAAATCCAGCTCGTGGCCGCACCACAAACGCTGGCTCATCCCGGCGGGGCAGGGCCAGGCCCAGGCTGACAGCTCCCTGCGTTCCAATTACCAGAGCTGAGAGAGAAACCTCGCAGCATTTCCCTTCCAACTCGCCCGCCACACATCCAAACCCACCCTTCTCCCCAACACGCTGCCCTGGAGCGCCTGAGCCCCCGCTGGGCGACCTTCAAAGCGTTTGTGGTGGAGCTCCCCAGGAACCGCAGCAGCAGCTGCTCTCTGCAGCGTGCAATTACATCCCGGGAAAGAGCCTGATTTATGGAACTTAAACAAGTACATACCACTCCTAATTACAACATTCCACCTAGGGTCTCTCCTTCATAGCAGGTTTCCACAGGGTCCCTGTATTTAGCGCCGGTGGGTTTGCACCTCGCAATGGCCCCAGAAGAACGAGCACAACTTAATTTTTTTAACATGTAGCATCCAATTTCTCAGTAGACACTGGCTGCGGGTCCAGTTTTGCTTGTGCTCTCAAACCACTGTGTTAAGTATTCACTTCCTGGCTCAGCTCCAGGGAAGGCTGCAGCCTCACACTCCACTCCCGGAGCCTGCTCAGATCTGGAGCCGCAGACAGGAGCCAAAATGTTTGGATACAGGAGGGAGCCCCTGCTTTCCTGACAGAAGTACCATCGACAGCTACCAAAACCCAGATGAGGAACAGGTTGTCAAAACCTCTATACAAAGTCTGACAATAATCCCTAGAAAAAAAGCCATTCAAGAGGAACATCCAGAAAACTCTGCCTACACACAGAAAGGTGGGTTTGCTTTTTAGGAGCAAATGTGTTCGGAGGAGCGCTCGGACGGTCCATTCGAACAGAGGGTGTCTCCAGGCTGGAACAAAGGTTTTACTCCGGGTGGCCTCAGGCAGACGCAGGGTTAAGGAGCTGACCCATTTTCCTACCAGCAACAGGGCAGAGAGCTCACCGATGGCAGGCACGGTCCCACCGGTCCTGGCAGGGCTGGGGGAAGGCTCGCCAAGCGCCCGGCTGCCGGAGCCAACGCCGTTTGATTACAAAGCCTTCTTTATTTACACACCAGGAAAGACAGTGCGAGGCAAACAAAGGCGACGGCAGCGCAGCATCAGCAGAACGGCCGCTGATACGCCGGGGTCCCGGGGGAGCGCGGCTCTTCTCCGGCCTCCGGCAACCACGGCCACCTCTGTGCACCCACAGCGGCCACCTGTGCCAGGGGATCCCGGCAGTGCCCAGCCCGCGGCGTCCATCCATCCCAACAGCGTCCCCCCGGGCACGTCCATCCTGCAGAGGCGCCGACAGCCGCCCCCTCCTCAGAGCAGAGCACGCACGGAGCAGAGCCATCTCCTCGCCTTCCCGTCCTCAGGAGCCTCCTTGGCAGCGGTTTCAAACCAGATTGTCGTGCTTATAAACCTGGGCTCGACTGCCTACACGCAAGACAAATGAGCCCAAGCTGCAACCCAGATGGATCACTTTATTCCCCAGCCCCTTCCCCGCCGGTGTTTGCGTCGCATGCAGAACGCAGCGCGTGTTGCTGAAGGCCAGCGACGAGCAGACTCGCCTCGCTCGCATACAAAGGCTCCTTGGAAACTCACTCTGTGTTTACAAAGGAGCCTGGCTCAGCGCAGCCGCGCTGGGTGCGCTCGCTGCCTTCACGGGGGCTTCTCCCGGGCCGGGTTGGCGTCGGCAGACACGGAGGCTGCAGCCGCAGCCACCTCTGGCCAGCCCCTCGCAGCTCCGTGCCATGGCCGGGCCGCAGCTCCACGCCAGCGCCGTCTCCAAACACCTTCTGTGGCTTCTGCTGGAAAGTTGTTCTCCCTGAAGTGCCAAATGCCAGCGCAGACAGACTCTGAGTGCCAGCCCAGCGCCTGCCCAATCGCCTCAGAGCGAGCTGAGAGAGCTCCTCAGCCCTCACCCTGCTGCTCAGGGGCATCGGGAGCTCCATCAACCGCACAGCATCGAGAGCAGCTGGAGAGGAACCACAGAGACACACGGATCCACCCGGTCGCACAGGCTCATCCCAGGCTGCCGGCTCCGCTCAAAGCAAGTCTCGCTGCTGCCTGTCGCCGCTCCAGTCGCCTCCGTGCAAGGAGGCAGCAGAACTCTCAGCCTTGCTCCGCATCACGGGGTGCCACCACGGCGGTGACACCGCGCTGGCACCGCTGTGCCTCGGGTGGCAGCCGTGCAGGAGACACAACGACAGCACTCTGTGCTCAGCGCTGACGCTGCTACCTCACACTAATTCTCTCTTCACAGAACACTGAAGCTAACACTGATAGCCTGGAAGAGGGGGAGAATGGGGGGAAAAAAGGAAATAAAGGTCCTCAACTGTAAGGAAATTTTGTCTAAAAGCAGACAGTCTGGGATTTTACCCCGCGATTCACAACATGGCACCACAACCACAAAATATCTGTCTTACCACAACCTCAGCTCACACCGCACGGTGCTTCTCACCCCCGGTGCACAGGTCAGGCACAGCCACTGCGAGCCAGCATCCAGCCCTGCTTTTGTTTCCCTTCAGCAGCCCTGCGATCCCAAATCACAGTTCCACCCGATGGCTGGGCAGTGGCGAATAGGCTGGGCCTGCCGGGGATCACTCTGGCCTCCAGTTAAAAACTGCTCTTCGAGAATTTGAGGTGAGCAAGACAGCAAAACAAAGGATGAATGCGGCCGTCCTAGAGCAGGGCTCGTATTTCCAATCTGGGTGTCTCTCAGTACCAGGGTCCCCAGGTCACACCAGCGGGGGACTCACCAGGCAGCAAAAAACACCAAACCCACAAGCAGCACCTTGTGCCGAGACATCTGAGAAGCGACAACACAAGCGACAAGGAGCGCAGGAACCGCGGGCGCGGGGGAGCCGCAGCGGAGTGTTCCCCGGCTCGCAGAGCTCAGAGCCGCCGCGGTGGCTCCTTTCCTCCGCTCCGGCTCCCCGGAACGGGCTCGGGGCTGCGGAGCACCGGGGTCGGGGCAGAGCCGCCCTTGGGGCTGCCCAGCGCCGCCGGGAAGCGCAGCCCCTGCCGCAGCCGCCGGGAGGGCACGGCCCGGCCCCGCTCGCACGGGGAACGAGCTGGGAACGACCCCGGCCGCTCCTCCACCACCATGCCACCGAAAAGGCCGCCCGGGAAGAGCGGCGAAGGCATGGACATGTACACAGGCTGTGAATAAAGCTCTTTGTTCGCCGGGCTGGCGGCCCCTTCGTCCCCCCTTTCCTACGAGCGGGATTCAACAGATCGCTCAATGGCCTCTTGTTCTTCCCAAACATCCCGGGCACGGCACCGCTCCTACGGCCGTGCGCCCCGTGCCTCCCCACGGGCACACTGGAAACGTGAGCGGCTTTAACGGGGGAGCTTCGAAGCGAAGCCATCGGACACGAGCGCCGGTGGCTGCTGCGGCTCCCGGGCGCGGCGGGCAGCGATGCCGGGCCGGCTGGGGGGCTCGCCCAACGCACCGGGGACACCGCACCCCGAGGCTGCGGCGGAGGAGACCCAACCGACCCCGCTCGGGGGGCTTCGTTAGCCTCATTTAATTCGCGCCCGCTCCAGCCGCAGCGCCCGAGCCCGGCGATCGCCCCGAGCGCGCCCGGCGGGGAGGGGGGCGCGGCTGCGGCAGGGGGCACCGGGGAGAGAGGACAGGAAGGAGAGAGAGGGCAGGGAAGCGAGGAACGGGGAGAGAGGAACACGGAGGAGCGAAGCGCCGCGCAAGTTCCACTCAGATTCCAACAGGTTCTCCGCTCCCGCAGGGGTG
>VXBQ01012697.1:312484-358878 GCA_013400175.1 Phainopepla nitens
CCTGCCACCCCCCAAAGCATCCTCCTCCCGGGCTACCACCCCCGCATCCTTTCTCCCACGGTGCACTCCCGCCAGCGCGCTCCGTGCCGGGAGTGTCCCCCTCAGCATCCCCTCGGCAGCGGGCAGTTCCCCCAGTGTGTGTGCCCCCTCGGTGCCCCCGGGCATCCTCCCGGCAGGACCGCGTCCCGCAGCGCCCCGGGCCGGGCCCCGCGCCGCTGGAGGCGGTGGTGAGCCTCGGCGGCTCCGGGGCAGCGCCGCGGCCGGAGCCCACGAGCCCCCCGGTGGTGATCGGGGCTCCGTAACCGCAGCCCGCCGACCAGTCCGCCTTTTCTGTGGATTTCTCACCCGCGCAACGGATCTAAACGGAGCAAATGAACAAGTAAAGCCCCGGAATCGCCCCCTGCCGTTCCCCCGAGTGCTCAGCTGTTCTGTAACACACAGGACACAGAGCGGCCGGGGTCACCGGGGGATTCATCCCGCCCGGGAGAGGTCCAAGCTTTCCCCCCACCCACGGCACCAGGAATGGAACCATAGAATCGCTGACAATGGATCCATGCAAGCGTTAATGGAGCAAACGCAGAGGATGTCAAATATTCCCAACCTTATTAATTAGGTTATTCTAAGTTAACCTGAGGCAGGTGAATTGTCAGTTCAACTTTATCATCCCGGATTCTGCCAAGATTGAGGTTAAAACCGCCCGGGGCAAGCACTGAGTCACACTGTGGGGCTGGAGAGAGCTTTCACCCTTTGGAATATGAAACCAAGGTGGTTTCACACCCAAGAAAACCCAAAATGCTGCTGCCTGGGACTTGTTTTGGGGCATCACCGCTCTCTGTATCCCCATGCCACTCTCTGTCTCCCACGATGACAAGCCTTTCTGCTCCATGCCAAACACTTGTTTCCTGCTCCACCAGCAGAGTTTTGAGCCATCATAACCGTCACAATTCCATAACTAAGCCAGCTTCTCCTCAGTTAGTGAGAAAGCACTTGTCTTACGCTGGGACGCCAAATTCCCTCCTGTGCAGGAGGACTCCAGCCCCGCTAAACACAGCAGAGCAGCTCCAGGGGCTGCTGTGCCATCCCATTGCCAGGTTCCCGTGTGCCTGTCCCTAATTCCCCAGTGCAGCCCCCCTGCACGGTATCACACACTGCGACCCGCTGCGGCTCAGACATCAGCTGGGAGACAACCCGTGTTAACTAAACAGGTTTCCAATAATTCAAGTATTCTGAGGGTGAGGACAATAAGCAGTAGGAAATACAATTTGCATAATAAATATCAATATCACAACAGCTAAAGCAAACCATGACAAATTATCTGCTGGTAAATGGCCAGGAGATTATAGAATGCAAATTGCAAATCCTGAACTCTAGGAAATGACTTCCCTAACCTCCCACATCTCGTTCAGCAGGCGGAGAGGGACTCGGGATGGACTCGAACTGGCGATGCTCCTGCTGGAGACGTCTTAGTGCCTTCCATTATGCATCAACTTTAATTTCAAGAGGAAAGCGGTTTCCTCTGTCCTGGAAGCTTAGCCTCAGATTATTTGTCACAGAGTGTTTAGCAGTGATGCTGCTGCAGCGCGGGGCCCGTTGGCAGTGATTGAAAGCTGCATTAAATCAAGTCACCAGCAGCAGGGACAGCACGGAGCCGGGAGTGGCAGCGGGAGCGCGGGCACAGGGGCTGGGGCACGAAGGACCGCGAAGGCTGAGCTGACCCACGAGCATGGGGGTGCAGTTGAGGGGGTTACGGGATGAGGTCACTCCCCGAGTCCTGCTGGCCGAGTGGGCGCTCACTTGGGAGCCTGGTGCCAGCTCTGGAGCAAGGCATGAGGCTGTGGCCCAGGGAAAACCCAGAGGCCAGCAATGACTATGGATGCCACCCCAGAACTTTGCATCAGGGTGCGGAGAGGAGCCAGTGACAGAGGAGAGCTCCCAGGACGCTGCTCTGAGCTGCTGGCAGTGAGGGCTGAAGTGCTGCATCCCCTGAAACCGAGCTGTCCCCAGGCCACCAGCTGCAGCTGTAGCGATGCCCACACCAAAGATCAGTTTTCCTTGCCTTGACATGGGTCAAGAGCAGCAGGAATTCCTCCTGGGAGCCTCACCCGTGCCACTTGGAGACCCTTCCCATGTGTCATTCTGGCTCCCCCCGCTGTGGTTTAGCACATCTCAAAGACCAGATGGTGTTTTTGCATTTTAAACCAAATAAGCCATTGTTTGTTAATTCAGCCTTTAAATCAGAGCAGAAATGAACTTAAAAATGAGAATTCCGATCTGTGGTATAATTCCAGAGACAGAGCCAAGCCCCACAGTTTCAGACACAGAGAGAAAGGCAGGAGAAGGATAAAGATAATTTGTGCTCTATCCCCCCGTGACACAGCACAGGACAGTGGCTGGGACATGCTTGGAGAGGCATTTGGAAGCAGGATGAACTCTTAGATCCATGGATGAGCAGCAGCTGCTGTCAACACACTGGGCCAGGGATTGGAGCAATCCCAGTGCAAACTGGCACCAGTTCTGCCACAGCCACCACTGGGAACGGTCTTAGGGGACACAACATCACCCAAGGGGTGGCTAATTACAAATAACTAACACTAATTGCATCCACTGCAGAAGAATTTATGGCAGAAACCGGTTTTGGATGGGATTACAGAACCAATGATCAGTTAGTTCCCTTTCCTTGGTTTCACAGATGGACAAAGGGAGCCAAGGTGCTGTTCCCCGCATCCATGTAAGAAGGGAAGAAGAATCCGAAGCCACCCAAGTTTTCCCCCCTAGAAAAGGGAGATCCCACAGAACTCGTCCAGGTGCAGCAGGAGTTGCCATTCCTGCGTGGCTCTTTGAGCCTCACATTAAAGGTGCTGCAGAGACCACGACCAAACCGCTTCCCCCACGCCTGGCAGTGTTTGTTCTCTCACCATTTTCTGTCAAGAGAAATAAAACAGCTGTCGATCCTAGGGAAAGCGCCGGCTCTCAAATTTTCAAAGAGCTGCATGGAACTTTAGCCACACAATTCACATGAAAGCGGCACGGGGCTAAATCCTGTGTAACTCTTTGAAAATGGAGGAGTTTTGTCAAAAGGAGTCTGCGGAAGAAATAATCAGGTTATAGCATTTCGGATTTAATGCCTCGCCCGAAATGCATCTTGGCGCTGGCCGGGTGTGCCGTGTCCCCTCCTCCTGCGGGACCCCCCTGGGGCCACAGAGATCTCCTCACCCCTGTCCCAGCCAGGGGAGTCCCGAGACACCTCTTCAGAGATCAGCTAAAAGTGCAGCGCCTGATTTCCAGGCTTCCATGTGCTATGACAAAGTTGTCATTGGCCATGGTCTCCCTCTATAAATTCAGGGTTTAGTTACAGCACAAATCGCTCCCAATATATTTTATTTATCTGCCTTCCACTGCAATGAGCAGTGGATTTGCTCAAAGTTTCCAGAGGTAAAACGAAAGCTGGGGCTCAGAGCTGTGCCAAGGACAGAGGGAACGGGGGTTGTCCAGCTCCATCAGGGCTGGGAGCTCTGGGGGTTGGTGCCCAGTCCTGTCACCCAGAGCCCTGGTGTCACCTCTGTACCCCACATGTGCTAGGCACCCGCTGCAATCAGCAGATTTTCACACAGAATCTGCACAATCTGCAAATTCACACAGAATCCAGCCCAATACCCACTGGATATTCCCATTAGCCCCTTTCCTGCAGGTGTGGGGGGCTGTTTTTAAATTTTCATTTTTGTTTCTGGAGCTAAAAGATTCCATTTAATTATTTTTGAGCCATGAGTGTGACAATAAAACGCAAAAGTCTTTTGATTTTGGAGCAATCCTATTGAAGATCTGAGGGGCTGTCATCAGTGCAGCATCAGTCTTCATTATCTGATTCTTTTTTCAATTGGCTGAGCTTTACAGAGCACAAGGCTCTTTCAACAGGATGATAAAGGGGTATTTGAAATAAACAGAGAGAGTCCCCAGCCAGCGAGTACCTCGGATTGCTGCGGACTGTGACTTAATGCTAACTCCTGTGAACTCCAGCTTTTTATCTTTTAATAAAAAAGCCATACAGATGGGATTTTTTGCTCAACTAAAACCTTTGTTAAAAAAAAAAAAAAACACCAAACCCTAAGGAACAACAGATACTAAAAGTATAAAAGTTCTCCCTGAGCAAAGTCTCTTGCATGGATTTATTCAAGACCTCCCCAAAAAAAGAACAATTCCATGGCACTGATGGCTGATGCGGTGCTGTACCAGCCCTGAGGAGGAGTGGGCTGGCTCCAGCTCTGCTCACACCAAGCTGGGGTGAGAGACAATGTCTGAATCACGCTGATATGGGGCAGGGGTGTTTCCACCCCTGGGACACCTGAGTTTACCCAAAAGTCTCCTTTCTGCCCCAGATTCAGCCTCCTGTTTTGGCACAGGGAGCTGCTACGACTGTAGCATTTCGTGCCTGATAAGGTGTGGGCTCCAAACACTCACTTTCCTCTGATCTCCAACAAGCACAACCAGAAAGGTTAAAGCTCCCCAGCCTGCTGAAACAAGATGAAATATTTTCAGATGGTTTTAAAGAAACCAGATTATTCCCCAGTGTAAGGGTAAAGCAGGGCCAACCCAGCCAGCCTGGCTCCTCTGCCAGCCCAACCTTTTTACTGCTGGAGAATGAGGAGGAAGCTATAATTCAGATTTTTTAATTTTTTTTTTTTGAACCCGTATCTATAATTGAGAAAGGAAAGGGGACAAATAATTTTTTGCTCTTGCATCATCCTTCCTGCAGATGAGTCTCTAATGCACCCGCGCCATAAAATGCAGGAACTGTGCCCTCTGCATGTTGTCGTGACAAATTTCAAATCAAGAGGGTGCTTGAATGGGATTTATTACAATTGGAAGACAAGAAATGGTAATCTTTATGAGCCAATGACACAGAGCCTTATAATAGGAGAATGAAGTATCATTTTAAATGTAAAGCAAATTAGATTACTGGGGTCAAACCCTTCTACAGAGACATCATGTCTTCAGAGTGCCTCGTGCATTTGACATCCTCTTTTCAGGTTTCACATTAGCATTTAAGTGTTTTTTAAGTGTGTTTAATATTCTTATAGGAGAAAAGTGCCTAGAAAAGTCAAGACACTGAGATCACAGGGAGGGGAGGAAGGAAGACATCAAAATAAGTGCCAGGGAAGCCACAGCCCTGTGTGAGGAGGGCTCCAGCATCACTGACCCTGGCTCAGCACAGTCCACTCATGAACTCAGCCTGTCCTGCTGCAGAGCTGGGCTCAGCTCCACTCCCCATCCCAGCACACAGATTTCAGTGCCAGCATCTGCTGGGAGTGGCCAGGGACACTCTGGCACTGCCAGCCCAGCCCCACGCTCCAGACAGGCACCACAGCAAATTATTTGGGGCTTTTTGTTTGTTTGTTTTATATAAGCTGCTGGGAGAAAAACAAATACCCCCTTTTGATCCCATCAAAGCCGTTATCTTCCCCACCACATGATGTCTCATGGGTGTTGTCTGCCCCACCTAAATTCCCAAAAACCCAACGCCATCCCAGTGGTGCTCTTTGACCCTGGGGTTTGGAAACATCCAAAAGATGCAGAAGCAGCAGTCACTAGTTCCCCAAATCACAGTACAGGGTTTGAGTCTGCTAAAACTTTGTGCTCCTCATCTGCACAAAGTGAGCCTCACAAAGTGACCTCTAAGGACACCAGCAAATCCAGTAAGAGCATCCACTATAAATACACTGCTACCAGTACGGGACTGGTTTTCCTTCTGGCACCTCATTCCTACAAGAGGCAGCAGATACTGAGCCAGAAAGCGAGGCTGAGATGATTACACCAACGTGAATAGGCACCTGAGCACACAATGCAAAATTGGGGCCGTTCCTCTGATTTCAGAGACTTCACATCTTAATCATACACATACAGCACACGTACCCGAGCGGTGCAGAGGAGAGGGCTCCCAGAAGGGATCCAAACACCCTACATGAAAGGAAGAGCCTTACTTAGCCTAGAGGGAATTTCAAATGAGGTTCAGCATTACTGCAGCTCTCCCTGTCAGGAGCACTTAGGTTTTCACTGACTCCTTTTGTACCAGCCGGGCTCGCTTTGAAGAATTCGCAAACATCTTCACCTTCAGCTCCCATCTGTGCTCCGGCTCATTCCTGGCACGGTGATGGAGCTCCAGAGGCACAGCCAGGGCTGGGACCCAGCTGCAGCAGGTGCTGGGCAGCAAACAGGAGCTTACCACCCCTGCCCCAGAATAGCTGCTCATCTCAGCAGACAGATGAGGGGCCAAGACAAACACTGCTGGAGGGTGAGAGGAAGAAGTGGCCGGTCCTGGCACGCTGCTGGCCAGAGCTGACAGCCCAGGAGCATTCTTGGTGCTGCTCCAGGACACACACTAGGGTCACCAACCCCTCAAACCAGAACAAGGAGACTCTGTTGAGACTCTGTGCTTATCTTTCCTCTCCTTTCCACCTGCCCTCCTCCTCACTGGGGAGCATCCTTCTCGTTCATCACCAGGGACACCACCAGAAAATCTCAGTATGCACCTTCCCTGAGGTGAAGTGCAAAGATCTCACATGGGTGCTCACAAAAGCACCCCAAACTTATCTTCTTAAGCAAAAGGCTTTGCCTGGCTGGGGATTTGGGAGGGCAGACAGGGGCAGGCTGATCTCCAAATGGACTTTGGGGGATAAAAGGAGAGCTGTGCTTTCCAATGGGATTGCTGGGCTTGCTGGCCACCAGCCAGGATGCTGCAAACAGCAGCATTTGCAGGTTGCCATTGCAAAGCTCCTGCTGTTCCCTGAGCTGGACAGATGAGACACAGAAGTCCCTGAGCACAGCCACCCTCTGCTCAGGATCCTCCGTGTCCTTCCTGCCCTGCTCAGCTCCCAGCAGAAACCCAGGCTCCATGCACGGAGCCATTTTACATAAACACACACACACACACACATACACACACACAGGGTTTTAAACATGCATCTTAACCTGGTAATTGCGGGGCTTTTGTAAGCTTGTCTCAACTTGCCGACAGCTACAGAGGAAAACATAATTCGTTAACTCTACGCGAGTATTAAAGAACAAAGCTGGAACTCCCATACAATTATATTTTATCTCAGAGCAAGGTGAAATCATTAGATATTAGTGAAGTGCAGTGGCACAAAAATGATCTGTTAGCGGGGGTTCATTACATTGTATTTCCAGAGCCAGGAAGATCAATGTGTTCATGCATCATGAATTAGTCTCATGCCTTCGTCTTCGCTGCTCTCCGGAAACCCAACATGATCTATCACCAGCCATACATCATTGCTTCAGCATCGCACAGCAATGACAAAGCTCCAGTTTCCACTTGTCACACTGACCAGCTGCATTTTTCTGCACAAGAGACAAAAAATGTTGAGGAGGAGGAAGAGGGTCATTTCTGGGCCAGGCTTCGCAGTAAATTTCAGCCCTTCAAACCTCTCCTGTTTCTGTAGATCCATCACTTTTATAATCTGTGCCTAAACTTGCTTTCCTTGCTCATATCCAAAGCCTGGAAGAGCTGAAGGAAATTGAAGGAATAAATCCATTAAGGGATTCTGCTGAGCGCCTTCCTGCTGGTGCAAAGCTCTGCCTCCTTGGGCGCATCCTCTGGGCTTGTGTCTGGAGCAGAGGGGTTCCCATCCCTCAATCCATTTGTCCTCTCCCCCTCTGAGTCAACAGGAAAAACATCACTTTCTCAAACCCCTGTCAGTGGGAGCTCTCTGGAAGAGCCTCCTCTGCTCTTTCATTGTTCTCCCCTCAGACACCCAGACCAGGAGATGCTGCCTCCCCCCTTGCTCACCACCAGCCAGGGTAAAATCCTGTTTTCCCTGCTGTCTAATCCAGCCAGAAGTTTGAGTGTTCCCTTTTCCCTCTTGGCCACAGAAACATCCAGGGCTGCACACTGCAAATAATGACGGAGAGACAGGCAGAGCATGGCAGTTCCGTGGCCTCTCCCAGCTCCAGCACTGCCCCCCTGGACAGTCTGTGACTCTGATGTCCCCTCGCCATCACAGAGCACCTCCGAGATGTCACCGTCCCTGTTTCACAGGGCACTGAGCTGGGGACCGACGTGTTCAGCCCCGCAGGAACTGGGACAACACCGGGGTGTCCACCACGGCCCCTTCCCTGCCCGTGGGCATCCAGGCAGAGCAGAGGGGCTGTGCCCTGCTCAGCTGGAGGGTGGGTGGGTGGCCAGGAGCTGGGTGCCAGCCCCCACCACCCAGCCAGCGCTGCTTCCGGGCACGGGCCAGGCTGCAGGGTTTGTTTTTTTAAACCCATTGATCAGCACTGTTTGAAACATGACAGTGTGCCAATACTTCCCTTGTTACGTGACAGATGACTGCGTGGACCCAGGGCTAATGCTGCTCTCGCTCCTTATTATTCACTAATGCTCACAAAGCAGCTGACAGTGGGCTGAGCTCTTTAGGGCAAATCGTTTCTTTCCTGGCCTCAGATGCTTTCAAGGCAATGATTCAGCCATGGCTGGTCTCTCAGACTCCCTTTGGGTTTTTCTGAACACCTGCCCTCCCCACCAGGAGGGAGCTGCCAATCCTTCCATGCCCTCTCCAGGGAATCACAGGATCACTGAGGTTGGAAGAGACCTCCAGGACCATCGAGTCCAAGCTGTGACCAATCCCCACCTTGTCCCAGCCCAGAGCTCTGAGTGCCACATCCTGGAATTCCTTGGACAGCTCCAGGGATGGGGACTCCAAACCTCGCTGGGCAGCCCCTGCCAAGGCCTGACCTCCCTTTCCACGGAGAAATTCCTGCTGGTGTCCAACCTGAGCCTGCCCTGGCCCAGCCTGAGGCTGTTCCCTCTCCTCCTGTCCCTGTTCCCTGGGAGCAGAGCCTGATCCCCCTGTCTCCTCCTGGCAGGGAGTTGAGCAGAGTCAGAAGGGCCCCTCTGAGCCTTCTTTTCTCCAGGCTGAGCCCCTTGCCCAGCTCCCTCAGGCATAATTACTCTCCCAGTCCTCCCTGTCACCCCATCATCCTGCCCCTGTCCAGCCCCCGGGCAGAGGCTCCAGCCTCGCCCAGGCCCCGGCTATTGACAGAGCGAGCAGGGAGCCTTTCAGTGCCTCTTTGTTGGTTTTAAACAATGACTGTTGCCAGAGCTATTTTCGCTTCCTCTCCCCCACTTGCCCCCTCCATACAGCGCTGGGGCTCTTTTTTCTTAAATTTTATTTTATTTTTTTAAATCAATGGACTCAGATAGCGCCATACTCGAAGTGACCTTTCGAATCCCAGCCGGAGCCAGGTCAGCTTAAATTGTGCTCTCCACCCCCGCAGAACATGAAAGCCTTTTCATTCCTGGCTGAAGGGCCAGGGAAGAGCGCGGCTGTTTTGAGGACATCCTCTGTGAGCCCGGGCCTGGCACGAACAATAATCGGTGGCTTCCTGCCCTCGGCGGCAGCGCCGCTCCGCCGTGACCAGCACCACCAGCTGCTGCACCCTGGCTTTTCGGCCACCCTGTTTCTGCGCTCGGAACGGCAGCCGACATATCCAGCTGAAATGCTGACACCTGAACGCACGTGGAAATCCAGACAAACCCGAATGTTGTCTCCACAGGGGGGTTGGCAAGCATCCCACCCAACGTGCCTGGCAGGGAAGCGCGGCTCTGAAAGGCTCCGAGCCTTTGCGAGGCCCGCAATCAGGCAGGTATTTTGTCTGCTGCAGAAACCAGAAACCTCACTTTCGTGCCCTCCAGTCCGTAGTTCTCGCACACACCACTAAATTCTGGCATCTGCCTCAGCTGCAGCAGCACAGAGCGTCGCACCAGGAATTACACAAGCCCAATGGATTCCCTGTGCCCCCCTTTCCCAGGTTAAATATTTTCCTCCAGCAAAGAGAAGGAACAGAGCGAGACATGCCATGCTCAGCACAGGCAGGAGCATCTCCTCTCACAGGGAAGCAGGAACAAATTGCTTCTATTTCTTGAAACCTCTTCCCAGGTGTACTTTGCCCTTTCCAGATGGAAAAGGGAGTCAGCTGGGCTCTAACAGTTCTAAATTCCCCTCTGTTGTGGCACCACAGACAGCCTGTATCAGACACATTCAACGACAAAGACGTTCCTTAGTGGAAATGGCCAAATATGCTCTGCCCAGGATGCTCTCCTTAGGGAGTGAAATCCCAGGGCTCTCTTCCCCAGCCTGTGCTGCCCGATGCCCCTGGCACCAGAGGCTCCAACACGCCCTGGATGTGTGGCTGCTGTCAGCACCACCCCAGCCCTTCCCTGGAATGCCATGCCAGGCCAGCTCATTAGGCTCCAGCATTAATCCAAGGGCCAGAAATGCAGGGAGCACAATGGAAAATGAGCAGTGCTGTAGTGATGCAGTTTGGAAAAAGCTGTTTGTTCTCTACAGTAAGCATCCTGCTCTCCCAGCAGAAATCCATCTTCTGCTGCCTTGAAGTGATTTTTTCCCCCATTTTATTTCAAAAAAATGCTCAGCATCTTTTAGCATTTTACTTGAAAGTAAGGACCTCCATGGGCTTTCCTACTCAGAGCTTAAATGAGTAGCTTGCTAATTATTTACTTGACCACTTAGGCTTCTAATATCTGCAAACAGGTTTCAATTTTCTCATTATTGGGAATTAGTCAAAGAGACACTGTGTCACTACAAAAAATCAATGGCTTTGATCATATTTCCTTTGCCACTATTGGATGTTTACAATTTAAGCTGTATTAAATTACAATTGGCTTCAGAGGTCCAGATCTTATCTGGGCTGATTTGCTTGGCCAGTGGAGGGGTCGCATAGTTGAACTCAAGACTTGTTGGACTTGATCCCAGCCAGCTACTGATAAAGAAAACAAATGTTTTAAAAGATAGGGTAGGGGTGGGGAAAAAGCTTATCCTCGGCAGGATTGGTGAGTTGTGTGCATATCCCCAGAGCCTGCTGTGGCTCCAGTGAAGAGGAGTTCATGGAGATGAGGTATGAGGTGCTGCTCCTGCAGCAAGCAGAGGGACAAGGTTGGCATCCCTGGAGCTGGGGGTGTTCCACTGGGAACGTGGTTCCTGGGTACCTGCACATCCCACTCCTTGCAGACCCCCAAAATGATCCTCCAGGTGGAGCAGAGGCCCCACCAGCCACCCCCACCCTGCCCAGGTCCCCGAGGGGCCTGGGGGGACCCTTCAGTGTGAGAGTCAAAGCAGGGACTGACCAACCGTCATGGGCAGGCTCTCAAGTGGCATCACTCAGAGATGCAAACCCTGCTCTGGACATTTTATCTGATTCCAAAGCCTCAGGGAGCACAGGCTGCAGCACAAGGTGCTACAGGGCTCCATAAATATTTAAAAGAACAAAAACCAGGCTCAGTTTGACAGGGACCTGGCTCGCTGTGACTCGGTCCTCATCCTGTCCTTTGCCTGGGCTGGGATCCTGGCCACCCTGCATGTTTTAAATTAATATCCATGACTCTCCTGCCTCCCTGGTAGCACCTTGGCTTTTCAGTGAGTCACAGCAGGCCACCGAGCTGGGACAAAGCCCTGCCTGTGTGTCTCACTCCAGCCTTTGTATGTGGCTTTGTCTCCACGATGTTTTTGTGGAGGGACATGCACGGGTTTCTCTTTCCTCTAGAGCCTCTTCACAGGCTGATTTGGACTGAAGGGTGGAGGAAACAAGCTCGTTTTTCTCGGGCATTGTGTTAAAAATACCTTCACCTCTGCAAGAAGCAGCTGCTGCTCCTCGCTGGCATCTTTCTCTTTCAGACCCTGGTGCCCGTGGTTAAAGGGACAAAAGCACAAGGATAAATTGAAGGGACAGTGCTGCAAAAGAGCTAAATATAAGTGCCCCAAGAGCAGTGTTTCCCAATTTGAGAGTTGTTTGCTGCTGGATTTCTGCTCCCCTGACAAAAGGTCCCTTTCACAAGCCTCCGAGAAAGCGCCAGCGAGCCCTGGGAGCACATGGCCAGAGGGGACGAGGACTGTGGCACACAAAGGCTCTTCTCCCAAGTGCCAAAAACCAGACACATTTCACTGCCCACGCCTGGGAAGGCGGCAGCACAGCCCTAATGAGGCTGGGTGTGGGCTGGGTGGCCCTGAAAGCGCCCCGAGCCAGCGAGCAAGATGTGATCAGCAAACCTGAAATTTGAGGGATTTTAAGCGCTTTTGACTGGGCATTTTATTCCTGTGTAGGATGCATCCGAGAGATCTATTATGGCTGTCAGGCAAGGCTGGGGCTGCAGAGGAAGAGTTAAGTGATGCCCAGTGACACTCGCTGTAATCAGATTTTCACATTGTTGGAGGAGATACAGTTCCTGAGCTCCCCAGCTGTCCGGCCTCATAACCAAACACATCTCCCAGCACGGGCGGGACGCAGCTGTAACTGAATCCCCGAGGAGGCCACGGAGCCCAGCATCAGCCTGAGCTGACCAGGAGCACCCCAGGGCAGGGCTAATGCTGTGATGGAAAACCAGACTGCCAGAGCTGCTCCCCTTCCCCTGCGCATCATCTGTCATCGAGCCCACATGGAAGTGGGGGGATGTTCTCCTCAGCACAGCCACCAGCTCACACCCCAGGCAGGGGATGAGCCCAGCTGCAGCTCTGGCACAACACATTCAGGAGACTCAGCCACTTTCTGAGGCCAACAATTTAGAAAAAAGCTGAAATCTCCACGTCACACACAGGTTACTGGGGTTTTTCCTTTCTCTCTCCTGGACAAAGAGCTCACTGGAAAACAGGAGTTAAAAAAGACACATTTGTGACCCAGCTTGTGTACACCTCAGAGCTGGAACCCTGACTGCAGGGTGAAGCCAGTAGTGAGGTGGTGCCTGTGCCCGCTGAAACTGGAGCCTGGGAGCACTGGGCAGCCCAGCGTGCCCGTGGGGATGGCCAGTGGTGCCTGAGCCCTGGACACAAGGCACTGCACAAACACAGGAGTGCAGCCCAGAAAAGGAGGGGGGCACACACAAGGATGCACAAGTCACTGGCAATACATCCCTGCTGGTGGTGCAATAAAGTACATAAAACCCTTATTTTTCTTAATTATTCCTGATATTTCACCTGTCATGTTGTCAGCTTCCTCTGAGAGCAACGATAAATAGTGCTTCTCATCTCACACCCTCAGGGAAAGCTTGCTATTTATTCCTGTGATGGGCAAGACATCATGACTAATTGGGAAAAATGGGAGCCTGCTTGCACCCCAGCAGGAGAGGTGTCATCAGTGGCTGCTCTGGGGGAGACAGGCGGGTTTGGGCTGGGGACCTTCAGTAGCTGCCCCTGAGGCATTTGGTCACTGCACTTTGGGAGAGGGGAAGGGTGGAAAAGGGGTTCCTCCATCCCCCAAGGATTGAAATCACAGGATTAAGGGATTTTCCATCAGGTAAGTGGTCCTAAGTGGGCAGATGCATTGTCAGACAGGCTGCCCAAAAGGTAAAATATTAAATTATGGAATTGGGCTGTCCCTCCATCCCCAGTCAGCCCCTCACAGACCCAGGGAGTTCAGCCTCTGCACTCCCATCACAAATCCCAGCCAGCAGCACAGTTCCAGGGGTGGGAGGATTTACTCTACCTCTTCCCCTGCCACCACCCATACTCCCATCACAACAAGGTAATGGCAGTCATGCTGCAGAAGACAACTCATGGCAAATGCAAATACTTCAGATTAAAAGTAAGGAGAATTCATGCAGACGTTGCTGTGACCACAGAGAAGAACAACATGTTCTGTAACTCTCAGATATGCACCAAGCACCAGAGGCAAGGCAGCCTCATCCCTTCCCTTCTCCCTTCTTCCACCGGGGTGGATTCATCCTAATGAATGTCCTAAAGACACACAGGGGTAAAACCCTCCTGTAGGTGCAGAGACAAGGCTGGTGTTCACCAGTGCCAGCACAGTTCCCTGGGGAGGGGGAAAGAGGTCCCCACGCCCCCAGCCAGTCACAGCATCTGCACAGCAGCCGGGAGGGAGCTGGCAGAGCCTGTTCCCGGTGACATGCGGCGAGGGCTGGGCAGAGCTGGAGTCTTGATGTTGGGAAAACTAATGAGCACAAAACTCCTCTTGTCACTGTCACGTCAGCGAGCGCCGGCGCGGATTGTCGCAGCCTGTTCCGCACTGTCATGTCGGGTGAGAGTTATTTGTTTGCAAATTCCACCTCTGGGCACCAGCCCCCTCTAAATAAGCTGTCAGAGGCAGCGGCAGGTGGGACAGGTGCGTGGGGGAACTTCCTCACAAATCGATGTAAAATAAGAGATCGCGGTTGGCAGATCTCTTAACCGGGAGCTCAAAGCAGGCGCAGGCAGCCGTGGGGAGCAGCACACCTGGAGCAGCATTGCAGCCCCGCCGCGGGCCCGGCAGCACCAGCTGCACTGGATGCACTGGGAGAGCGCCAGCCCCAGCTACGGGGGCTGGACAGGGCACAGCAAACTCCTGCGTCAGAGCCGCAGTTATCCAGGATTTATCTCGGCTAATGTGCCAAGGCTGCCAGCTCTGCTGCGTTCCCACCCATCCTGCTCCGGGCTCCCGGCCATGCTCTGGTGATCCAGAGCTCCGCATGATGAGCAGCTTCTCCCAGAGCCACGGGCTGGGAGCGAGGGGAGGTGGATGGGACAGAGCTGGAACGGGCCGAGGAAGAGGCGTCGTTTCACCATCAGCCCCATCTTCCCAAAAGCCCGGGTGCCAACGAGCCGCCGGTTTGTGCCGGGCTCCGCAGGCTCCCGGCACCCATCCAGGCGGAGAGCGGCGCGGGAACGTCGCTCCTTGCAGCCACCGCCGGGCTGAGAGCCAGCTCGCACCCTCTCCCTCTCTTCTCACTTTCATTTCGGGCTCAGCGCTGCCTCCCATATGCCGCCAACGTTCCCCATTCATAAATCCCCGCGCCGCGCTCGCGTCTCCGCAGAGACACTGTTTACAGCGAGAGCCAGGCACCGGAGCCTGCCTGCCAAGCACATTCCAGAATCCGGGAAGACTCCAAGAGTTGTGAGAAAATGTGGAAATGACGTCTTCTGGAGTGCGGGTGGGTGGAAGGCGGGAGATGCCCTCTGGGCTCTGGCACCTCAAAATGGGCCAGCATTGGCCCCAGCCAGGATCAGCTCGCTGCCTTCCCTCCTCAGGGGTCGGGAGGGAAATCGTCACCTTTGGCACAAAGTGCCTGACCTGTGCTCAGAGCATCCCACAAGCAAAGCTACTGGAGCCTCTAGGAGGTGAGGAAAAGGTTTCTTCTTTAGGAAGGGGAGCAAAAAGGAAAAGAAACCCCAGAAAATATCAGAGCACCCAGACATTTCTTCACTCAGCAGGGATTGGTGGAATTCCTGTTTGCAGATACAGTTTCTTACAGCAGGCTGGTAAATTAAATTAAAGCTATTTACTCTATATTTACAGGCTTACAAATAAATCTCAGAAAACATTTTAGCAAGAGAGGCAGGGGGAGGAAAAGCATTTTCTAGGCCAGATATAAACAAACAGGGCCATGAACCTCCTCAAAATTCCTTATTAGCTCAGGGAGAGGGGAGCTGGGGGTTGGAATGGTTGGAATAATTCAGAGCTAGGGAGAGCAGCACTCCTCATTTGCAGGTAACAGGAAAGGAATAAACCAAAGTGGTGCAGTGTAAGGGAAGAGCTCTCCTGATCCCACATCTCCTGCCTTCACCGGCTGTGGCACCAAAGCACAACATCACCACCCGTGGCACCACCAAGGCAAACAGACCCAAGCCAGAGCCAACCCCAGGGGCTTAATGAGTTGGGAACACATTTTCCACCTTCATGGAACAACTGGCAGGCACCATCCATTTTAGATTATTCTAAGTTGCATTTAAGGCTTCTCTTGGGTCATCCCCAAAAGCTCCAAGGCAAAGCCTGAGTTTGCTTCTCATTTGCACCCTTTCCACCTCTGCAGAAGCCAAAGGAGAGATGCTGTTAACAGCTCGAGCACTGTGGGATCCCCGCACTCCCAACATGATTTTTCTTTCCAGACAGAGTCTGGCACTGATGGTTACCAGGCAGGAAGGAGCAAGCTTGGCTTTGGCACTCGCTGTATGACCAATCTCTGCTGTCAAGGGGCACAAAGACCCAACCAGAAACCCCACCCCGGGGCCAGGAAGCCAATCCACATACTCAGGACATGAGGTAATGAGCTCAAAGCCACACACCTAAACATACAGCTTGTAAATGATTAGCCCCATGTAATGAAGCTCTCTTTGCTGGTGAGGCATTAACCAGGGAAGGCATGGCCTTCCTGACTCCAAGCAGCAGTCTCTCCTGCATTCTTGGGTTTCCCAGGAAATTCAAGATGGAAAGCCCCATTTCAAAGCCACTGTTCCCAGACTTCCCCTGGAGTGCAAGCAGGTGAGCCCACAGTCACAGCACACACTGCCAGAACCCCTTGGGTCACAGCACATCCCCTCTTCCAGAGGCTGATTTCGGTCAGTCTGAGGCCATATCAGAGCAAGCCCTTTTTGAGGCCACATGCCAACTTTGCCAGTGTTCACCCCGGTCCCCAGCTCTGCTGTGATTCAACCAAGGCAGCCAATTCCTTCTCTCCTCCCACACCCACAGTACCTAACACTGGGTCCAACACCTGCCTGGGGTTCCCCTACAGGACAGGGGAGCAGCGTCCATCCCACCTCCAGCCTTTCCAGCAAGAAAGCCCACCCCACTCCTGCTGCGAGCTGTGACCCAAAATCCTCAGCCTCATCTCCCCCCTTGTTTTTTCTGTTCGACTACAAACTGGGAGCTAAATCAATCCTTTCCCAGCGCTGTGCACGGGGCCGCTCACCGTGCCCTGCTTCCCTTTGAACATCACCTGCTTGGAAATAAAGAGCTTGGACTAATCTATAAAAATATTTTGGATGCTGTGTTCAGCAGCTCTGTTTCTGCTTTCTTCTTGTCCTCCCCGATTGACACAGGTGTCTAAGAATAGTTTCCATTTGATGCGGGTATCATTAGCGATGATCTGGCGGGCGCTGCCGGTGCCGCCGGTGCCCGGGGAGCCGGCGCCGCTTTCAGCCTCGGGCTCTTTGTTGCGGAGCGCGGGCTCCGTGCGGGTGACGGAGCCGGGGGCTGTTTGCTAATCAGGCTGGTGGCTGCAGCCATCCGGTGTGCAGATAATCGGGCTCCAGCTCTGTCTCCAGGCAGCCGGGGTGCAGTGAATCTGCGGCGCTGCAGCGTGGGGAGCGCTGGCAGGACGGGGCGGCGGCTCCTGGCACCCAGAGCGGAGCCGCAAGTGCTGCAAGCAGGGAGCAAGGAGAAGGGGAGCGAAGCGATTCCTCCTGCCCTGAGTGAGCCTTTCCCCAGCGGGAGATGGAAGCGGAGGGAGCTGGCTGGTGGCTCCCGACCTGCGGCAGAGCCCCTCGGCACGGCAGCCTTGGCACCCACGGCTCCCCTGCATGAGCTCAGCACATTCGGTGGCACTACAGAGCTTGTTAAGCAATTCCTCCCTTTCTGCTGACTTCTCCAGCTCTTCTAGACGGAGGCAGAGCGGGCAGCCATCCTGAAATGCCAGCGTCGCTCTTGGCTCCCTGCTCCCTGGGTGGGCACCGGTAGCCCCGCGCCTGCCGCAGCTCCCCGCAGGAGGAAACACCCGGACCAGCGCAGAGCCCGCTGGTCTCCCACAGCCCGGGAGGGCACCGAGGGGACAGCACACACGGGTCAGGGCCCATTCTCACCGCTCATCCTGTGGGAGGGAGAGCAACGACCGCAGACCCTTCAACCCCGGGGCGAGAGGCACCGGCTCAGGCCCATCACAGGCCCTTCCAGCAGGGCTCAAGCAGGAGCTCACAGAGGGAAGAAATTTATGCTTTTGCAGGAGACCAAGCAACAGGCTCAACGACTCCCTGCATTTTCCTCCTCCCTGGAGCAGTGTGCAGGGAATGCTGTGTGCGAGGAGCAAGGGCCCTGCACCGAGCAGGCTGCTGGAGAGGTTGTAATCCAAGCTTAAGGACAAACAGCTGGTGATTAAACAACAGATGGGAAGGAGGGAGAAGGGGACAGATTTCTTCCCCCTTCCCTGCTTGTTTTTTTTTAAATTTTTAATCCATTCCCATCTCAGACAGAATGCAGAGGAGAGGAAACCCCCCATACACACTCTCCAAAGCAGAGAAGGGTTTAATTTGCACAGATGTTCGGGAACAGAGAATTTCGCACAAAGTGTTACAGCCTTTGGGGAGAGAGCACACTTAAACCCCTTCCTACCTCTTCCCAGACCAGAGATCCCCAAAGCTGTAAATTTTTCCAGGGAGAAGACTAGTCAAGAATCTGGTCTGGCAAATAGTTTTTCCCCAGCTATTTCAGCCCTGATGCCTCATCCTTCCAGGGATTTTCAACTTCCAAGAGAGAGCAGAAATCCCTTCCTCAGCATCCCAGAAAGAAAGGATCAGACTCTGAAAGAAGCAGGGTGCCATAAAATGAGAGCTGGATACTGCACTGCTCATCTCCCCACAGCCCTTTGGGATGTCTCCCTGCACAGGAACAGCGGGGAATAAAGCCAGGGTTGGTTTTAGCTTGGGTTTTCTCCCTTTTCTGCAGAAAGAGCCCTCCTGTGCAAATGAGCACCATGATAAAGTATGCAAGACAGGCTTCCCTTTGGAAATGGGAGATTACAGCCGAGGGATCACAGGAACACATGCAGAAAGCAAGGCTGCCGCTTCTTCCCCAATTATTGTGCACTCTCGGCTCTATTTTGTTGACCTCGCACATTTCAATCAGGCTCCAGCACATTCTGCCTTCACCTGCTCTGAATCAAAACCTGGAGGGCTCAGATCTCCCTGCAAAAGAACCCTTTGATAAGCTTGTTACGGATGCCAGGCAGCTCTGGTTCGGAGGGAGCTTTTGTACAACACCATTGCAAATTTATGTCGTCACCCGAGAAAGTTGCGGGATTTACTTGGCAGCATGTGGGAAGGTGAGGGAGCTGAGGCACTCTTGATTTGCTTCAGCAACAAAGGGCTGGAGAGGAGGAGAGCACTCCCCAGCAACCACGGCCAAGGGGAGAGCTGCTGAAGCCGGATCTAACAACAAAAAAAACCCGACTAAAATCAAAACATAGAGAAATTGGGGCACTCCGTGGAGGGTTAAAGGCAGAAACATATGGCATTGCCACCACATTTGGGTTGTCAGGCAGCCAAGGATCACTGCGGCTGCTTTAAAGAAACACTCACCCACAGCCAGGGTGCTCAGCACTGGGGCTCCAGGAGCACCTCTCGGAGTATCTGACAGCCCCTGGGGCTCACCAGTGAGCTTTGCCTCTCCAGAGCCAATCTGTGCTCCCCACTGATGGCTCTGCACTCAGACACTTGAAGGGAAGGGCTGAGGCTGTCTGGGTGCAGCCCAATTATAGCTGAGGGCTGCTGAGGGTCGAGACAAGCTCCATCCTGAGGGCTGGGCTGTTCTGCTCGAGCACTCGTGGACTCTCCCACCTCTGCTGTGACCCAGGCAAAGCCAGCTCATTTTTCACACACAAAATTGTTCTTGTCCATCTGCACAGCTCCATGGGCACCGGCCACTTTCTCCTGCTGCTTTTCATCTCTGTGCTAGAGCTTCCCTGATTTTTCAAGCTGTTCCCCATGCCTTTCCTCAAGGTCTCTCCGAACACGTCCCACAAGGTGTTTTATACTCCTGGAACACCCCCCTGCACCCATCTCTGGCTGCACAGCGCAGTGTCCAGCACCCTCCCTCTCACCCAGGAGGGGCTGCAGTCCCAAGCATGTCCCCTTCCCTGCCCTCCACATCTTTCACTTTCCCTCTGCATGGTAGAGTTCATTTTTGTGATGAAAGCCCAAGCTGGATCTTGTGTTTTTCCATGGTTGTGGCTGTTGGCTCACAGACTCTCCACAGCAGTGAGGGAATCCAGCCCTCTGGCACGGAGCAGAATAACCCAGCACATGCAAACTCTGCAGGGTAATTGGAAACATTTGCTGCTGCTGCTCTGTGGAGGCACAGGGGCACCAGGAATGTTTTCCTTCTCCCCCAGGTTTGTCTCATGGAGCTCCAGCACCCGAGGCTGAAAGAATTTAGCTGAGTTCATGACCTCTACAGGCCCCAAACCCAGAGGTTCAGGCATTTTTGTGTTCTGAGTTGTCTCTTACCTGAAGAGACTCTTGTCTTTCAACCCCGTGTTCAAAGAACTGCCAAATCCATTACTGAGCCGAAACCAGGCTCCCTGCTCTGAGCAATGAGTTATCCTCGGACTTCTTTGGAGCAGATAATGATGATAAACCCAAGTGTTGGATTCACACCTGGGTGCTCTGGATACAGCTAACATCCAATACCCTGCAGGTAATTTTGGCATCCTTGTCTCTCATTCCACCCCCAGCCAGCCCAGTGACCAGGGCAGCCATCACCACACTGCTCCTTCCTCTTCTCCCAAATCTGGAGGACAACCCCTAATTTCCCATAACCATGAGATGACAGGGTAGAAGCAGCACCAGAGATTACAGCCAGCGGGCAGCAGGGGTTGTTTTGTGCAGCAGAAGCACATTCCAGTCCAGGCAGGGTGCTCTCACCCAGCATGCTGGAGAGGCGACAGCACCGCGCCTGCTCCCTGCAACATGGAGCCCACACCCCAACAGCAGCCCTGAGCTGAGCATGGTGCTTTCCAGCACAGCATTTCCTCTCCCAGTGCCTCAGGGGAGCGGGCACAGTGCAGGGAGGGAGCCTCAGAGTGAGCATCCATCCATCCATCCATCCCTCCATCCATCCATCCCTCCATCCATCATCCATCCATCCCTCCATCCATGGATCCATCCATCATCCATCCATCCCTCCATCCATGGATCCATCCATCTATCCCTCCATCCATGGATCCATCCATCCATCCCTCCATCCATCCCTCCCCCAGTGCTGCCAGCAGAGCTAAAGGTTGCTCTGCGCCTCAGCCCCTGAGAGCAGATGGAGCCAAGGCAGGATTGTGTTATTTCCACTGTACTGCAGCAGAGCTGAACAGAAAACTGTAATAAACCTCTCACAGAACGTCCCTCAGCACAGAGCAGAGAGAAAGCAGCTCAGCACAAGGGAGCTTAAGGAAGCCACGCTCTGCAAGGCAAGCCAAGCTCTGCCAAGCCAGGGCCCTGGATCACACACACTTCCACCAGACTCCCTACTATTTCCTGCTCTCTGCTGCTGCGAGGTGTAGGGCCACATGAAGGAGGATAATTCAGCTCTCACTTCGCCTGGCCCTGCTGAATGGGCAATATCAGGCTGCAGACACAATTAAAATCCTCAAACGTGCAAAGCCAGAGACAATTAGTTCGTACTCCAAAATAACTTTGCCTCAGCCCCAACTGAACATGCCAAAATGCCAGAATAAGTCTTGAACTTGCAGATGCCCCTGCATGAAATTTAAACCTGGCTTTCCCTGTTCCCTCTGCCCAAAAAAACCCGCTCTGAGCACGAGAGAAGGCATTGCCAAAGCCGGGGATGCTTCAGTAAACGAGATGCAGGAGCCAGCGGATCGTTCCAAGTCCTCCCCCGAGAAAGCAAGCTGCTTGCAAACAGATTTGCAAGTAGTGAGGGGGATAAAAAAAAATAAAAATCTGCCAAGTTACTCATTCAGGAGACATTCAAAGCAGCCAAAGGACAAATCTCTCTACACTGTGCAACATGGTGCAAAAATCCCCAAGTATTTCATCAGAGGCGGATGTGTCAGAGCCATCAGGAGGGCAGTGCCCGAGCTCTCTGCCCAGGATGGTACAAAGGATACTGCACAAAGAGAGGCTGGAAATGTGAGAAACACCCCTCTTCTCTATGCCCCTGCTCTTGATTAATCACCACCAGATCTACCCTCAGCAAACCTGCTCCAAACTGTCTCAGTGAACAGCCCCAGTTTTGTGGCAGTGCCTCCAAAGTCCTTGTTCAACCTCGGGAGCACCTGAGCAAAGCAATCACTCCAGATGCAATGTGGATTGCCCTCCCGGCCCAAGGATGGGAGTTTATTAGGCTGCGGCCCACATCAGAGTTATTGTGCTGTGTTAAATTTATTGGTACTATCTCACCTCATTAAATGCTTAAATAGACCTGACAAGACAGAAAAATGGGACTTAAAAAAAAAAGAAAAAAAGAAAAAATGGGAAGGAAGCCGGTGCTCACATGCTCAGAGTCACCTCTAAGGCAGCAGCCTCTGGAGCACGCAAGGAGGAACAGGAGGGAAGGGATGGCCCACGTCACCAGCACAGCTGACATGCTCCTTCCCAGGAAACCCCAGAGAGCTCTGGCATCACTCCAAACCCCACTGCCCTCTCCAGCCAGAGCAGAAGGCTGGGATGAGGAAGGAGAGAAGGGAGGAGACAGGATCCATCCCATCCGTGCTGTTAAACCTGGCTCAGCCTGAGCAGGCCAGGGCTCCGCTCTTCCCACCCGACACCACACTTGGCTCTGCTTTAGGGGGACAGCTCAGCAGACGGGCTGTGGGAGCCCACTGCCCCGTGCCAGGGCTCTGTTCTGCTGCTATTGCTTCATTAATTACCCACCTGTTAGTGGTAGGAGGGATTTATTGCAGAGGAGAACCAGCTCCCAAGCAGTTAAAGGTCGGTGACTGGTTCAGCTCCTTGGCTGGGATTTACACACACTCCACACCTGCAGTGGGTGTCCAGGGAAGCACCATCCCACATCACCAGGCACACACAGAGGTGACACCCCCTCGCTGTGGCCAGACCCGTGTCTGCATGTGCTGCTCTGGCTTCCAGAGCAAATCGTGGCCAAAGGGGCCAGGGAACAAGAGGCTGTTATTTCCCCATTCCAGGGCTATTACAGCTACAGAGGGAGCAATGCCCATTGACTGAAGCAATGAAACTCCGCTCCCCAGCTGGGATCTGATCCAAAACAAGGAGTCAGGACAGAAATACCTGTGCCCTGAGGACTGCAAACGGCTCCAGGCATCAGCAGCCCCACAGCGCAGAGCAGGACAGGCAGATGAAGTGCCCTGTCCTCATCGCAGGCAGTTTGTGGCTGGAGGGAGCCATGAATTCCAAGTTGTGCATCCCCAGGCAGTGCTCAGCCCGCTGGAGTCTCTTAAGGAAAAGATGCGCCTGAAATCTTAGGAGCAAGTTGTCACACCAGAATTTTATGTGCCCTGGGAGAGCCATCGCTCGCTCGAGCAGCCTCCGCAGTGCCCGTCCCTGTGCCAGGCACTGGGGAGTGCCATCCTGGCCTCCAGCAAGGCTCCTGCACCAGGCAGGTGTGCTCCTCAAACACCAAACATCTCTGAATTCCCGGGAGGAGCCATGCAAATCCCAGCTAATTGCTATGGGGTGGCCTTTGGCACTCCTCAGGTCACTCCCTGCCTTTTCAGCACTTCAAAGTGACTCCGGGCCAGCGCGTTCTGCTCCCGAAAGGAGCTGCACTTGGGAATGGGCTGCTTTTCCCACACAACTGCCTCACTCTCACAATGACAGGGAGATTATCTGAAGAGACCTTCGCTCTCATTTAACAAATTAAATGACTGGATTTTTCATGAGTTCAGCATCTGAAGTACTACGCTGTTTTTGAAAATCCTGGCTGTAAATGTCATCATGCTGGGCCCTTTAGAAAAACCTGACTGCAGGAGTGGCTGGGAACCTTTGAAACCCAAATCCTGCACTGCTGAAGCGCTGACCCTAAATCGATCCTATTCAGGAGCAGACACCCATCTTTGGATGTGAAATTTACTCTCTACCTTCATTTTTATTTAAAGTGGAAGCATTATAAAAGGAGGCAAATAGTGGAAGAGCTGAGTACGCCTTTCCCCCTCGTTTCTGATCCAACAGCACCGAACAAATTTCACGCAACCACGTCCTGCATCCAGATCCTCCTTTTCCCTCTTGGAGCATCCATGGGCAGGCTCTCACCTTTCCCAGGACAGCTCCAAGGGCACGGAGCCATGGCTGTCACACTCCTTATTAAAACCATCACAGTCCCTGTGTAGTCAGAGCACGGACACAGAGGATGCCCTTCCCTCTGGTGATGCAGAGTGCTCCCTTCTCCCCTTAAAACTTCCTCTGGAAAACCTACACCCAGTTTGTTCCTCCCCATTCCATATCACACAGAGCACATGGATCACATAGGAATGTCAACACACCAGGGCTCAGGGCCTGCTCAGGAGCTGGAGCTGCGGGCAGAAGAGAGGCCAGAAGAAAAATGCAAAATAAATATAGAAATAAATCCCTGGCTAGAAGCCGGAGAGACCAGCCTGCCTCACATTTCAGCCTGTATTTGCAGCCTTGCTGCAGAGGGGTGAAGGGCCTGGGGCAGGGAGCAGCACTAGGTGCATACACACTGCCCAGCAGGTCCCAGGACAATGCCCGGCCCCAGCCCAGCAGCCTCTGCCCTGGCTTGGCTCCAGCTGCTGAACTTCCCCTTCTGGCAGGCCCAGACTGCAACCCTGGGCTGGCACTGCCCGCTTCTGCCTTCCTCAAGTGAGCTATTCTTATCTCTGCTGTCCCTGTGCCCTCAGCCAGGCCCAGGGAGCAGCTGCTGAGGGGGGCATGCAGCAAACAGAGTGTGCAGGAGAGCAGAGCCTTGACAGAGCCCTCACATCCCCTGGCTCAGCCTTTGAGGGGCTGCAGCACCTCAGAGCCTCTCCAGTCCTGCTTGGAAAGCCGCCAGAGCACCAAAAATCAGCATCATTCCCGCTGTGGCTGCTCCAAAAGCACCCTGAATGTGGTGGAGGAGGATGCTGAGAGCCTCCCTGCCAGCGCTTTCCCCAGAGAGGCTCCCACAACACAGCCCCAGCCCTTCCCTGCCTCCACACCCACCAGCCACCCTTCACCGGGCACAGCATCGCACCAAAACTACACCCAAGAGCACAAACCCTGCTGTAAACCCACAAATTTAATATGCAGAGAGTGAATTCTTTAAATAGAGCCCTAAAAAGCAGCCTCATGCTGTAGGAAAAGGGGGAGTTCGGCGTATCGAACAATAATAGCAAGATATTATCAATGTAGAGCTGTGATTGTGCCATATAAAAAATAAAATACACACTGGTTAATCAAAGAACTACAGACACTTTTAAGTAATCCCAACTCTGGCTTTGCATAACTCCATATACCGCCAGCAGCACTCCTGTCGACCACAAGAGACCATCATATACATCAAAAATTCTCCTTTAAATTTATTTTCTGTAAAGATTGGTCTTTTGAACTGCAGTGGTGGAAGCTTAAGGGTACAAAAATCTGCCTTTTTTGTCTCTCCTTCTCGCGGAGGATGCTGATCTGTGGGGAAAGTGCTGCCACAAGCCTCTGTGCCTTGTCAAGATACCCGTCCTTTTCATGGATCACTTCTTTTATCAGCCACTTGATTAAGACATTAAAAGAAGGAAGGTGAAGGAAGGTTGTGCAGCAGGAAAAAGGCAGCAAGAAGCTTCCTCCCCCTTGAAGGCTGCATTAAAACTGCCTGCTGTCCTTCCAGGAGCTGAGGTTACTGGGAAGCCAAAGCAGCACCCACCTCTGGAGCCACCGCTCCTGAGGGCAGGGCAAAGAGCCCCCAGGACCAGGCAGAGCCTCGGCAGGGGGAACAGCCCCCAGGGCAGTGCCTGGGAGGCTCTGGGGCAGGTTCCAGCTCCAGGTGCAGGATGGTGGGACCCTTGGGATGGTGCTTCCCTTGGGAAGGGAGCAGCAGCAGGCTCCTCTCCAGCCCTGGCCCTGGCACCTGAGCATTAATGGCTCAGGTAACAAAGCTGCATCCCGCTGCATTAGAATGGGAACTGGGGTTAGGTTTTATCGGCTAAAAATGTCAAAAATAGTTATGGCCTTAAGGCACAAGCACGGCTGGCTGGAAGCCCTGGGGGTTGGAGGGTTGGAGCTCAGATGTGGGATCTCTCTCGGAGATAAAAGTGGTACATCACTGCCTCGACTTCCCTGAAACTCGGCTTTATATGTAGTGTCTTACATTGTCAAAGAAGTTCATAAAAGTTAAATTAAATACTTGCACTTCCCCTGTGAGACATCAAAGCCCTCCTTATTGTACCGGTGGGGACACCAGAGGTGCAGGCAGAGCCAAGCCCAGCACTCAGGGGTGTGTTTGAGAACATGCACCAACACGTGCCTGATATAAACATCGTGTGTAGCTGAGCCTTTCATGTGCTGTACAAAGCCTGGAGCACACAAATCCCTGCTCAGTCCTGGGCGTGGTACCAAAGGCTTGCTGAAAAAAATCTGTTTCAACTTTTTTTGTGCAGAACATGTTTAGTCTGGACAAAGAGATGAAGTGATTTTCTTTCACAATGACTGGAGGCAAAGGAAGGATTGCAGGAACATCAGGCCTCCCACCGGCTGTGAGCTGCCTGAGCACCCACCAGGAAATCCAGCCAGCCTGGAAAGCAGCAGTGGGATACCCTGGGAAGCCCTGCCTCCAAAACCAACACCAAGCCAAGCCAGGACTGCACCGAGGTAGCGATCCCAGCACAGCCAACCCCACCCAGCCCCAAGTCAGAGCAAGGGATACTCTGTACTGGGGGGCTGAGGCCTGGCACAGGGTGCCCAGAGAAGCTGTGGCTGCCCCATCCCTGGAAGTGTTCAAGGTCAGGCTTGGAGCACCTGGGATAGTGGAAGGTGTCCCTGCCCATGGGAGGGAGTGGAACCAAAAGATCTCCCAAGTCCCTTCCAAGCCAAGCCCTTCTATGACAGCACCAGCAGCACTCCCCAACTCCTGTGGGGAAGGCTGGGAGAAGATTGGGGGGTGGGCTCGTTTATGGAAATCTTGGCTCCAAGTCCCGGTAGAGGCTCCAGACTCCCCAGTGTAAGCAGTGCATTAACGGGGGGAGGAGGCACAGCCCTCCAAACATATTTACTGCCTTTAATAATTCATCCTGGCAGACGCAGCCTGGATCGAGCGCGGTCCCTCGGAAAGCAAAAGCCTTTCCGACTGCATGGATTCAGCTAATGTCTTCATAAAAGGTTCTCAGCCAGACCTCCTCTCTACATCAGCAGCACCAAAGGAAAACTAATAGCTCCAGCTGGCACTCGTTGAAAAGTCACTTAATATTTCACAATGCAGGGAGCTTTGTTTAATGGGACACGTTGTTTTTCCCTAAGCAGTTGGAAAACCCCTTGACATCATATTAATAATGTCAAGTTTTATTGGCACTCTGATTTGAAATGATATTAAACTTTTCAGACTGTCTCGACTGAAGTAGGAAGCTGTTACGATGCAGACAGTTTGGATAACTGGAAAAATAATAGGTCTTGTCAGCCACAGCTCCCAGACTGCAAGGGGATGATGTGAAAATCAAGGAACGGGCATTTATTGTCTGTCCTATGTAGGAGATGGGATTTCTGACTGCGGACACTGGCTGGGCACGGGAGATGCCATGGCCAGGGGAGCAGGAGTCACCGCTGCAGCAGCTGGATTGCAGCACAGCTGGGCACCCAGAACCTCGCTCCCGAGCTCTGCCCCTGAAGCAGAATTAACTGAGGGGTTGGTAATGCCCAGGAGCAGCTGGACAAGCCCAGCAGTGCTCAGTCCACGAGGCACATTCCTTCCACACACACCTGCAGCTTGCTTAGGCACCTCCTTCCCCAAGGCACAGCTCTGCTGAACTGCCTGTGGTGGAGAGGAGCTGCACAGGGAAAAAAATAAGTCACCTAAATGCACGATAAACTAGAAACTCTTGTATTATTTTCATGGACATGTTTCCAACTTGCCTGCTGTCAAATGACTCTTCATTACCAGTTTATTCTGGGCCACTGCCTTAAAGAAATGCAGTTTTGACAACCAAAGGCTGCTCGCTGCACCTGAAGGATGGGATTTTAAATTGCACCTTTTCTCTTGCATGACATGAAGTGGTGATATTGTAACTGGGTTTCTCGGGAGGCTGGAGCAGCCCCTCCCCAGGTCCAGTCTGCAGCCTCTGGAGCTGATGGGATTTACTTGGCTCCATTAAGACGGTGCAGAATGTGCTCTGGCTGCTGCATGTCAAACAGCTGCTCCGAGCAGGGGCTGAGCCTGTGCCTGGTGAGCTCACTCAGGGCATAAATCCTCCTTGCACCCCCTAACAGGCCACTCTGCTCCTCTGAACCTTCACATACCTTCACCAGAGCTCAGACTGACTTTCAAACCAGCTCCCCCACAAAGAGCAAGCAGACACATGGCCCTGCCCCAGAGGGAACCTCCGTTTGCTCAAGTGCTCATTTATGAGTTCATTTTTATAAAGGCCAGAATGAACAATATTGCAATTGCAGGTACAGATGCAGCTTGGTGGATGTCAATCCACCAGGACCCGCCCCAGGAAGCCCCCACCACCCAATTCCTGCCTTTCCCAACCTCCCAGCCCTCCCCCAGCCCCAGAGCAGCTGCATGGTGTCCCCGGGTGCCCTGCACACCGCAGCCACCGCCCTGGCCACAGCAGCCCCTTGGCTGCCTCTCTGCTGGCAGTGGGTGGTTTGAAAAGGCGGCCTCTCATTTTGATTATTTCCCACAACTGTGCTGTAAATCTCATTTCAATCATGGTTTTCCACTTTACCAGGTGAATAGCCCTATTCTTGCTGACAGAATAGCCAAGGCGGAAACTCGAGCTGTGCGTGGGTAATTTACAGGACAAGCTCAGCTTCACTCGTGCAGATTCTGGCCTTTACTCTGTGTCAGATTTTATCAATTAACAATTAACAGTGTAATGGACATGTCCTAAAACCCCTCTTTCCAGTGACGTCTATTCCAGAGCCCGGAGCAGTTTGCTGGCTGATGTGCTGCCCTTCCCAGTGCAATGTCCTCTGCTGCTCCCTGCATCCCTCCTCTGCACTGCCAGCTCCTCTGGGGACCACGAGCCACCAGCCCCACCGAGGCTCTGCCAGAGCCAGCACTGACATCCCACAGCTCCTGCCATTAGTCACAAGGTGAAGGAGAAAACGGGGTGCAGGGCCATTGGCCAAAGCCCCAGGGGCCCACGGCATGTGGCTCTGAACGCATCAGGTGCCCAAAACCCCACGAGCAGGGGACACACCAGGCAGTACCAAACACTCTGTACAGCTCTACAAAGGAGGCAGGCAGCAGTTGTTCCCTGGGAGTTTGGGACTGATAAGAGCAGCATCAAGGTAAGGTCCCAGCTCACCTCTGGCATGCCATAGATCATGCATCTTCCTGTTAATTGGAATGCACGGCGGACTGCAGTGTCTCCAGGTTTATATATAGGCTCAGACACTATTGTTAGCAAATTTATACAGCCACACTCGCCGGCGCTGAGCTGCTCCAGAAATTAAACAAACTCGCTCTCAGTGGGAGAGTTATAAATAAGTGACTCGCCCACTCACAAGGCTGATCCTGCTCCTCTCCCAGGCAGCAGACACAGAACTCCTCCAGCTCATCCATGCAGGATTCAGCAGGAGGGTTACATGGAGATCTCCCCTGGCTCTCAGCTGGGTACTCTGGGCTTGGGGCTCCAGTGGGAGCATCCCCACATCCCTCAGCTCTCTGGCTGGAGCAGAGCGAGGTGGCAGTGGGTTATGTGATGCTCCTGGCCCAGTGCGACCCCCAAACCCATCTTCCAGCTCCTCTAGGGGGGACAAAGTGGGCAGATCCACCAGCAGGACCCTAAAAAAACCACAGGGATGAGCTGAGAGGAGTCAGCCCTTCAGCACCAAAGGCAAACCCGTTACCAGCAAAGCTCAGTGTATCAGAGTGACACAAGAGAGAAGCGTTATTAAGAGTCTGAGGTTAAGAGAAATTACTGTTATTTGGTTTATTTAAAGCCTGTTAGATGTTGTTTATCGGGGCAAAAGTTAAAAGTTCCTATCAGGTTGCCAGAGGTGAAGAAGGGATTTTCCCAAGTAGCTCATGAGGTTCAGCCCCTAAACCGCAGCACTTCCAAGAGTATTTCTGGAATTTCATTAACATGCAGCCCCGAAGGTCAGGCTGTGCTCAAATAGCTCAATTTCTGACATTAAACTCCATGTCACTGGTCTGTTTGGAAATCTTGACATATCATTTCAAATTAATCACTCCCCAAAACCTCCATATCTTCCATCAGCAGCTCACTCAAACCTGCCCATTTGTACGTCAAACCAGGGAAACAAACATTTCTGGTTATGCAGATGAGGTTCTATTCTCCTGGATAACCACAGGTAGGAGGCTGTGTGAGCAAAGTGGGGACACAGTGATGAAAACATCATCTGAAATTAAACTAAGTGCAAATGAAAAGAATTTTGCAAGTGCTCTTTAAGTGCATGAAAATGTAACAGGGCCGAGGGCTGTTTGGCTTTAGAATGCAATAAAAATGCTTGACTTGCTGAATTCATTCTACTTGTGTGTTAGGGGGATGAAAACATGCCTTAAGGAGGTTCTTACTGGGGGTGGATTTTTATTTTTACCCCCTACAGCAATATTAGAAAGTGCTCCTAATTATCATTACCCTAAACAGAAGCATCTTTACTGGGGAGCCGTGTGCCACAGGCCAGGAGGGTTTTGAGCCCCATGCAGGTTCTTGGAGCAATTCAGCTCGGGGTGAGTGTGGCCAGTCAGCCCCAGCAGGACTGAGCACCCTCAGTCACACAGGGGATTTGGGCACCCCAAGGTGTCCCCTCCCTGCCCAGGCTGCCTCTGCATGGGCCCAGCCACAGCGTCTGTTTCAAGAGCCCCCAACCTTTAATAATAGTTTCTGCTGCTATCTGAACACTTCCTAATTCATCCCCTTCTGTCCCTGAAAATCTAAATCCTATTTAAGTTAATGCCCTTCATTTTCATTTATAAAGACAGATACAAAATAATTATTTCCTATCTCTGCTGTTTCCTTATCTTCTGTCCTAATAATTCCTCACTGTCTCCCTTTCATCATCTGTCTGCCGTACAAGAAACTTTTCTGTTAGTTAAAATATTCTGTGTGTTCGTTTTCCTCCTCTTTCATATCTCGCTGCTTCTCTCCCCACCTGCCCGGGCTCCCCCCTCCCCAGCCTGCCCCTGCTTTTCATGCTCACCCTTCACACTGATTTTCACATCTCTGCTGTTTGCATTTCAGCCGGCAATCGCGTATGCAAATCCCGGCATCCCACCTCTCCAGGCTGTGCTTTGATATCCCCTGCCCTGCCTGGCTGAGGCGTTTTGCATCCGCATCCGCCGCTCCAAAGGACGGCCCCGTCCTCACCCTGATGAAAGCAGCGAGGCGAGTGGGAACAGACGTGTCTCCTGGTGACAATTTGATTAAAAGGAAATAAAGGTGTTCTGTGTGGGAGACCAGCCCTGCCAACACCAGAAGAAAGAGCCCCCGTCCTCCAGCAGCCAAGGGCACGGGGTTGTTACGGAGCTCACGGGCACCAGATCCCGGGGCCAAGAGGCAGCAGAGCGTCAGAGGCATGGACCCGCCCGGGGGCCAGCAGAGCAGGCTCAGCACCCCATCCCCTCCCTGCTGGCCTCGGCATCCCCAGGGCTCCTCTGGGCTCAGCCCAACACCATCAGCAGCGATTCTCAGTGCCTGAGCATCCTCTGTGTCCTCCCACCCCCATTCCCAGGGCAGCCCACGCTGCCCCAAGCCCCTGTGCAGTCTGTAGGCAGAGCCTGTTGCAGTTGTGAGGCCAACACCCTCCAGACTCACTGTAATTACCAATATCAGCCTTGCTGAAGCCAAATCACAAATCCAACAGCTTCCAAATCAACACAGCAATCCCTCAGAGCTGGCTTTTTGGGGTTACCTGGAAAACCACCTTCCCTAAAGTGTTTGTACTTGCTACATCCCATCCCATGACACACTAATAAAAGCTTGTCGTGTGTGTCCATATACATTCATTAAATCCTTTTTCTCACCCTCAGCCCTCAGTGTAGCCTGTCTGCTCTTCTCTCTGTATGGTGAGCTTCCTCTCACTCTGCCTGGAGAGTGTTTGTGTGTTTGCAATCAAAAGAAATGGGAGCGCAAGTGTTCAAAAACTGACAGCGGAGCTCAGAGGAGCCGAGATGCCCAGACGCATTTCTAACAGCATTCCCTGGGAATGGCTCCAGCCTCTACCCTCCCTCTATGGAAAATGCTGCATCCTCAGCACCCTCCTGCCCTTCTCCAAAACTGCTCCAGCTTCCCCAAGATGTCAAAGTTGACTCCGCATCATTTAATCACGGGCAGAGCTGCAGGGCCCCGGTAACAGCTCTCGGTAACCACGTAGCTCTGGCCAGAGAACAAAGAGCTCTGTCTAACGCTGTCTAGCACAGAGCCATCGCTTCTGATAAATAATTTTGACTAGTGACTCATCAGCAGCCTATGCAGGAAGTATATATTTAAACCTGTGCAGCTTAAACAATTGTTAAAGATGTCAGTTTATCATGCAGACAGTTTTTATTGAAAGAAGAAGGAAAAATATCATTTTTTAAATTAATGAGAGCAGACCTTTATCTCAGCTGCTTTTACTACACTGTATTTTGGAAAATACTCTTTCATTGTTCACAATTACTTCTCTTTGTTGGACCCAGACGCCAGCAGCCACATTTCAAAAGGCTTTATAAACATTAACCAACAAAACCTCAATGCTGGGAGCTGCAAAAGTAACAAGTGCAGAAAGAATAATTCACCTGCCTGAAGTTGTATTAAATCAAACCAAACTCCTGAGCAGTACCTGTGTTTTGGCTGCCCTGTGGCAGCCAGAGCTGTTCCTGTGCTGCCACTCTGGTTTTCCTAGCCCAGACACTGCAGCTCCCAGTGCCCTGCTGGGAGCACAGGGCACGGCCAGGACACCCCGCCCCGCTCAGAAGGGACCATTCCCCTGCACGTTTTACCCAGCAACTGGATTATTTATTTTTTCAGCTGCTGTGTCACATCTAGGGTCAAAGGTGGGCACTTCTCCCTTCCCCCAAACTCCCTAAATCACTCCCACTGCTCCACAGAGGACCTTGAAAGTCCATATGGCTCTGAGCATCCAGTTACAGGCTTTGATGAGCTTTATTTCCCTGAGAGGGGTGAGAGTGGCACCAGCACCTGGGCAGGACAACTGCTGCCCCAGGGGTCAGCAGAGATGTGGGTGAGGCGGCCCCGAGACACCAAATGCAGCTCCCTATCCTCACAGGGAGCAGTATGGGAGGGAAAAGCCAGCCCTTGCACCATATGGGATTTTAAATTAATCCTGTCAGCTCAGCTAACGGGGCTGCCAGCATTACAGACAGCTCGCTGAAAGCTGCTGGTGAAGGGCAGGAAGGCTTCTCCAGCTGCTGGCACTGGGCTGAGGGCCCTCCCCACCACAGAGCAGAGCCCAGAGAGCCAGGGGTGATCTGAAGGAAGTGTCCTTATCTCAGAGGTGTCCAGGAGCCTGACAGATCCTAAAAAATGAGACTCTGGCTTTGGAATGGCAACTACTAAGAGGCGGCAATAAAAAGGCAATGGATGATCTGTAAGGGGTAGAGTGGGACTTCTGTGCTGTCTCATAACACACAAGAACTGGGGCTTTCAATAAAATCAGACAGGAAGAACGTCCAAGCAGATAAAAAGAAAAACTTCTCCAGCACAGTAATGAAGTTGCTGAAGTTATTGCCACAGAAAATAAGGACAGGAACTGAGCAGGACTCTGGGGGGGCCCCACGCTCACACAGCCACCAGGAGCACCCAGGCTCCTTGGAGCACATGGTGAACTGATTCTGAGGAGCGTTTTACACCTCATATTTCGTGCTGAAGGACAGCTTAGACTGTAGAGAGGCCAGGATGAAGCCTCATGCACGGGGCAGATAATTGCACCTTTTTAAATTTGGCCTCGAATTTTGCAACAGAGGTGACTGCGAGAGCAGCACAAACCCTGCTGGAAGCGCTCAGGTGCGAGGGGAAGGGGCCAGCAGGTCTCGGAGCCGCACTCACCACCCACCCTGGGCAAGGGGCAGCTCCTGCCCTCCCCTCCCCTCCCCTCCCCCAGAGCGGCTCAATCAAGCCCTAATGGACCAGCGTGACGCTGGCGCTGATGAAATCCGTGCGTGCTTCAAGGGCTGAGAGAACCCTTCAGCCAAGTCCCCGCTGTGCTCTTTTCAGGAGAGGTCCTTTTAACTCGCTGCTATTCCCAGACCATGGCGCTGATTTAAATGTTAACACGCTCTCCAGGATGCGGGCACCTCCCGCACGTCAGAGGCGCAGGGATGACGCCGGAGCCGGGCTCCGAGGGGCCCGCGGCTGCTGGCCAGCCCGGCGACAGCACAGCATCCCCCGGGAGGCGCTCACCCCGCCGGAGGAACAGAGTTGCCAATTTCCAGTAAATAACGGCGATATTTACTAAACACCTATTGCAAATTGCAGCAGCGATCGGAAACAAAGGCGACGGGGAGAAAAAGCCACTCAGGAAACAGCCAGGAAGCCGTCTGGGGAATATACTCGGAGATTTGCGAAAGCTTAAGCCTGGGACACAAATCCCTGTGCTTTGTCCGTGACAATAGGGGATAAAGGCTGGTGTAGTTCGCCGGGCTGTGATGGAGGGATCAGGCTGCTCGGGGCCAGCTGCAGAGATAGGATCTGGCTGCCGAGCGCCGGGGTTCACATCCCTGACAGCGGCTGCAGGATCAGCGGCCGCGGATTTTCTGTGACAACGAAGGGAAAAGCCCTGGTACAATGTAAGACAGGCATTACCCGAAGGGACAAGGCTGTAAACCCTGCTTTTGCTCAGAGAACAGGGTTTGAAATAGGATAGAAAGGGGCAAATCCCAAATGCAGACAAGCAAGAGGAGGTCAGGAGCTGCCTGCGCTCCACAGAGCTGGGATGAGCTCCCACGAGCTGTTTGGAGAGGGACACAGGGCAGGGAGCTCTGCATAACAGGCAGGGGTTTCCCTGCACGGACCTTGCCATGGGAAGAGCCCCAGCACGAGGTAACTGTGTCAGAAAAGGCATTTATTCCCTGCCCTGGCCACTCTTCTACCCCGGGGATCCACTGAGCCACTCTCTGACCCCCTGCTCCCGTCCTGCCTGCCTGGAGCGAGCTGGCAGGAGGTGCAGGGACAGAACAAAGCGTGTCACTCTGGAGCTCTGCAGCCTCCTCTCCGTGCAAGAGTTCCCTGGCTTTTCCCTGCTGGTCTCTGCAGCAGCACAGAGCGCCTCTGAACAAGGCTCCCTGTAATCCATCAGAGGTGCTGCTGCCCATTCATGCTCCACAGGAGCTCTGCCTCGCCACTAAATCCCTCAAGCCATCTCCAAATCACCTAATCTCCATCTCCTCCACCTCCCTCTCTTCAGTGACCTTCCTCCTCACAACAGTATCTGCAGGCTTCCAGATAACTCCCTCACATCCTTATCTGCAAGAGTAGTTCAGCTGCTGTCCTGGCACTGTGCTCACACAGCAGCAGGGACACGCAAGGCAAGCACCAGGAGGGTCCAGAAAGGGCTGGAAGAGCAGCAGCATTCCAGCTGCTCACCTGAACCCCCAGCAGCACCTTTGGTTTCACACCAAGGACCTCCTGCAGCACATCCAAACACCAAAGCCTCCCAGCTGAGGAGGCCTGGGCAGCACCTGCACTGACCAGCCAAACCAGCCAGCAAGAGCGGGCTTGTTACCATCAAGTTCCCCTCTTGTCACCCCCAGAGCTGTGTCACCCTCCTGCTGGACCTGTGACCAGTCTGAGGAGCAGGCAGACTCTCCCAGAACACCCAGAGCTCCCCACACAACACATCCACTTACTCTGGTGGCCGTTCCAGTGGCGGTGACACCTCGAAGACTGCGAGCAGCTGATCCTTTAAACCTGAAAGATGAAGGAGGACGCGCGACCGACACCATGAGCAGTTCCAAGCATCAGAACCCACTAGTTCATTAGAACCTTCAGTACTGGTCATCTGTCCCTCACAGGTGTGGCCCATTAGTTCATTAGAACCTTCAGTACTGGTCATCTGTCCCTCACAGGTGTGGCCCATTAGTTCATTAGAACCTTCAGTACTGGTTACCTGTCCCTCACAGGTGTGGCCCATTAGTTCATTAGAACCTTCAGTACTGGTTACCTGTCCCTCACAGGTGTGGCCCATTAGTTCATCACCTTCAATACTGGTTACCTGTCCCTCACAGGTGTGGCCCATTAGTTCATCACCTTCAATACTGGTTACCTGTCCCTCACAGCTGCAGCCCGTTAGGGATGAGGCTCAGCCCCATTCCCAACCACCACAAACTGTGTGCCCACAGAAAGATGAGTGGTTTCCAAACCAGATGGAATTCCCAGGTCTCTTTTCATTTCCAAGAGCACAGAGCTTCCCCCAGAAGTTTCCCCACTGTAAACAGGCGCGGTGAAGGAGGCAGATGTTGGTTGTGCCACAGTGACGAGGCACGCTGGTGTTCTGGGGAGGGAGGTGAGGGCTCGTTCCTCCTGAGGAGCTGGTGGGGTGCAGAGCAGGGGCTGCAGCACAGGGGTTACTCAGAGGTTGCACACAGCCTCTGTTCAGCGCTTCAGCCTGGCCTCTCTGCAGCTAATGAATGTTACAGGAGGAGAGGCTGGAGGGAAATGGAGCAGAAATGCAAGGCTGCCATCTCAGATATCGTCTGCCTCCCTCCAGACAGGCTCACACAGAGCCACAGCAGCAGCACCCGCAGGAGCAGAAGGCAAAGGGGGACCTGGCCAGAGTGGGCACAGGGGATGGACACGTCCCAACCTCAAAGCTGTGCCCACGTCCGCTGCCACGTGCAGAGGAATCCATTTCCAGTCACATCTGTGACTGAAAACCAGAGTGATACTGAACTTTCTGTTCACCCTGTGCTGAGGCAGAGCCCCAGCTCTCACCCTGCCCCAGCCACTGGCATGCCTGGACCCTGTCTGGAGCAGCCTTCCATCACACTGGGGCTGCACCAAAGGCTCTCCCTGCCCCCAGCACTTCCCAGCGTGCAGCAAATTGCCACAGCCCAAGGAGATTAAACGGTGGGCTCGGGATCAGAGGGAATCTGAGCAATGTCCCCGAGCTGCTGCCCTGCTTCCCCCAGCAGCTCAGCCTCTGCTCTCCCTGGTGTCCCTGCAGCTCCGCGCCCTGGGCACGGCTTTCCGACAGGCAATCACAACACAGAGGCTCTGGCATTTCCTTAGAACACCTCAAATTGCTTTTTTTACACCTCACTGCTCGGTGCCAACCCCAATTCGTGTTATTTGTGCATTTGCTTAGAGAACATTATCTGATCGGTCACCCTGCGAGAGAGAGGCTGGGGAAGAGGCTGAGGCTTCTCCCTGTCACCACAGCAGGGTGGAACACAGGAATCTCTGAAAATACTGTGTAAACCAGCCTCCTCATGCACACACAGGAGGCCCTTGCCAGGGTCTCAGGCACAGGATGGCATGGCCCAGGACAAGGGGCAACACCAGGGCTCCGTGTGTCTGCTGCTCCCAGCTGAGCAGGGGCCTCTCCACAGGAGAAAATAAAATTGGCACACTTCTGTGCATTCCCTCTGCTGGCAGAAGCTGGAAAAGGCAACACCCAAAAGCCTCAGGAAGATGTTGGGACTTGCACAATACACTTAAAAATGTCTGTATTCCATCCCTCTCCACGGCACGTTGGCTGCTCAGTGGGAGCTGCTCCAGAGGACAACACAGTCGGGTCCCTCCCTCCAAGGGGGTGAGGCACCCAGCCTCCCTCCAAGCACAGCACCCAGCAAGCTCCATCCGTGAAATCACCTGGAAGAGCCAGCTGGCTCCCCAGCACAGAGTGAGGCTCCCTGGGCCACCCAACCCTTCCCACTGGCCACATCAAACCCCCACCCATCAAACAGGCACCTTCTTGGGGAAAAGATGCCAGAGCCACTGCAATTAATAATTCTGTATTAGCCCATCCCTCCAAGCTGTTCCTGCCTCACCATCTGCATGTCCTGAAATGCGAGGTTTTAGTCATAAATGCCAGGCCTCATTTTGGAAATTTATAATCTGTTTTGCTTCCATTACCTGAACAGCTTCCAGCTACGGTATCCAGGCATTTTAATTCCCTCAACTCCACCACAAAATGGCACAAATTTCGCAATACATGGCTCTGGTGTGACAGACACCGAAGATTTCATCATTCCAAGGAATTTCCTCCTTCCTATGACTAAAGCCAGGTAGCCAGCAACTCAAACCTGGGCTGAAGCACATCAAGGCACAGGGAATTTGCAGGAACATTTTGGGATCTGTGCTCAAGAAAATCTCGTTCCAACTCCCATATTGCAGCCACAACCCCTGATGCACCATCAATTAAGAGCAGCAATAATTACAAATGGAAAACTGCAGACCTCAGAGCAGATAATGTGTTGCCGTTAGATTAAGTAGTCATAGAAATCAAAAATAAAACCTATACTTGGGCTAATTAAGCCCACTCACCATCTGATTAAGATGTGTTGTGATACCATGGAAAAGCACCAAAGAGCCATTGTAAGCAAACCAACACCACTGGGTGTCCATGTCACCCTCCCTGGCAGAGGGATAATTGATTGCCCGGTGGCATGGCCATCAGAGCTCAGCAGTGTCTGGGGGGAAATAAAATAAAATAAATAAAATAAAATAAAATAAAATAAAATAAAATAAAATAAAATAAAATAAAAACAGTCTGAACCCTGCCCCTGGTCAGTCCCACACTCCTGACCTTGCTGACTGGACTGAATCACCCCCCACCTTCATCTGAATAAATAATCCACTCAGTGGCTGTGGTTGTGCTCCCCAACATCTCCAGTGCTCCTCAGGGCTTGCACCCCAGACCAAAGGAGGGAACAGAAGGAAGGATGAGATTTGCAGATCTGGCAGCACATCAAGGACGTGCGGGATGGACAATGATCCTGGAACTGTGAAATGCGATCCGGGGGAGCCCAGGAACTTTTAGAGTGGTGCCAGAAAAACCTGGAGGAACCTGAGGTTACTGCTGGTCACAAAGTGACCACGAGGCAAGAGCATCCAGCAGGAAGCAGCCCCTGGCACTGCACAGGACACGGAGGAGCTGCGCTGTCCCCACGGGGCTGTCACAGCACCGAGGCCACCGAGGGCTCGTGCTGGCCCAGGGCAGCTCCCCTGAAGGCTGTCCTCTGCTATCTCCTTTAAGCTCCACGTTTCCATGAAATCTGTTTATGGAAGATCCACAGAACAAAGATAAAAGGGGCATGACAGTGAATTTAATTAAATATTCGAGGATTTGGTTTGGCATTATTTACTCAGAAAGGACTCCAAGCTCTGGGTTCCAGGTTTGGTTGTTACTGTGGAAACCAGCTGAATGTGGATGTATAAAAAGAAAGGGCTCATCAATTAAATCATTTAAAAAGTGAAATGAAGCCTCGGGAAACACAACATGACAGGCTGTTCTGTATTGAGGAGTCTCTGTCCCGATGCTTTACTCCAGGAGGACCTCAGGATCTTGAGCAGCAGTTCCTGATAACAACTTACAGGGGAACTGCTGGGCAATATGCTTCCCAAAAACCCAGAGCCAGTGGAACAGGAGCTTGTACTTGGGCAAAGGTGCAGGCTGCAGAGCCCTCACCCTGATTCCAGCGCCTGCACGGCTCTGGAGTCACTTCAGCATAGGTGTGGGTTTGTGTCTACCTGTTAAACACTCCCTGGGCTCACCTGCCACCTTCCTTAACATCTGCAAAGGGCTTCAGGTGCAAAGAGGTGTAAAACAATGCAAAGTATTATTCAGCCCCCCCTCCCAGCCTGCCCGGGGGGACTGAGAGCTAAACCGCTGCTTGAAATGGCAAATCTGAGGAAATGCAGAGGGAATTTGAGGTCAGGCCAGGATTTACACCTCATCAGCATCCAGCAATGAAGGAAGATCAGCAAGTGAGGGTTATCAGGAGCTGGGAAGGCCCCGTGCCACCTGTCACCCTCCCCCTACAGCCTGGCAACCCCCCCCATGGCCATGGGAGGAAGGGCCACCACCCCTGGCACACCTGTCCCTCTCGGGGTGGCTCCTCCAAGAGGGGAGCAGGGAGGGATTGAGAAGCCTGTGGTGGGTCTCTGGGACAGCTGGGATGACCACCCCCATCTCTGCAACAAGAGCCCGGCTCCCCAGCAGCTGCTCAGGGCCCTTCTGCCCCGGCACATTCCCATTCCCATTCCCATTCCCATTCCCATTCCCATTCCCATTCCCATTCCCACTCCCATTCCCAGCAGGAATTCTGCACATCCCCTTCGCTCCCGCCCCTGCCGTGGCCCTGCTGGCCCTGCACCAGGGCAGATTTGTCACCTCGCAGAGGACAATGTGCTCAGAGGAGCTGAGGGCACGTCTGACAGCACCCACACGCTTTTCTGTCACGCTGTCCAAAGGATATTTCTTTGCTGTCCGAGCAGCAGCACCATTATTTAACAGCGCCAGAAGATGGATTTCCGTTTTGTTTCCTCCTGCTCTGCTCCCCATCCTCACTCATCACAGCAAGCCCAGCCTGCCCAAGAGAGCTTTCCCATCTGTCACAGCAGGGTCAGGGGAAGATCCATGTCCCCCGTGCCCGGCTGTCAGACCAGACCCAGAGCAGCAGGGGGGACACAGCTGACGTGTGCCAGCGCCAGCAGCGGGTGGGCACCCTGCACCTCAGCTCCAGGGCCTTTCACGAATCCGAAGGGGAGCTCAGCTCACACCCAAACCCCCCAGACCTCCTTATCAGAGGGGGCTGGGGCACGAACTGTTCCCCAGGAAGGGCTAGAGCTGCCCAGAGCCCCCAGGGCACACACGGCACAGACATCTCTCCCCCAGGAGCTGTCAGAGGAGGAGGAACTGGCAGCCAGTGCTCCTCATCGAACAGTTTAAACATTGATTTTTCCTACTGGCTGGCACCGAGACCCAAACCCCAGGCAGTGCAGACATGATTAAAAAGCAGTCTCTCCTCAGACAACTAAGACACCATTCTCCTCCAGCCTGGAAGCAGCAGATGGAAACTCAAATGAGCTGCTGGGTCAGCTTTGTTCCCAGCCAGAGGAGACAAGGGGAGTGTTGCATCAGAGCATCCTCACCTGCCCCCTCCACACAGAGGAGAAAGATGGAGAGGGTTTACAGCAACACATGAGCAGTCACAGCTCTCAACCCTGTGCTGAAAAACTGCCCAGCACCACGGCACTAAAGCAAAGAATACCCCAAGCACCTTGTGACACACGCTCTGCATCAACAAATGACAAACCCTGAGCGAGAAGCAGGGGCAGAGCGGTGCCAAAGAGATCAGAGGCTGCCCAGCCCCGGGCCTGCCCCAGCTCTCTGCTGCAAGCCAGACCGGCTCGACAGGGCTCAGGGAGGGATGAAGGGCTGCAAAGGGCTTTTCATGCTCCCCTGCAGGAGGGTCCCACTTCAGAATGTGCTTGTAAATGCCTAAGACCCCTGGAGCTGCAGGAGCCTAAGCCAGCTCTGCATGTTCTGCACTGCTCCTGCCCCGAGCATCCCGTATGCTGACATCTGAGTCAGCTGGAGGCTGGAAGCTCCCCCTGCCCCTGGGAAATCTGCTCCAGAATCTCTGGGACCCTCTTTTCCCCGCTAGAGGATCAACCACCTCATTTGTGGGCAGCCTGCAGGAGAGGCCAGGACAGTGAAGCATTTCCCTCTGCCCGGAGACATGAACTCGTTGTAAACCCAGCACAGCTGAGCACGGTAGAGGCAGCCACAGAAACTGAAGATGTGTTTTAATGGCTTTGATATCGATCTGAAGATGGAGACTTTGCCTTTGACATTAGAGCACCAATGGGAAAAGGAAAAAGGCAGCCTGTGTCCAAGGGGGAGGCTCCTGAGCACCCTGAGCCACTGCTCAGGATTCACAGGTTCCTCTGTCCACACCCCAGGCTCTGGGACACGAGAGCCACACAGGGCTGGAACAGTCCCTACCCTCCCTTTAGGGTCTGCCCCCTGAAATGGCATCTCCCGAGTTCCACTGCTCAGTCACAGCCTCAGACTCTTTGGAAAGCACTTGACAACCATCCCAGCAGCAACAGGGACTGGGCAGTGGAGCTGAGGCCTCATGCTCCAAGCAGCAGAAGAACAAATCCTGAATTTACAAAGCTGAACCCCAGCTCAATATCAAAACCACCCCTGAGCTTCATGATACCCAAACACCAATGGAGAGGATTTAATGATCTCGGATCTCTTCCCAATAACCTGGAACTTTAAGATAATTTTCTCTTTTCCATTCCCCCAGCTTCCCTAAAGAGAATGAGTGAGCCAAATGGACCAGCCTATCAGGAAATCTTGATGCACTTAAATAAGAAAGCAATTAAACACTTTAATAAGGTGAGGGGGGTGCAGGGAGGGAACATTTAAAGTGAGCTCAGGATGACCTTAAAGTCTCCCACGATTGTGGAAGACAAAGTTCCTATTTAGCAAGTCTGGGTGACAATGAGCGCCAGCACCCATCACCCCACAGAGCTCAGGGGCAGGCACAGAACCTTCCCCAAAGCAGCTGACCCCACCTGGCTGCTCACAGGCACAGTGGCAATGAGGAAAGCCAAGGCAGTGCCCAAATCATGCCCTCCCCAGGCAGACAAGTTAAGTGCACAGACCTCAAGTGTCCCCAGAGGGTCCCAGCCCTCGCTGCTGCCCAATAGCCACCCACCGCACGTACTGATGACAATAAATGCCTTCACTTCCATGGTTCTCTAACGAGAAGACATCAAAGCCCTGGCAGACTCAGAAGGGCCTGTGACACCCCTAACAAGTACATTTTTAGTCTCAGTTTTATGGATGAGGAAATTGAGGCTGGGAAGTGGAATGATTTGCCTGCACAACAGAGGAAAGGAAGAAAAGCTGGAAGGAAAAACACAGGAGCTGTCTCTCAACCCCCGCCGAGAGGAGCCCCCGGGGAGCTGCCTCCCTGCCAGGGCTGAGCTCAGACCACCCAGCCCCTCCTTGACTCCTGAGCACCCCGGATCCTCTCGGAGCCCTCGTGCTGAGAGCCTGAGACACGGAGCAGAGGCCTCTGTGCAGCGAGTACACGGGGAAAGGGCTTTAGCAGACAACTGCTGCACGAGGGTTATTTGCTCCTGCATCGGCCAAACACCGGCCTGGGGACCTGCAGGCAGCAGGTGCTGCTCTGTGCCATCTGAATGGGCCCCCAAAGAGCAGGACAGAGGAGGAGCTTCTCCTGCCCAGCACCTGCTGCGTGTCCTGCCCAGCCAGGAGCACCCCTGGGTGCAGGTTCTGGGGGCAGAAGGGGGATTTTACAAGCGGCTGGGCAGGAGGAGGGCAGGACACAGGCGACCCAGGAGCATCCCTGTCCCCCACGCCTGGCTGTGCAGGGCAGAGCAGCCCGGCCCCCGCTGGAGCAGCCTCATTGACGAGCCTTGTCATCGTTCCTCAAGACTAATTTTTTTAAATTGCAAAATCTTACAGAGCTATTAACCTCAAAAGAGTTTAACATATGGCAGCGCGAGTCTCCCTCTTACCCTAATTATAAGGCTTGCAGTAATGGGGCTGTCTTTTAAGTTACAGCTGCTATGCTTTTGGCTTTTCACTAACATTACATCCTATTAAGGAGCTACATTTAATGCATGCAAATTGCCAGAACACCGAGTGCCTCGGACCAGCGAGGGGATGCATTTAAGTAACAGCAGCAATATCCCAGGGTCAGGCTCACCCTGCTGAGAGCTCCCTATGATCCATCAATCAAACTCCACTCATTAATTAACTAATTCATTAAGTATCTTCCTAGATGAAGGTTCTCCAAGGCGGAACATTGTGTTGACAGCGACGTCCTGTCAGCACTTAGCAGTACAAGCCCCCCTCCAAGCCCAGACACCCCAGACTGAGGGTGGCTTCAGCAGTGCTCCATGGCCTCAGCTCCAGGGAAAGAACTGCCCAGCCTGCGCCTCCTGGCCCAGCACACCCCAAAAGTGCTGCCAAAGGAGAGTAAAACCCGGGGTTCTTTTCAGGAATAACGATAAAGTTTGCAAATAAGAAGTAATTAATTAATAACGAAGGGATTGGAGCAGCAGGGAGTGGAACGGCCCCCACTGGAGCTGCAGGTCTTGCAGCCCAGCAGTGGAAGCGCTGCCACGGCGCTGTTTCCTGCCAGACACAGCCCGGAGCTGTGGTGGGCTTTGCTGGGAAAGGCACAGCTTGGAGCGGGCCTGGCTACAGCCTGGAAAGGCTCTCCCGGGGGAGTTCTGGGAAAGCCTGTGCTAGCGATGAATGGCATTTTCCTCCTGCATAAACAAACCCACTCCAGGGCGGGAGGGGAGCTGTGCCCGCGTGGGTGCTCCCAAACCCCCTGTGAGCGATGGGAGCCCTGGGACCCCACCTCGCTGTCACCCCGGGACCCCCCCGCTGTCACCCCGGGTCCCCTCCCGCTGTCACCCCCTGCCCAGGGCACCCCTGCCACCATTCCCTCAGCTCCCCGCGTTGCCGGGAGCACGGGAGCACCACAGCCCTGGCTGCAGCCCAAGCACTAATTCACTTTCCCGAGCCTGGAGTCCAACCAGGCATATTAAAGCGGAGCGGGAGCCGCTGCCAACCCCCTGGTCTAGACAGGGGCTCCGACCCGGCGCGTCGCTCCTGCGGCTGCCGGGGCTGACGAAATCCAGCCCCCGCAGCCTGCCCCATCCCTTCCCTCCGGGCTGCCACCCTCCCGTGGCCGGAGGAGAGGCAGCGTGTGGTAATGGTCACCTCTGCAGCAGCTCCTGCTCCCTGAAGAAAAGCCTCCTGGCTTCAGTGCCACAGGCTGTAATACTGAAAATGGCTGTAAATGTGAAAAATTGGCACATTGTAGTCCAACAAGACAATTTTTGAATTGCTGCATGCAGCTGTGCAGTTCTAGATGCGATGCTGCCTGCATCCTAAGCTGGGAACTGAAGCCTCTGAGATTAAAAAAACCAGTCTTGGGTTGGCGTTTCCTTTCTGCTGGTCCAGAAGAATGAAGCAGAGTGACCCCAGAGCACAGATCACTACAGGCTGAGGAGGGGGTCAATGCTCAATCCACAGAACATCCCTGATCTTTGAAGAAGAGCAGCTTTTCTGTGAGGCCTTTCTGCCTGTGTGCTCTGAAGAGTCAAAATTCCAGAATAAATAAATTGTGGCAAGATGAGATAGTGGAAAGAAAAGAAATTGGTATCTAGAGGAAGAGGAAAAACAAACCCTCATTTAACCAGCCATAAGGAACCACTTCACGCCTCGTTTCTCCCTGTGAGCAGGCAGCGGAGAGGGTTTGTGGATAATACCTGGAAGTCAGGCACCTTTCCGGAGCCACACTTTTACTGTAATGTGCTTCTTCGGGGAAGCCAACAAGCCCGGCTCATTAAATTTTAGTGTGATCTTTGTAGCCCTCTGCATTGTTTGATTAAAATTTAATAACTGATTTGGTGGCTTTTCCTGGAGTCTTGTCCCTCCCACCGGCAGCTCTGGGCCACGAGTGGCTTTGGGGGGCTGTGGGGTAGGAGGTGGCAGGACTGGGGCTCAGGAAAAGGCTCTTCCCCAGAGGGTGCTGGCATTGCCCAGGCTCCCCAGGGAATGGTGACATTCCCGAGGCTACCAGAGCTCCAGGAGCGTTTGGACACGGCTCCAGGGATGCCAGGCTGGGATGGTTGGGGGGTCTGTGCAGGGACAGGGGCGGGACCGGATGATCCCTGCGGGTCCCTTCCAACTCGGGGGATTGCAGGTTCCTAAACCCGAAAGCCTGGGCAGCCTGGGCTGTCCCTCCCGGCGCTGAGCCGGAGCTCCTCCGTCCCAGGGGAGCCAGGCTGGGAGCACAGCCCCGGCTCCAGCCCCGCGGAAACGCCCCGGGAAGCCGCAGCTCCAGCGGAGCGAGGTGTCTGTGCGTGCGCGGCGCTGAGGAATGGCCCGGAGCTGTTTGTCCGCAGGTGTAGTGAAAGCTTGGTTTATGGCGCTGTGCGCGCTGAGCCCGAGGCGCGGGCGATGCCGAGCGCACGCCGCTCCGCCGGCATCCTCCTCCGGGCTCTGCCCACAGCCTGAGCTCCTTCGGGCACCCCCAGAGCCCGTCTGGGCCACGAGCCGCCCTGAGCAGCTCTGGGTGAGGGGGCTCAGGCTCTGCAGCCGCCCTCCTGCCCTGATGCCGGGATCCCGGCACGGGGAGGGGTGCACTGTGCACCCCGAGAGCCCCTCGGATGCCCCGTGCAGGCTGGCACTGTCCCTGTCCCTGTCCCTGTCCCTGTCCCCATGCCAGTGTGGGATAACACCACCCTCCGAGCTTGCCTCCCCCTCTCCGTGGCATTGGGAACTTGCCACGCTCTGGGGTGCTTCGGAAAAACAGGAATCCGTAATTGGAAGGGTGAGTGCTACCACAGAGCCCTGGGGACAGCCTGGCACAGCCCCACACCTCCCCCAGGGCAGCACGGCTGGACCAGTCACCAAACTGGCAGCCTTTCACTTGACCTCCTTTTTGGAGCTACTGTGAACCTTTCTTCTCCTCCCCTCCTTTTTTTTTTTCACAAAAAAATCTGAAGCCATTTCCAGTATTACAGCTTTTGCTGCATAAACCAGGGGGATTTTCTTCAGGGAGCAAAAAATTGATTCCGAGGTTTCCATTAAGTGACATTAGCCCAGCACGGCCTCTTCCAAGGGCTGAGCTTGGCAGCGAACATGTTGGAAAAGAAATGGGGTCTTTGCAAGGCCCGACCTCAGTGGAATTGGGCTGCCCCATTAAAGGGCTTTTACAGTGGGGCACGGGAGCTGCCTCTGGGGAGGGTCAGCCTGGCACTGGGATGGGCTCTGCTGGCACTGCACAGG
>VXBQ01012697.1:359010-407966 GCA_013400175.1 Phainopepla nitens
GTGGGCACTGGCAGGGAGGGCAGTGATTGACACCACAGTGACGGTGACGTGGCTTCACCTTGGCACGGCAGTGATTGTGCCAGACAGAGCTGTTTAAATACCACCAGACAGAGTGTTACTCACAGGAAAACGAGGCCTTAAATGTCATTATTTGTGTCATTATTAATAGCCCCTAATTGTGTTCTCTAATCATCATGAAATTATGTTAATATTAATATTCACATCAAAACTGCCTGGGGAAGGAGGAGAACTTTTTTTTTTTTAAAAAGAAACCAGCCCTACTCTGTGTCAATCCCCATTAATGGGAAACACTTGCCTGGTGCTGGAGACATGGATCACTGCAGGGAATCCTCTGTACTCACAGCCCTGGGAAAGGCTCTGCCTGCTGACACCCAGGAACCTCTGACACCCTTAGACCCCATCACTGTTCTGTGAGGAGCTCTATTTCATCCAGAAGTGCTTCCAACAAATCTGCCACATTCTTTACTTACGCTGGGAAATCTCAGAGGTGCAGGAATATCATAACACTTTGTAGCATTACTGGCTTTTGGTACATGTCTGTGCTCTGCTGAGTTTATTCTTTTCATTGTGTTTTTGCCAGCATGAAAATCCACCCGAGAGAACAGCAGCAGTGTGAGCCCACCAAAGAAACCTTTGGAAAAAGCCTTCCAAAGGCTTGTATTCAATAACTTCAATGACTGTTGCTCCAGAGCTGAACTCTGGGATGCTGAGGACATTTGGCACCCTGGACCATCATTGCAGTTATTTTAGCAGCTCCCCGAGGGCCACACTGAAGCCTTTACCACTCTACAGCCCCATTCCCCAGGGGATGCCCACCTGCCAGGAGCTGCAGCCTCTGCCCACACCACCTCCTGTCCTGACCATCAGATGTCCTGGATGAAGGACAAGGAGCCATTTTTTTCTGGAAAGAATTGGTAATCAAAAGAAATGGCCTTCTCTGCAATTTTCTCCATTTTCCAAGCAGCTCCACTTGTGAGTACCCAAACGCCTGGCTTAATAAAACAGAAGTTTTGGAGTAGCAACTGTTATACCTCGAGTTAAATATAGCTCGGAGCTTGAAAATAGCTCAGGCACAGGGAGCTGGCGGGGGGGTGGTTTGGAGAACAGCTCCAACAGGTTCTTCCTGAGCTTCCCCTGCCTGCCCTCACCAGCTGCACTGCCAGGCCCGCCCGGCAGCTGCAAATCCCTTTTTCCCTGGGGGTGGGGGAAGGAAGTTTGCAAAGGTGTTTAACACTTCCATGTGAATGATTTTTCCATAAAATATTAATGACGTAGATATAACCTAATTGAGTCCTTAGGGCAATAACCTCTGACAAAACGGTCCTGATTAGAGATAATTGACTGTGCAGAACGGTGGTTAGAGAGCTTAATGTTGGCAAGGTCCATTATCTGGGGATAACGACCCCCTTTTGCCAGGTGCCAGGGCCATCACGGGGGCTTTTGGGGGGGTAAATCCTCCCTTACCTCCTCTGTCCAACACTTCAGCAATGAGTCTGTTATCCTGTGATTGGATGGGGCGGGCTGGCAGGTGTCAGTCCTGGTTCCTGTCCTGGTCCTAAGTGCCCTCGACAAACGCAGTTTTCCCCCAAAACCAAACATTTTCTGTGCTCTCCCCCAGACCTGCACATATAGGGACATTCAAGAAAGCATTCATATAAACCACCATTGACTTCAATTTATATTAATACACTGTGCAGTGAACTGAGGTGGCTGATTCACAATCCTCATCAGATTTCAGTGCGCCGGGTAAATCAGCTCCCTTGGTTCACTGTAGTTTAATTATAAGCAAATTGCAAGCGAATTAAGATAAATCGAATTAGAACCACTCTAATACTGAACAGAAACGCCCACCGAGGAGTCTGTGGAAGTTGAACTACTCCCCTTCGAGAGGTGACTGGGGACACATTGGCCAGGCCACAGCGGCTCTGGGGCTGAGCAGGAGCCGGCTGCAGGGAAGGAGAGGGGGAGAGGAGCGGGACACCAGAGCCAGAGCAGCGAACGGGAGGCTGAGAGCAGGGGAGAGGAGGAGCTGGAGCAGACTGCTGCGGCACAAATTGGAAGCTGGGGTGGCTCTTTCTTCTTCTCCTTCTTTCTTCCCTCCCAGGGAAGTGTCATTTGTACAAATTGCCCGTCCGTGCCAGCTTGGGAGAGACCTCACAAGGGAACCTGGAGCCTTCCCCGCTTTTCATGTGAGCGGATGCCCCTTTTATTTCTGAGCAAGGAGTAAGTGGAGAAGAAAGGAGCTCCTGTCAGCCTCCAGGAGACAAATTGCTTCCTGCAGCCCGAGGTGCCTCCGCTGTAACAACCGCCCGCTCCGGAGGTGAGCCGAGCTGCCCCCAGCCTCTCCCCTCTCCGCAGCTCCCGGCTTTTAAAGCGAGCCCCGGCTGAGTGCCCAGCCCTCGCTGTCACCGATGCGCGGCCAGGATGATTTACTGGGCCGCTGTGCGAGGCGCAGGAGCGGCGCGCTGCCAGGGGATGGGATGGGATGGGATGGCCCGGGGTGCCCGGGTTAAACGCCGCCGCCGTGCCCCGAGCTGCCCCGCCGCTCCCACGGGCTCCGATCGCCTCCCCAGGGCAGGTGGGCAGCGGGGCCGCCGGAGGGCTCCAAGCCAGAAAGTTATTAAAACAGCGGAGGCAACAAAGCGGCGCGGCTTCCCCGCTGCTCTGACATTTCCAGCGGGTGAAAGGTAAAAACACGCTCTATAAAAACCCAGCCCGGGATTTGCGGCTGCTGCCGGAGCTCTCGGAGCAGCTAATTAAACGGGAGGGGCAAAGCCGCAGAGAAACTTCCAGCCAGCAAATCAAAGCCCAGCCTGGCAGGGAGCGGAGGCTGCGGGAAGGACCCCCCTTTTCTCCTTTGAACCTCCTTTTTTGGGGAAAAGTGGGAGCGGGGCTTGGCGTCACCGAGCGGCTCCATCCGCAGCCCCTAATTATCCCCCCGACCTGAAAGCGTCGAGGCCGGCAGCCAAACCACGGGAAAAAGTGCTGCTGATGGCAGAGCTGCACGGCTCATTCCCACGCTCCAGACCCGGTGCTGCTGGTTCCTGCCCCGCCGGGCTCGGGGACCCCCACCCGTGTCTGTGGGGTCCCCATCTCCTCGTGCTCTCTGCACAGGCACATCCCGTGTCTGACTGATCTCTGGGATCACCCCCCGGCCCCCCCCATCGCTAATGGCCTCGTTAGTTAGGGAAAAGGGTTGCTGAAGTCAATTTATGCTACGTAATACTGAAACCCCAGCAAAATCAATAATTCTGCAGAGTCGGGGTAGGCTGGGGGAAGGGAGGGGGCCCGGGGGTGAGTTCGGGTAACCAATGAGCTGAAAACCCCTGCTCCCGGCATCTGGCCTCGCGCTGCATCCCCGCTCGGCAGCATTCCATCCGGGTGAGGCAGCCTGTGCTCTGCTCCCGGTCCTCCCCGGCCTGCAGCAGCAGAGCGTCCCAGGCCCCTCTTCCCCCCGGGGCTGTGCCAGCGGTCCCCTCCTGCGGGGAGGGCAGGCGGTGCCCAGGCTGCCCCGGCACGGCCCGAGGCGCCAGGGCTCACACCGGGAGAGGGCAGATGCGGCAGCAGCCTCCTCGGGTCCGCTGCGCTGGGAACAGAGAGATCGGGGGGAATGGCTCAGCGCGTCCGGCAGCTGTGTGAGGCTCGAGAGCCAGGCAGGTTCGGATGAGTCAGGAGGTGGGAGTGATCCACGGCAGGAGTGATGGAGGGTTTCCTGTTCTGGAAATTCGGGGAGGGATTTGTTCTTTTGAAGCCTGCTGGAGTTAATCTGGAGCAGCCAAATGTACCGGGCTGTGCACAGAGGGATCCCAAAGGTTCCCTCTGATCCATGATCCAAAACCACGAGCCCCCTGTGACATGGGCTGCTGTAAAGCCTCTTGCCAAGTATCTCTGTTCTGTGGTAATTCCTATTACAGCTGATTTCTACCATGTGGCTGCACACCCTGTGGGTTAGAAGAGCTCTGGAGCACTGGCAGAGAGCAAAAAATGGGAGTTTGGAAAAATAACCGAAGAACGGTAAATGTGGTTTTTTGAACTTTCCTCCTCAAATTATGGCAGCAAGAGGAATCAGAGGATGCCCTCCAGGCCCACCCTGGCTCACGGCCACCCATCCCTCCTCCCTCTCACCCAACCTGTGCTTCAAGGCACACACACCTCAGTTCCATCTTCCCTGTCTCTCGCTGTTGTTTTTCCCCAGTATAAATTTTGCATTTCTAGCCTGCTTGTCATATTTCCTACCGGATTGGGTGTTTAATTAAAATCATAATTAAAATTGATCTCCTCATTAGCATGCACCTGCTCTGCTGCTCGCGTCCTGGCATTTAATTATACGCTGAAGATGTCAAGTCTGACAGGCGAGAACGAGACCCCGGCCAGTAACCCCTGACAGGACTTCCCAGTGACAACATCTGGATACTGGAGCCCATCTGCTGGAATGGCCTCAGTGCCGGACAGGGGGACCTGGGCACTGCTGGAGCCAGGGGCTGGCAGCCCCTGGGGTCAGTGGGGTCTGCATCCTAGCAGCCTGCACAGCCACTCTGGAGATTTCTGGCATGGAAATGTGTGGGGACAGTTTCCCCAGCTGGTACAAACCTCTCTGTACTCGCTGGGCTCCCATCAGCACCAGTGTTGAGACCCAAGCCCGTTTTCTGGAGAGCCCCAGCAGCCTGGGTTGCTCTCTCTTCTGTGGGGAAATCAAAGCTCCCCTCACCTTGCCTTGGGAAGGTGAGAGAATTATCTGGAGGGAATTATCTGAGTACTTTCTGGTTCTGAAAGTGCATCTGCTTTTTTCCCTGTGTGCCAGGCAATAAAGCTGCCAAAAGTCATTTTTGGGGCTGTTATCCACGAGGAGTTTTATTCCCCTGCACTTTGGAAGTCTCTCACTGATGGATGTGGCTTCAGTGGGATCTGTGAAGCAATGAAAGCTGACATCGAACATACCCTCCAAATTTAAGGCTCTCCCTATGGCTCCTGGGGGACCCAGCGTGTTTGGAGCCCAGGACCTGCCTCTCCTCCTGCTCTCAGCACTGGATGGGGCTTGGGCAGTGCTGAGAGGTGTCTCCAAAACCTCTCCACTGTGGAAACCCCAGCTCAGCCACTCTGACTGGTGCAGGGGATGCTGCTTATCAGCAAAGTGGCTTCCAGTGAAGAGCAGAGAGGAGAAGCCCTCTAAATCCCCTCTTGTACAGCTGGTTCTAGTCCCTGCCTGGCCAGGAGTGGCTGCAGACACACGGCGATGCTCCCGTGTCAGGGACAGGCTGGGGGGACAGGCTGGGGGGACAGGCTGGGGGGACAGCCCCTCCAGGTGCAGCTGCCCTTACCTTTTTATGGCTCCTTTTACGGCCGAGGCCACCAAATGGCACATCCAGAGAGCTTTATGCCTGGAGAAGCTGGGGCTGGAGCTGAGGCTGGAGGTTTATTGCAGCTGGGAGTACTCTGGCTGCCAGAGTGGGGGAACGCCGTGGGTGCTGCGGACACACAGGAGCAGAGTCACCTCTGCAGAACAAACTTCACCCGTGGCCTGAGAGTGAAGCAGCAACGTTCCCAGCTGGCCACAAGGAATGAAGGGACCCCTGGCAGCAGCAAGCACTGCAGTGTAAAGCCAGAGCTGTTAAAGCCCACCAACCCTGGCAGCAGCTGCTGTCTGCCCTCTCCTCGGAAGGACAGTCCGGCCCTTTCGGCACAAATGAGGCACTTGAACGCTATCAAGAGAAATCCACAAGCGTTAATAGCCTGACAGCAACACGGCATCCCATTGGGAGCGTTATTTATGAGGCTGTAGCATTGCCAATCCTGCTGGGAAAGGCCTGCTGCACGGAATGAGATCCGGGAAGGCTGCGGTGGGGCTGGGACGGAGCGGGCTCAGCCAGGTCCTGCTCCCAGCACAGGGCTGGGGACACAGCCCAGCACTGCCTCGGCACAGCAGGGCAGCATCCTCCTGCCAGGCCCCGGGCTGCTTCATCTGGGCACGTTCTCCAGGACTTTAATGAGATCTTTGCATTGAGTGACAATTCATCAGCCTGGAGTACAGGCCAGGGAGAGCTGAAGTGTGAGCACGGGCCAGGCTGTGCTGGAGCAGGGCCGTGGCACAGGGAGCACTCTGTGCTGCTCCTGGAACGGGCCCGGGAGAGGAATGGAGCCTAAAGAAACATTTGTCATTTGAGTTGTAATTACGCAATTACGTAAATGCATGATATTAGTAGTCAAGAGCCTGGAGTTTTCACTAAAGAGTCCCTTAAGTAAATAAACATTTTCAAGCGATTACATTATTGGGATGAGATTTTTTTAAAAATAAAATGTGAAGAATTGTGCAGGGTGACACTAGAAAGCAAGAGGGAAAACCAAACCAAACCCAAAGCAGTGACTGTCAGGGCAGCAGGTGAGGGACACATCAGGCTCTGCAGTGGTGGCTCGTTTTTGGACTGCTGCTCCCAGAGACAGGCTCTAGACATGAAGGTAGTGTGGATTAGAGGACTGGAAAGACAATTCCATTTAATGATAAGAGATACCACTGAGGAGAAAGCACATGAGGATGGCAGTTGCAATGGAAATAAAGAATATAAATAAATATATGTGTAAAAACAAACAAAAGCCCATCAAAACAAGCAAGAACCAAACCCAATCCCTGCATTACACTCAGTAATTAAATATTTATCAGAGCAGAGGAAGTAAAATCCATTTACTGCTTTGAGCCAGTTACTATCTTCCTTTTAAAAATCCTTTGCAATTAGTTCATTCCTCCCTGAGAGACGAGAACACTGGAAGAGTCTCCAGGTCCATCCTGAACAAACTGTAGAACATTTTCTCTCCTGATTTGAGTGTGTGCATGAGGGTTCCAAGGAACTTTGAGCAGCTCAGGCCTTCCTGCTGCATGTCCTCATGCAGGGTTACCATGGACCCTGCAAGCGGGAGGGATTGCCCCGGTGTTTGCCATTAATCCTGCTGGGATCACCAGGAGCACGGCTTCCTGCACTTCCCTTCTCCTCGGGAGAGGCTCCAGAGAGCCGTGTCTAAACAAGACCAATTGATCCAAGCCCCTTCCAGTCGGATTTTGGGGCGAGGGCTGCCTTAGCTGCTCGTGTGATGCCATTTGGCTGAGGATTCCTGATTTAGGACACGGCTCTGCTCCTGTCCCTGGCATTGCCCATCCCTTCAGGGCCCAAACTGCAGGATGTGCCAGTGCCCAGCTCCTGTGTCTGCCAGGGGGTTAAACAGCGCAGGTGACAAGGGCACAAGGTCCTGCTGGCACCAGGAGTGACCAGCCTCGACCCCGGGGAGAGCCCCCGCTTCCCGTCCGTCCTGCACAACCCAGGACGCGAAATGCAGTGCTGGAATTTCACATTTGAGATAATTGCATTAAGGTAATTGCCACTGCAGCATTATTTCCCATTCCTGGGAGAGGCTGAGAGCAGGCTGAGTGCATTGTGTCTGCGTTAGCAGATTAATAATTACAGCCCTTCGGAGCAGCGCTGGTTTGTATGGATTCACAGCTGCCGGATCATTACCCGGCACACTTGAGGACACCCTATAGGAGCACAGCGCCGCGTGCCTCACAGTTTGCTTCCTCTGCTGCTGGGCCCCGGCTTTGCTGCACTTCCATCAGACTCACAGCTTGTAAGAAATAGAAAACATTTACAACCTGAAGCAAGCGAGCTCTGGAGCCCCGTGGAGCCGTCAGGGATTCTCTGGCGAATGCTTTGGGAAGGAAATGTTCAGTTCCTCAGAGGAAAACTTTACCCTTCCCGGCACAGCCTGGTCCTTGGGAGGCTCTGGGTGCACGTGGGACTTATCCCAGCCCACAGAACTCCCCATGACAAAGGAGATCTGTGGAGATCTTCCCCCACTGCAGAGCCACCAACGCCTCTGCAGCAGCTCTGTTTGCTGCAAAATAATTTAGGAGAGGGAGCAGAAGGCTCCTGTGGACTATTGAAAAAGATGAATAATTTAGGGAATCTGGATGAAATTATGGAGCAGGATAACTCAGCCTCACAAAGAGGATAACACACAATCTCTAACAATTCCCTAGCATGAGGGAACAGCAGTCCTGTGTCCCACCTGGCAGGGCTCATCCCCACCTGAACAGTGTGACATGGGAACCAGGCAAACTGGGAACAGGACAGAGACAGTTCACAGAGGGAACTGCTCTGTTTAGCTCTTCTTCCTGATTAGAGCAAATTGAAAAATAAAAGCATTAATTGTGAACAGAAAATTAGATTGATAAACTGATTTCAGTTTTCACAGTCTGGGGTGCAAGAGGGCAAAGAGTTCACCTGAAAGCAAAGAATTCTGTCCTCCCTAATGGTGTCTCCTTCACATATTGATCAATGTCTGTATGAAGCAAGCATCTCATTTAGGACACAAACAATATTGTATTTCTTCTGCACCTTGAGGGATTTCACCGGGAACTTGGGCATAGAGCAAGTGCCAGCGACTCAGAGGTGACACACTTGGGACAGCAGACCAGGGAGAGGACATTGGTTATTTTGGAAGGTCAGTGGGCGTGAGGATGGATCTGCACATCCATCCACGGATCCTTCCATCCGTCTCTTCTCGGCCTGTAGGGGAGGAGCAGGGGACTGGAGGGAGCCTGATCCCAGGCCCCCGAGCCCAGCACCTCAGGGCAGGCTGTGCGGGCCGGGGAGCGAGGCGATCCCAACACGCTGGCCGTGCTCGGGAAGCAGGGGCTGGGCAGCTGGGGGGTCCTGTGCTCCCGTGGCTGCCCACCCCGCAGCAGCTGCACTCCCTGCTCCCCTGCCCCGGGGCAGCACAGGGACCTGGATCAGGCTCTGAGCTGGTAAGTCCTTGTCGGAGGCGCAGGGCGCCTGAACAGCCTCATGGCTTGACCTCTGTACATTGGAAATTATATTCCAATCTCTCTACAACACCCAGCGGAGTACCGGGACTGAACACCTACAACCACTCCGGCAGGGAAAGATGATGACAGCTACATCTGTAATACCCAGCAGAGCAGAGGAGGCCGCTTCCTCTCGCTCTCTTTCCCGTTTTTACATATGCAATTACAGTGCCGAGCGTTATTTGGATTTGCCTCCACAGCTGCTGCTGTCCTGCAGCGTGCTCCAGCCAAATTACATTTCAGAGATGACATTTCCACTCGCAGCAGCGCAGCCCGGCTCCCCTCGTAAGGGCGAGGAGAGGGACGCCATGGCTTCAGCATTTGTTCTTCCAAACAAGAAGGGTTTGTTCTTCCGCAGGCAGCAGCAGGGAGGCTGCGAGGGGCCGGCTGGCTCTGCCCTGCGGCTTTGTGGGGAGCTCGCTGGGACAGACCGCTCCCAGCTGGAGAGCCGGGTCAGCGGGAGCTGCGGAATAATGGCAGCTAATCTGGCTGTTGAATTTATTAATTCCCATTTACACTGCTCTATCTCCTTCTCTGTCCATCAAGGCTGATTACACCAGGCTCGCTACCTCAGCAGCCGATGCCCTCTAACCATTGCTGTGCCATCACCAGATCCTTATCAGCTTTTCCACAGCATTAGGCTAATAGTTGGATTCAATGGTTTTAAAGGTCTTTCAGACCTAAACGATTCGATGATTTTAGAAATTATCATCTTTAGCAGAGCAGTCTGCCATCAAGGCACCTGTAGCGAGGGCTTTGCCGTGCTCGCCACGGCGTTACCTTTCCCTGCAGCCACACTAATTGCTAACCCTGGGCAGGAAAAATGTATTTTCCTTACTGTCAAAATGACAACCTCTAAACAAATCCTAAATCCTGTTCTGTGCTTCCAGCAGTGTTTTATCTTTCCGCTGCTGTTCTCTTGAGATTTATGCCTCATGATCTGGAGGAACCTGCAGCATCCATCCCTACCTGTTTCTTGTCTATTTAAGTGGCAAGGGCTTGTCAAGGCACGGAAGTTTCATTGATTTACTGTAAGATGTGGGATCAGGCTGCTGCAGTGAATCCCTGGCTGTGCTCCCACTCGGAGAAGCTCCTCTTGGGTTGGCAGAGCCCAGCCAGGCCCCAGGACCGGAGCATGCAGTGCGCTGGAGGGGGTGAGGGGAGAGGGGTCAGGGATATTCCAGCCGGAGGGGTCTGTGATTGTGCCTTAGGCTCGATCTCCAGAGCTGACCCTAGCAGAGGAATGGGGGCTTCCCCCTGTCCTGCATCACTGTCCTCCGGCTCTGGGATGCCCCGGAGCAGAGGGACCGGGGGATAAGTGTATGTTTGTTTGTTTTTACAGCCCGGTGCCACGTTCAGGTGCACGGGCCCCATTAAAGGAGGAGCAGCCTGTAAATCGCTGCTGCAGTGAAGGGTTATGTCTCCCTCGCTGCTGCATTTCATCCTGCACAATCAGGGAAGGGATTTGTCCTGGCGCAGATTCCCACTTTACTGTGGAAAATGAGAACGGAATCACATCTCTCCTGCTCTTTCCAGGCTGGAAAAGGGGTCGTTTGGCCCCGGGAGCTCAGAGCTTCCAAGAGCTGCCATAAAGCTCCAGCTCCACTGGGGAGGGACAGGGCAGCACCAGGATGGGCAGGAGATGGAGCCGTGGACAAGCAGAGCCAAGGCCCCGTGGATGTCTCATCTCCAAGCATGGAAGGGGTCAGGGATGTTGAGAACTTGTGCCAGTAATAAATGATTGATGCTGTTATTCCCCAGGGTGTGTTAGAGAGAAGATTTGTCATGGTCCTGAAAAGGCAAAAGATGTGACAGGAGAGCTCCTGCCTGCTGGAAAAGGAGACGTTTAAACCCTGAAGTGCTCGTGGAAGATGGATTTGGTATTCCTGTGCCTTGGACTGTCAGAATAGTGCCTCCCACAGCCCTTCCCTTTTCCCCATGGCATCTTCCTTTGGGCCAGGGATGCACGAGGATCCTACGGCTGCTCCCAACCCTGCTCAGCATCTGAAGTGCTGGAAAAAAATTACCCTGAGATCCTCCAAGGAGAAATTTAAGCAGCAGCTTGATCCTCTTTCTGTCAAACTTCCTGGGGAAACTCTGCTGCAGTTCAACAGGAGATAGATAAAGTGTATTATGGTCACCATTACACATAAACACGGCCAATTTTGTAAAATTCATCTGCGCCGAATCCCGTGCCTGCGCAGGGAATGAATCAGGTTAGCAGCTACAGCCCTGGGCTCCCAGCAATCCTCCCGCTTCAAAAACATAAACAGAAAATTGGACGGGAAATGTCATCTCAGTGAGTTCATTCTGAATCACGTGTTTGATGAAAGACTCTTTACAAATCCTTGAACTGCCTAAAGCCATTCACCTGAAAAAAATGTAACATTCCTCACAGGAAAAGAACAATTAGCAATACAATTAGTTTTCTAAGAGGCAGCGATAAATAATTGAATTTTTTTTCTTTGACGGGGAGGGACACTGACAGTTCTCAGCTCCTTGTATTGACAGCAGAGGAAACGGCCCATGAAACCGGTCGTTTGCGGGGAATTTTGATCTATCAATTGCGAGCGAGGAGAACAGGAGAAGCATGAAAGAGCAGCTCGGCTGTCAGAAGGCAGCTGCAGCCATGCAGCCATGGGCTGTAGCGCAGGCAGGCAGGATCCAGGAACGCTTCCAGAGGCTGCGCACATCTGGCCGGACAGGCCGAGCTCCTCTGGGGCTGCACAGGAGCTCGGCGTGCAGCAGCAGCCGGGATGGACCGAGCGAGCTGGGGCTCCCTGACCCGGCTCCAAGCGGCCTTTGGCCAAACTGCCCGGCTGGAACCAGCCTGAGAGGCTTCGTCGCAGCCTGGGCCAGGCAGATGGGAGTCACAGCGCTGGGAGGGGTCACACCCGGCTCTGGACGGCGATTCCGCGCAGGAGAGGAGGGAGAGATCCGCCTCTGCCGTGAGAAACGAGGCAGGACCAGCAGCGCTCTGCTCGGTTATGAATTTGTGATCGATCCCGTGTTGCCACTGATTCCCTGCTCACTGTAATGAACTGATTAAGGCAAGCACAGCTGATGCCTCTCGGCTCTGGCCAGGCACAGGGGCAGCCACCGGCTCTGCCAGCACGGCCAGGGCCACCCCGTGGGCACGAGTCCCTGTGGGGCTCCCTGGCCACGCGTGGGTGACAGCCTCAGGCCGAGGTTGCAGCCTGCACGAGCACCAGGGACACTTGTGCTCCTGTCTCCCAGCAAACACGGGTTTTCTTCCGGGCAGCGCATTCCAAGCAGGAACCGGCCCTTTCAGACCTCACAAGGACAGACATAGGGAGAAAGGCCAATTTTTTCAGCATCTCCTGAGCTTGGGACCTTCTCCTCCTCTTTGTCCGTGCATTTGTACCTGCTCTCTCCTCTGCTTTTCCTCAGCTCCCATCCTCCCCTTCTCCTTCCAAAAGAGGAGAGTGAAAAATACGCCTTTTGCCCCCTTAACTGCTTTCCTGTGAAATTAGAACTCCCGTTGGCTGACCCTGCTGTGGCTGAATCTCAGCCTTTTCTCCATCAAATCCTTCCTGCAGAATTTATTGGGTGGTGCAGCATTACCCTCATAAAAAGGCAATAAATGGCCCTGTTTGCATTACACTCCATAATGGCTGTAACCTCCTGGCATTCTTGCAGAGCCGCCTTAGGAACAAAGGGGCAGAAAAGAAGGCTCCCAGAAATCTTTGGGATAATTACACTGCGGGAGTGCTGGAATCTTTAAAATCACTTTAAATCAAAGGAAACCCGGATTTTAAATCTGAGGTTAACAGCACTTGGGACACTTGCAAAACTCCTCAGCCTCAGCAGCTTGTAGCATCCCCTTTGAATCCTGTCAGCCAGCCTCTGACGGTGGCTGTGGGGACAGGCAGCACTTTGGGGACATGGGGATGCTGCAGGTGGATCTCGGGGTCTCCAGGCTGATGTGAAATGCACAGGAGTTTTTGTTCCTTGCTCTAAGACGCCAGGAAAAGAGAGTTATTCTGGATCACGGTGGAACTGATTACTTGCAGGATGACAGGAGAACCATCCTATCTGTTTGTCCAGTGCTGGCCTGCAGCTCATGCTCCAGCCCCTGTCCCTGGGGTTGGCATGGGGACTGCCACCACGTCCCCCTGTCCCCAGGGTGCTCAGGCCCTTCCAGCTCTGCTAACTCTCTGCTGTTTGCCCGACCTGGCACCTGGCAGCTTTTTATTGCTCTTTCAAGCGCCCCTTCTAAACATTATGGCTCACTTAGAGTTTAGGAAGGCAGCACTTTGGAAATGCAGAGTTTGCTGTTTCAGCCAGGATGTACATTACTTGTCCCTCATTTCTTTACTGGCTAAAGCAGTTTTATCCTCTCCGTGAAGTTATAAAGTGGAGATGTAAAGTCACAGTAGAGGAAGAGTGAAAAAGGGCTGGGGTAAGGATGAGGGAGAGGAGACAGATTTGGACTTTGCCGCGGAGCCCCCGCAGCCCTGCCAGGCTGGGGTCACAAGTGCACTGAGCTGCTCTGCGGTGTCACCTCCCTCTGGCACGTGCCACAGAGGAGCAGGGCACAGGCAGGGACCCAGAGTGCTGACAGAGGGGATAGGGCTGTGCTCAACCCCTGCCTGCTCACCTCAGAACAGGCAGTCCCAGGTAAAGCCAGCCCCTGCCAGCCAAAAGCTGTTTGAGAGTGGCCAGCACCAAACCCAGCGCAGGGACTGGATTTCTCCCCTCCATCCCCGGGGCAGGGCTCCCAGCCAGTAATTCACTGGGATGTGGAAATGAAAACAAAGAGAGCATGAACACAACAGCTCGCACTGCTCTGCGAGGCCGGTAATTGAAAACTCCTGACGCTAAACAGAAATGAAAATGTTAATGGCAAACACCCAGAGCAAATGTATTCCATATGCAGAGGATTGCCATAGGCTGACAAATACAAATGTTGCCGTAGCCACAGGGGGAGCAAAGGCAGAGAGGCTGCTGCAGGAAGGGGCTGCACTCCCTGCCCAGCGTGGAGCAGCTCCCGCTCCCCTTGCTGCCGCCGTCCTGGCCAGGAGCAGCACCTGCAGCTCCCAGAGCTGCCATTCCCACTCCCGCTCCTCAACCACGCACCCAGTGGCTGGGAAGAGGCTGGAACTTGCTGAGGAGCCCTGACCCTCAGCCCTTAGAGAAGGGAGGAGCATTCCCCTGTGCCCAGCACCTGTTCAGGAGGGAGAAACCAATCCGGGAGCCACATCCATCAGCACGGGCACAGAGCGGCTGTGCTGCTCGCAGGAGGCATGCCATAAATCCATCCTGTAAGAGTTCCCAAGTCGGAACAGGAGGTACAGGGTAACGACTTAAGAGTAATACACAGAAAGCCAGCAAGAGCTCGGAATGCCTGCTGGAAGCCCAAGGGAAATTAGCCTAATGCTCGGCAAATGTTGGAGAGCGAGGGGATTACTCTTCCCCCGGCCCCGCTCTGCCGCCGAGGGAGTTTGCAGCACTTTGTCATTTATGGCTGGAGCTCTTTATGGCTCTGGGGGTTTTCATAGCCAGAGTGGTTCCTCCCTGCATCCATCTTTGCTGTCATGGACAAGGAGATTGGTGCTTAGGGCACCAAGCCGGGGCCTGACAAACCTGGGCTCGCTTCAAACCCGGCTCCTGGGCAGCTGTGCCATCAACCCGCAGTAAAACCAGAGCCACAGCACCGAGGCCAGCCCTGCTCACAGCCCTCAAACCCAACCCTCGGGCTCACCTCATTTCTGGAGATGCAGGTAAAGCTCTTCGAAACTCCTGGCGGCTTTCCTTTCTTCCCCATTTTCCCCCAGGCTTGCAGCCTGCCTCCAAAGCAGGCAGTGTTCACACTCCTTGGGTTCCACCACAAGCATTCCTTCCAGCTCCATCTGTGAGCCTTAATTAGTGAATTTACTGACAGAAACTTTATTAATGCAGCATTTAGCTCTGCTGGCAGCGTCTTGCACCCTTCAGAGCCTCCTGTGCAGAGAAACTCCCTCTCCCAGGGCCTTTGGGGGTTTTCCTGCCATGATTTCCCCTCCTGGGGGCCCAGGAGCACTGCTCCTGTCCTGCTGCCCTCCCCTCAGTGCCTGTTTGCAGGAGAGGGGCATGCACAGCTCTCCAGGGAATGCACACACCACACGGTGGGAGCAGTAAAGAGGAGCCTGACAACACCTCGGCAGCCTCTTCATCCCCACGGGAAGCAAAGCAGAGCCCAGACCCCAGCTCTGTGCTGTGACCACAGCCCGCTCCCCTCACCCGTGTGCCAGGTGCACCCAGAGACCACCTCTGGCAGGACAGACCCCACCACAGGAGGCACAAAGCAGGATTCCTGCCACATCTTCCCTCTTCTTCCCATTTCTTTTCTCCTTCTGGTTGTTTTTTTTTTTTTCCTCAAAGACATTAACCAGATATAAAAAGTTAAATGTGAAGTCGAAACAATAAGGCATGGAAATAGCAGAAATAACTTAATTAAGTTTTTAAAGATTTCCATGCTTGAATAAATTAGCCTTCCTGCAAATGTCACAACAGGCAGAAAAAAAAGTGTAATCAATGGAGCACGATGTTACTTTGCTCTTTAGTTAAATGCAAGCTCCAGCAGTGAGTTCTCCAAGCTTCCCTCTCTCCCTCCACTCTCCCCACTGCATCTTCCCCCCATGCAGAGCTGCTCTGAGGGAAGAGCTCCAGAAACACCAGCACCAGCTTTTCCCTGCGCAGGCAACAAGCTGAGAGCTTTCCTTTGCTCTGCTCCCCTGAAGCACCACGGGAAAGCACCAACAACCACTACCATGTGCTGGTGACACGGCTGGGAGGGAGGGAACACTCCTAATTTATCAATTAGACATAAAAAAAAAAGGCAGAATCAGCAGGAATAACATGTTTTTCACTGGGGAATATGCCAAAGCTTCCCAGAGCCACCCGGGGCCTCTGCATGAGAGAGTATGCCACTCTTGAGGACGAGAATTTATTGGGGAGGGTTTGGGGGGGAGCAACCAGGGCAGGCAGGGAGATTAAAACACTGACACAGGATGGAAGAAGAGGGAATTTTGGCTTACTTGCTCTGGAACAGAAAGATGAGGCAAGACATGCAAACAGTCTTCAAACATTTAAAGGGAAGCTCTGAAAAGGGAGAGAATAAACAGGTTTTCATGTTTGCTGTGAGGATGACAAGATAAACATAAACTGCAGCAAGGAGCATTCATGTTCGACATCAGAAAGGCGCCTGTGATGCCGAGGGGAGACTTTGAGCGGCTCCGGGAGCGCTCCTGCTCGGCTGGGTCTGTCCTGGGGCACAACTGCGACAGCAGCAGTGACAGGCTGGGCTGCCAGGAGCAGGGCTGGGGGCATGATGGAGCCCTGGAGCTAGGGACAGACTCTCTGACCTCCCGGGCTGATTGCCCAAGCCCCTGTTTCACAATATCCATCAGAGTGCAGCAGGCAGTGGTGGGAGAGCCGGGACCGAGCTGGGAATGGGTTAAATTGGGAATGGATTAAACCTTGCTGTGAGCCCACAGCGCTGAGCCTGCCTTCCTCTTCTCATATGGCCAAGAATTGTCAACAACTCCAGATCAGCAGCTGAGCCAGGGCATCCCTGTGTTTAGTGTAGGGCATCACAGGGGCTTTAAACAACCGGTGCTCTTGGCTACCTCAGCTGCGTCACATCTGACCCCTGAAACCGGAGAGCAGGGGCTGGATGGCTGCTTCTCCCTCCTCTCCCCGCAGGGCTGCACCTGCCTCAGGGACACACAGTCAGATTCCAATCCCCTTGGATAATGATCAGGGTGAGCAATTGAGCTGCACTCTGCTCCACCAGGAGCTGAATCCCAGGCTGGCAGTGCTGCTGTCTGCGGTGTGACACACACTTTATTAGAAAGTGAGCCATTGGAAAGTATTGGAAATTCTTCTAAGACCATTTTGATTGTCCTCGAGGAATCAGTGGCTGAGGCTGGAATGCCGGGAGGACAAAGGCGGCTGCCAGATGAAAGTAAAGAGAAAGAATTTCTCCTCTGAATCATCAGCCAATTAAATTTTCAGCACAATAAAAGTGGAGGGCAAACGGCTCCACTAATGGCTCTCACCAGCTGATCCCATTACCAGGCAGGGCCCGAGAGGGACACTGGGGACATCCCGAGGCTGAGGAGCTGCAGGAAGGCCCAGCAAGGCTGGGAGCCAGGCAGAGAGCATGGCACCGGGTCCTTGCTGCCCATCCCTTCAGAGCTGACTCCTCCTCTACCTGAGCCAGTCCTTTGTCTCCTCCGTGGTGGAGGAGCTGCGGGGACAAGGCTGCACAGAATTGCTGCTTTTTCCTTCTTTTTGCCCAAATAGTGTTTAATTTGACTGGAAATGAGCTTGCACAGGGCCATAGGAATCTTTGTTTAACTTGAAAGGAACAACCCTTGCTGCATTGGTTCCTGTCTCTGATCATGAGACCCATTTTGGGTTTAAAGACATGTCCCGTGTGTGACTGGTGCCACCACGGAGACACAGCAAGGCAAATGTCCGAGCACTAAAGAGGATTTTATTTATGGTTCTTGATTCTTTGCTGAGCTAAAAGATTTGCAGTGACAGAACATTTCTTCCCGACTCTGCCCTTCGCCCCCTTCAAGGCTACTGAAACATATATACGATCTGAGGAGGGAAGATGGATCTTCCAAGTCCTCACAGGTCGTTTACCAGTGAGACAAAAGCCTGGAAAGCTCCATGTGTTGGTTGAAGAGAAATCCTCCCTCCCCTTGCAAAATTCGGGATGGAGCATTGTTAATGACCTCCTTGGATCCGTGCCCAGGATGTGGAGATATCATCTCCTGCTCCCAGTAATAAGGTCACAACTGATCCTGAACAAATGGCAAAGTTATTTAATAATTATTTTGGAAGGTCTGCTCGTGACCTTTCAGCTCGTCAGGGTAAGTAGCACGAATTTATCACCGGTGCCACACGAAGGGGCTTGATTATTTGAGTTGTTTTTCCTGGCAGGAATTCAGTTTTCTCCCATTTTCTGAGCCATTCAAGGTGTGCACAGTTGGGAATAGGAATACAATTCCTGCCCACGGCGTGATGGGATTTTGCCTGGTGTTGGGGGTACCCCTGAAAGGGCATCCAGCACAGGGATTCATTCCCACACACACCAGCCTGGCAGCTGGGACCTCACTGGAGCCTGCAGCATGTCCCTTCAGCCCAGCATCCTAACACCTGCTCTGCCAGGAACGCTTCCCAGAGGATGAGGATGGGATTGGGATGGCAGGAGCTTTGCTGGAGAGTGGGACAGGCCCCGTTCCCTCTCCCCCAGGACCTCAGGAGCTGCTGCAGAGTCTCTGGCTTTTCCCTTTGGGGAAAGCTGCCCAAAGCCTCTTACAGCAGTGCCTGGAAGCGCCCCTTGGCTGTCCTGTTTGGATAACTGTTCACAGGCAGCCTTGCCTTTCATTTCCTTAATCTTAAATTGCATCAAAAGGCAGAGATTAGAGGTAAAACCTCAATAAAAGACGGAACAAAAGCCTCTGCCCACATTGGATTCTCATACCCAGCTTTGCTGTGGTTTTGTTCTCCTCTTGTCTGACAGGCTGAGTAGCCAAACCTTAAAAAACTGAAAAACCCCCTAAGATTAAAACACTATTTAGAAAAGGCCATGCCAGTCTGAAATCACCTGTGGTTCATACATTAAACATCAAATGTACGCTAACTCTGAATTATGGTCATGAAAAGTAAATCCTTTAATACCATTTTCTGTGTTACATGGGCTGGAGCTTAGCATTAAGAGTCCTGGTTTTCCTGGAGCCTGTCAGTGGAGTAGGACTTTCCCACCTGGAGTTATCCCTCTGCCCTAGAGGTGTTGGAAGCTTCCCGGCCTAGGAAGGAGCAGGGAGCAGGAGAGCAGGAGCAGGAGCCCTGGCCGGGCTGCCTGGCCCCGCTGCCAGCTCTCCCAGAGGTTTCCCAGAAGCCGAGGCAGCTGTTGGGGCTTTCTGGCTGCTGGAGTGGTTTAGCAGCGCCAAGGAGATGCTGCTCCCCTCCACTGGGAGTGAGCAAAACGCTGCCAGAAGGAGAGGAGAGGGGAGAGAGGAGAATTCCCGGCCCCCACCCGCACAGCCCTGGAGCTGATGCAGGAGCAGCACTGCCAGGGCTCTCCAGGGCGCTGCAGAGAGGATGGGTGCTCCTCACCCAGCCCGAGGAAAGCAGACAGAGGGTCTGCTTTGATGGGGCGAGGGCTGGGAGCAATTCCATTTTGAGAGGGTATCAGCTTTGTATTCCATCTCCTCACTGAAGAGCTGGGTTTGCACCCAGCAGCTGACGGGCAAAGAGCAGTGAATGACACATCTCCCTGCCGCACTTCTGTCCTAAAATACCCACAATTAAAGGCGAGCAGAGCAGCAGTGACAACAAACAGGAGTAAACCAGAGTGTCAGTGGGAGTTATCCGACCAGGCAGCCTCCGGGGTCACAGCACTTCCCAGAATGTGGTGTCTGAAAATGGAAAGGGGAGAGACCAATCCCCACGCCGAGGAATCGGAATTACCCTCTCAGGACAGAGGAGCCAGTTCCTGCTTTGATTTCCAACTTCTCCTGAAAGTTGTCAGAGTTCTGCTTTTCTCTTCTGGTTATTTTTCCAGTTATTAACATGTAAATAAAGCACCCTAGGAGCGTTACCGGCAGGGCAGCCTAATCCCGGGAGGTTAATTTATCAGCTCGGGAGAAAAGCCCCTTCCCACCAGGGCTGCCTCATATTCCGATTCTGGTTTTCTCCCATTTTTGAAGTTCCCCGGATATCCGTGGGGCACTTGGAGAAGCAGAGGGCCGGCGGGGAGGGGACATTTCAGCTGCACATCAGCTCCGTGGCTGCGGGGACCCCGCTCAGAGACCCCGGGAGGCAGGAGCCAGGAGCATCACCCGTGTGCCAGCCCCGTCCGTGTGCCAGCCCCGGCCCGGCCCCTTCTCCGCGCTACAATTCAATTATCTCCTTCCCATCCGTTTCACCTTGAAGGCAGCACGGGCACTCCCCAGCACAAGCCGTTTAGGGCTGCCACGGGCACAACAGGACAATTTTAACCTTCATTCGGCACATCGCTCCTCATACGTTACATTTCATAAGGTCTAAATGACCCGTGCATCTGCCTGGTACATTTTCCCGTCTCCCAGACACGGCTCCGGCTTTTTTAACCCTCGCTTTGGAGGAGCCTCGTGCCTCCTCCGCAGCAGGGACCTGGCTCCTCTCTAGCTCAGAGTTTCTGACTTTTTGTTTTGTCACCCCCCCCTCCTCCTAATGAGCTGTTAATGATATGACCATTACCTATGCAAATTAACAGAGTGGATTCAGAGGATGTTTTTTACCTGGAGAGAGAGGCTGCTCCCCAGCCTGCGAGATGATAAATCATGCTGGTGTTTTTATTAAACTGCCGCTCTTGGGGGACCCGGCTCTGCCCAAACCCCCCAACGAGCAATCAACACCTTCCTCCGAGTGGCCCTGGACAGGCGGGCAGGGGAGCCACATCCACCTCTGCTTTAATTAGTCAAACAAATAAAGCGTGATGTCTAAATCCTCTCGGCTGCAGAGCCTGCCCAGGCGCGCCTGGCTCAGCTGGAACGCCCCGCTTTGGGAAGGGCCGGGATGCTCGGACAGGCTTTGGCACAGGGATACAGGGAGGCACAGCCCAGGTGTAAATAGTGCCTCGGACACTGATGTGTGGTCACGTCCCTGCAAGAACAGACCCACCCGTGCTCACACTCCCCAAAGCTCACAGCCCCGTGCTGGGCTGCCTCTGGGCCAGCCCGGGCACAGAGCACAGAATTGATGCCCAGGCACCTGCAGGAGGATTAAATCTCAGCTTTCATGGGCCTTCGAGCCTGGCTGGGTGATAGGAATTTATCTCTAAAGCACTCATCCTTCCTTTTCTTTTTGTGGGCTTTAATTAAATATCTCTTTGTTTGAAGCAGCCACTGGTGGCCATGAGCTCTCCTGAGCTTTATCAGAGGCAGCAGGGAGATAACTGCCCACAATCTCCCCTGACCTTTCCTCAGCTCACAAGAAATGGCATTGGGTGGCTTCGTTCTTCTATTCTTTCCTATTATCTTCTGCTTTTTCTCCTCTCTGCTGCTTGCCAAGGGTTCCAAAGCGACTGAGTCACCACTAGAAATATTAAGAAGAGACCCTAAAATATCCCTGGCAGTTTAACGGCCTGGGAAGCAGAAGGGCTTGTGTCTGCCTGGCCATCACTGAGAGCAGCAGGGTCAGACTTTAACGAACTGTTGAGAATTAAACAGAAGGAATGAAACTGAAAGGTGCCCGGGTGGCTTGAACTGAGTTTAAAGCAACTGACCTTTGGAGAGAATGAAACAATTCTCTTCCTTAAGTGTTGAAGTGCTGTTTTTATTTTCCCCTGTTCGGTCTGATGCTGCCTGGATGAGTGGGAGTGGTGCCCAGAGCAGCGGTGACGCAGAGCTGGGGCGGGGTGCTGATGCAGAGGGACACGGGAAGGTGATGCCCTCTGCTTCAGGGCTTCCAGGAGCACTTCTAGAGCTTTCCTGAAGCTGTGCCTGCACAGAGGGCTGGCACAGGGACAGCCATGCTCTCCCCATGAGAGCATTCTGAGCTCTTCCTTTCTCCTGTACCTTGCCAGGCCCAATAAATGAACAGCTAAAAATAAGGCGGGTTCCAAGGAAGGTGGAGCGGGAGCTGCATCACACCCAGCTCAAGGTACCTCGTGTGCTGAGCTCCATCTCTTTCCAGCACAGAGAGCAGCACTGCACATGCCCCCTCGTTGCTGGGGACCCAGAGAGAGCAGCCCTGGCTCCAGCTCCTGGCTTTGCTCCGGAGGCTCCCGCTGAGGCTGAGGGAGGACGGCAGCTCCAGCTCTGCCACGTGTCCTGATGGCTCCTGCACTGCCCACAGGTGGCTGGGGATGACAGGGACACTGAGCAAAGTTGGTAAAATCCAAACTTCCCCTGAAGCTGTCCCTCAGCATGACGGGTATCAGCAACAGCACAGTGAATAAATCCACTTTAATGGAATTATCCATTTCAGTTCCCAACTTAATTGAGCCTTGCCCTGTAACTTAGCACGAGGGTGCCTCCCTTCATTAACCCCATGGAGGCTGCAGAGTGTTCTACACCACTCACACGCACAGCCAAGGGTTTGCTTGGGAGCTGCAGGACAGGATTTATCCAGGATGGAAACCAGTGCTGCTCCTGGAGCTCCCAGCCTGCCTCCACATGTGCTGCTCCTCGGAAGGAGAAGTTGCTCGAGCTGACAAATTTCTTCCTCCAAGATGGAATCTTGTACTCTCAGGGGAAGCAGAGCCTGAGGATGCCTGTCCAGCTCCTTCACTGGCAATCGAGGATGTGCTTTAATTAACTCACCCCCCAATTCCTCCTCTCTCTCTCTCCCATTTCTGCTATAAATGTTTTTCTCCATCTGATAACACTCCATTGCTAATTCCTTCTGGTTTTATAATGAATGATGCTGCGATGAAAGGAAGGTTGGCGGTGCTTGGGGCAGGTTTCATTATCTATCTGAACAGGTGACAGTGTCTCATTCCTGCTTTGGCCCCCTGCACACCCCACCTTTCCTCAGCAGGCTCCTGGGGAATCCTCCTGCCCCTCTCTGTGCCCAGGGGTGAAGCAGGGACAGGCTGCCCTTCCCCACGGCACAGACGAGATCAGGGGGCTCAGGAGGGTCCCCCACCCCCCGAGGAGGTGACAGCACAGCCGAGGAGCTCTGGGAAAGGACGTGCTGGCACTGCCAAGGCCAGCACATGGGGTCTGGCACAGCCAATAAATCCAACATTTCCAAGGCTGCACACACACAGCAGCGCAGCCGTAAATCAGAACCAACTCGGAGCAAAACTTTCTTTGGGTGTAAAAAAATAGCTGTTTGTACAAAGTGCACCGGGTGCCTGGAATACTGAGCCAGCAGAAGGGGTCAGCTGGGAGCAAGCCACGTGAGCCCACGCCATCGCCTGCAGCGAGGGGCAGCTCCAGGGGGATTCTGTGAGGGAAAACCAGGTGGCCCCATCGGGAGCGGGACCTGACAAGGCACCCTCGCTGTACCTGCCAGCAGTGCCCAGTGGGCAGGCTGAGGCAGGGCACGCTGAGGGCTCCAGTCCTGTCCCCGTGAGGGTCCAGCCCCCTCCCCAGCCCCTGTCCCAGCTCAGCAATGTATTTGTTTTCCTGCTGCAAAACCTGAATGGAAATGTCACGAGGACAATCACCATGGTGACATTTCAGCAGCTCCATATAGAGCTACGCAGGAAATGAATTTCAAAAAATCCCTATTAAAAATGGAAGGGCAAAAACAATTTTCTGGGGGAAATTTGTTCTAAGAGAGCTTATAGACTTTTTTTTTTTAAAAGGAAAAGGTCTCCAGCAAAGAAAGTTTGAGGTGCGCTGGTTTTTCAGGGCTTCATTTCTTCCTGAAAGAACAGACCTTTTCCAAGAGTGATTTTGCTGTATGATTTTTGGTTCAGAAACTAAACTTTGTTGGAGCATTTACCAGTTTCGTTTTCCCAGCCCGGCTGCTGCTCCAGAGGATGATCCCAGCCGAGGGTTTATTCTCCAGCCAGCGAAGAGCTTGGCAAGGCCAGGAGAGAGGCGGGTGATTATTTCAGTCCCTTGTTCCTCTGACTGGCTGGTACAGCACAAAAGAATGCTAATGCTCGTGTCTTTATGAAAGCACTCGAGTTCATCAGCTTTGCAAAGAAGAGAAATTAAATCAAGATTTAATTGGGATATGCATGTTTTATTCATGGTACTATCCACAGGAGAAGCCAGACAGCTGAAGGTAAAGAGGAGGAGGGGGGGGGAATCTTTTGAAAAGTTGTTTCTCTCTGATTAAATAGAGATAGTTCCCCACTTCAAAGGGAGGGCTCCTTTAATGTATTTTAAATGCTCCAATGTGCCATTCCGTGCAGCAGCCTGACAAGGGCAGCACTGGCCCCTCGCTCTGCTCCTCTGCGCAGCCCCTGGAAGGAGCCCAGTGCCCTGGAGTGCCTCCCCCAGCACATTCCAGGGTCAGGGATGCCCTGAGGATCTCTGCAAGTGGGGGTCTTGTCCTCTCACTTGTCCCCCGGCACAGGGCTGGGGCCAGGCTGCTCAGGGGAGCCCGCATCAGACTGGGCTGCAGGACACAAGACCCTGGGGAATGTGGAGACTGGCAGCTTCTGGAAGGCACCAAAGGAAGAAAAAGCCAGCTGGAGTTTTCATATCCACATTTGCAAGTTTGGTGTCTGAGAAGTGAATTGTTTCTGCCTCTTCTGTGGCTGCACCAGGATGGGAGGATGGATCTCACTGCTAAGGGAAGCCTTCCTGCACTTTCCATATTTTCATTTCTCTCCATTTTTAGGACAGCAACAGGTCCCAGCTCTGAGGTAGCTGATGCAGAAAGCTGTGTAGCTCTGGTCGGAATATTTCCAGCCACCATTAGGGCCCAGAGCGTTCAGCCAGTGGGCTGAGGAGCAGTTTGAGGTGCTGATCCTCCTCGGAGGAAGCTGCAGACACTGTGAGAACAGCTCTGTTTTTCTTGTTACACTCCTGGCAGCCAGAGGAGGACAGGAAGGGGACGAGGGTGAGACCAGGAAGGTTTCCAATCTGTGCTGGAAGCCTTTCCCTCTCCTGCCCTTCCCAGTGCCTGGGTACCTCTCCACTGAGGCACAGGAGAGCTGTGTCCTTCCCCAGGGATGCTGCAGGCATCCAGCAGGAATGCCCCTGAGCAGGGAGTGGGAAGCTGGGCAATGCAAAGGAGGAGAGAGGCCAAGGGAGGGTGCGTGCCACAAAAGCAAGGATTTAAGGACACAGGGAACTTCTGGTTCCCTTTTCAGATTGAAATGTGTATGCGAGGCACTGCAAGATAGTGGTTGTAAGGGAGGAGCAGCAGCAGCACTGGTATCGCTCCTGGTGGGAATTTTTCTATAAAGGACCGATTGTTCAGCCACGGCGCATGACAAAAATACAATTGGAAAAGTGGGGGAGAAAAAAAATAAGGAAGAAAAGAAAATCTTCTCTGTAACTTGTGCCCTTCAGAAGCAGCCCCTGTCGCGCTCGGTGCCTGGCGGAGCCGCCGCTGCCTTGGGAGCCTAAGGTCTTTGTTAAGAAAAGGACACAAAGAGAAACACGAGTTCTCCCGAAGGCTCATTATTCAAACTGCTCCAGACCCGGCATCGCAAGTGCCGGTGACTTTGGAAGATGAACAATCTTATCTCCTGGGTGAAAAGGACCATTTGTTGTTTGCTGTCCGGGAGAGAAAGCTCACAAAAGGCACGGGGGGGTGGAAACTTGGAGAATATCTGAGCCCAACTTGCCAGGAGATGTGCAGAGGAGGGAGCGCTGCCAGTGACCAGTGACCAGTGACCAGTGACCAGTGACCAGTGACCAGTGACCAGTGACCAGTGACTGGCACAGGGATTCCCTGGAGAGGCACAGCCCAAATCCCTGCCCGGCAGGATGGGAGCAGGAAGCACAGGGACCTCAGGGTCCCTCTCCATGGAAGAAGATGGCCAAAGGAGGGAGAGAAAACTGAGGAAAGCTCAAGCTGAGCATCCTCCCACACTCTCTGGAGCCAGAGCCCAGCCGGAGCCTGCGGTGTGTGCTGGCAGCAGCCCTGCCCGGCTGTCCTGGGTGCCTGGGGATCTGCAGGCAACTGTTTGCCTTTGTCACTTATTTATTTTGGACACTGCAGTGCCAGCTCCCCCCTCAGCAGGGTGAGGAGAGGCTGCAGCTCTGCAGTCTGGGTCTGGGCAGAGGGAGAACTCACTGTGGGCACAGAGCTCATCCGGAGAGGCTTTGCACCCCTTTCCCCTCCTGAGTAATCTCTTAATGATAAAAGTCTCCGTGGTTTATAATTACCAGTTTGACAAGTTCATGAGTTGTCTGTTAATTATTATAATTAGCTCTGGCTGAGTGAGAATGCAGCAGTTCAACAACAATATTAACGATGGGAACACTATTATCGAGAATTAACTACAGCGAGCATCCAGGAAGGGCTCTCCTGCTCTCCCGACCTAGCTCGTGCTCAGCCCAGGCCCAAACTGCCCTGGAGAGTTCAAACCACTGGTTCTGCTCACAAGACAGGGAAAGGGAATCCATACTCACCTTGAGCTGCCTGAAACAGGGTTAAGATTTGGGCCAGTCAAGGAAATTGTTGGTAAGCCTGCTCAAAACCACAGAGGCTGCAAAAGGACAGGCAGGAGCGACATCCTGACAGAGCAACAGACTCAGCCCTGGAAATGGGGCCCTGGAAATCTCTCTAACTCCTCTGTATTTCACTCAAGATCCTGTGATTGAATTCCTGCACAAGTCTTTCCTCCTGGGAGCGCGTGGCATGAGGCGCAGGCCTGAGCAAATATCAGAAAACTCTCAATTTTGGGCACCCATAATTCCCTGAGAAGAACAGATTTGACTTCTCAAACACAGCATGATCCCACCCAACAGAGCTCAACTTCCATCCTCTTTTCCAGTTCAAATGTACACAGAATATTTATCTGAAGTGCAGAAGCAAACCCAAGTGGGAGCTGGGACCCTTCTGTGGGAGGTGACAGGCCCAGGCCCAGCCTAGGCTGCAGCAGAAGCCCTGCAACCATGACAGAGCTGGTTCACCCCACAAACCCCTGCCCTGCCATGGCCTCTGCCACACAAGGAAAGGACCACGGCCCCGACCTGGTGACATTCAGGGCTCAAAAATCAGGCCCTGGTATCCCAGGGAACCATTTGCCTCCTTGGAGCCAGAGAAACTCCAGGTTTCTTTCCTTTGCTGTGAAACTTCATTTGCTTTTCAGACAAGAGCTTCTGCACACCGAGAAACTCCATTTCAAATACTCACAATCTCAAATACAGACACAGTTATTTATTTTTTTTAACTGTAAACAGGTTTTGAAGAAAAGATCAAAATCAGAGGGAAACATTTTGAAGCTGTTGGGATGAAGTGCTCCGCTGTACATGATAGGAATTTCCTGGGAGTAATTTCTATTTGAGGGATTTACATTTGCTTTTACATCCCAGAAACAGAATGGGGGGGAAAGGTTGAAGTCACAAGGATTTCGGTGGGGCAGCACAGGCATTTCCCACCTCCATGGGCTGAAGGAGCTGGCATGGGAAGGATCCGGCCCCACAGCCTCCCCTGGCCAAGCACTCAGCATTCCAGCCCTTCTCCCTGCCTTCCCAGCAGCATCTGTAATGCATCCAGGGCACTCCCCAGGGAAAAGCTTCCTGCAAACACCTCGACCCTGCTGACAGAGCGAGGAAAGGGCCCCGAGGAGCCAGAACAGATTTCACACGTGGAAATGCAGAGGGACACGGGGCAGGGCGGGTTGTGCTCCTGCACGGCAAGGGTTCATCTCCTTCCCAGGGAATTATTAAAGGTTTTGCACTGGGGAACAAATAATGTTGAGCAGAGGAATCCCTCTCGCTTTGTCCTTGCAGACAGACGAGCAGAGCAGGAGCTGGGTTCCTCCCCTCCCTCAGCCTTCTGGGAAGCTCCTTTGAACACTTACAACATCAGAGCACAGGGCCTGATTTGTTAGACAAGCCAGACTTTATTATTTTTTTAAAAGGGGGATATTATCTCCTGCCTCCAAAGGAAAGGGGAAGAGGAGAAAGCCACTGATACAGAGGGGGGTAGAGACAGACACAGAACCTCATTATTAAACAAAATAAATAAAATATACTAGCAGAAAATGTGTCTTGGCTTTATTACTATATTCTGTCCTCTAAATATTTCATTTCCAACTGATGCCCAAGCCAAATGGAAAATTTCAAGCAAAACTGTACTACTTAGAATATGCTTAATTATTGATTCAGCCAGGAGGGAAAAAGAAGAAAAAAACCAGAGGGGAAGAAAAGGCACTGAACCAGTGCCCACTCCTTTTTAACCCGTGCAGAATCCCACCCTTCCTCCTGTGGGAAAGGAGCTCTGGTGCTGTGCTGGGGGTCCCTCCAGCAGGCATTAGTGAAAGAAGAAAACACCCTTGTCATTGTTTTTCCCTGGCTTTTCCTTCCCTGTATTTACCTAAAACTCCTTTTTAATCAGTGTGGGTAATTTTGGGGGTAAATCTTGTGGTCATGGATGAAAGCTAAAAATGTGGACTTGGAAAAGCAGCCAGAAGTTGTTTGTAATTCACAGCAAAATGTAATTCACAAAAACACCCCATCAGTTCAGACTCTCATGCCTGTCGATGCCACTGACTGTATCTGTTTCCATCTCCTGCCCTGGAAAGCGATCCACCTTCCCACAGCCAAACTTAATAAGCTGATTTCTCTGTGAGACACAGGTATCCCACAGGCACAGGAGCTGGTTTAACCCTGAAATCAACCTGAGCTGGGGCTTTTCTGCCACCTCCTCCCTCCAGCCTGTGCCCCTGTTCTGGAGGATCCTTCAGCCCTTGCTGGAGGCTGAGGGCTGCAAGAGGGCCCCCAGCACCCCAAGGAGACCCTGGAATGGGGGGAGCATTGCTGGGGGGTCACACACGGGGCCTTGAGGGGCATCATGATGCCCAGGGAATGCCAAACCCACTGCAGGGGCACAGCCCACTACAAAGGGAGCCACACACTCAATTAGGGATTTCACTGAAACTTCGAATTACAGCCCTTTATTTTTTTTTATTTTTTTAAAGTGACAAAATTATGCCACGTTACAGAGAAAGTGACAGGTAATTTGGGACACCGAGGATTTCTCGGGCTCTGTAGTTAATGGGGAGTTTAGCACCAATTCCTCTGTAATTTGCACTTCTGAGAAATCACATTATTATAAAGTCAGAAATCTCGGGCACTTTTAACTCCAAGATCTGCCAGGCTGACGATGACCAGGAACTGAGGAGGCCCGAGTCCACAGGTCACCCATTTCAATATCTGAGGCTGGGTGGTTTCCAAAAACGGACGCTCCAACGGCAGAGCCGAAAATTGGAGGTGACATTCAGAAGTCTCTGAAAATTATAACCCTGACTTCCTCCTTGAAAAGCTTATCTGAATCCTGGCTTATCCTTTGATGAGGTTACTGAAAAAGCATTCTGCTCAGAGTACTTGAGAGATAACAGGCAATATATGTGAGCCGGTGCGCTCCTCCCGGGGGGAAACACTATCGAACTCCCGGAGCATGGGACACTAATTAAATGGCCTGAATCGTGCTGGACACTCAGCTCTGGGTGCTTCACTTAACCCCTTCCCAGCCTCCCATACCTGTAGCAGATGGGCACGTCCCTCGTGCTCCCGTGGCCAGGTGTGCTCCCAGGCATGCCACTCCATCGTGCTCCAGAGCCCGGCGTGGGAGCGTTCCCTGATCCCCAGCTAAGGGGAGACCATCCTCAAGGAGCTCCCAAAACCTTCACTCACTAAACAAATCCCATCTGCAGAGCCAGATCACTCCCCTCCCCAGGAGATGTTGAGCTGGGGCTCTGCCTAACACTGCCCATTGGGAAGGACATGGCAACAACATTTAAATTTTCATCGAAGTTGAAGCAAGTTCTTGAATTTCATGGCTGCTAAATGCACAGCTGTGAGTGAGGGTCTTCCCAGGCTTTGGGAAGAAAGGGAACACGAGTAGAGACAAGAGGGGAAATGATGAATTCAGTAATGATTGACGGTCTCACAAAGGGGCAGGGAAAAAATGATTCTGCTCTGCTTTGGAGGGAAAATAACCAGACTTCTTTTAAATGTTCTACCCTCAGAACAGGAGGCACAGCCACATTCCCAGGAAAGTGGGAAGAACACCCTTGGTGGGCAGGACCCAGTGCCAGGGCTTGTCCCAGGCACAGCCACCCTCCTCTTCCTCCTGCCACAGAGGGCCCTGGCTCCACTGGGATGCTCCTGGTCCTCCTCTTCCCTGCTGAGCCCATAGCCCAAAAAGCAGGGAAAAAGAACAAAACTGTTTTAATGGCATGATTTATTTTAAAATGAGCTGTCTCTCCGTGCTGCCCCAGCCCCCAAACGCCAGTAATTGTTGGTTGGTTCCCTGCCATCTCCCCGGCAGCGCCTTCAGCGTCTCAGGCGCTGCTGCATGAGATTAGTGGGAAGCGTTTGGAGTCCCTCACATCAAAGGCATGGAAAACTGGAAATTTAACAGAACCCATTATGCAGGTGAGGGAAAAATAGGCAAGTCCGGTTTAAAAGGATGGCTCATTTCTCCTCTTTCTGGGGCAGGGCGTAAGGTAGCTGGGGGAAAAGCCCCAATTCAAAGAGATGCCAGGCCAAAAGCCAAGATATGGAGGGACAAGTGCCTGGGCTCCCTGCAGGAAGGGAGCAGAGCTCACCTGGGATGGGGTGGGAAGCCTCGGGTGGCCTGTGGCAAGTCTCTGGTGCCCCTCTGAGAGCAGCCCCACATCCCACATGGGGGCCTGCTGCACCAGTAAAGAGGGAGGGAGAATGGGAGATGAGAAAAGAGGAGGGGAAGGTGAAGTGCTGAACTGAAGGGTAGGGCGATGCATTCCCAGTCACCTGTGACACCCCCCTAGGGTTAACACGCCCCTGGGCACTTGCCCTGGCCTCACTGTGCCCTGGGGCAGCAAAGCCCAGCAGTGCCAGGGGAAGCATCCAAAGGGCCTTCTCTGAAAACGCTGAGCACTATTTCCACAGCCTCTTAAACAGAATAATTCATTAGTCAGCTCAGAACAATCAATACCGCCGCCGACAATTTATACACCAGCTCTGTTTACCCAGCAGACCCTCTTTGATAATATTATTTATGATTCCAAATAACTCCATCGGTGTTCAATAGAGCTGGGAGGTACCTGAGGGACCGGGGCACAATCAAATTATGAAGACATATGGTTTACTCAGCGCTGGAAATGTTCAACTGCATTTCATTACTGCTCGTCCTGCCGCAGCACCTTCCCCAGCACTCGCACAGCCTCCTCCAGCTCGGCTGCTGAACGGGAAGGCTTCTTCAGGGAGAGGCTCTGGCTCTGCTGATGGAGAGATGTGGCTGTAAAGGGAATTTGATTGTGCCTGTTCCTGCCTGCGTGCAGCTGAAGGACAGGCCGAGCAGCTCAATGCACCCCAGGCCACCGTGGCAATTAAACGCGGCCTGGTGGGGCTGGCAGGGGCAGCTCCAGCCCCAGCCACGTGTGAGCGGCACGGCACGCTCGGCAGCTCCTGCCTGGATTTATGGTCGATGCAGGGACTGTGTACTTTTTAATAAAGCGCTTCTGAAGTGCCCATGGAGCAGCCAAATGCTGAGTCATTATTATTGACGGAGCAGCGCCCGAGCCCTGCGGGGGGGCAGAGCCAGCCCTGCTGCTGGACTGCTCTGTAAACCCCAGTCCTCCTGCAGAGAAGCAATAATTAATCAGACAATGCATGATATGCAACAAATTAAAAAGATAAAACGTCCCAACAAAAATGACAGGACTGGAGAGACGCGGGCTGTGCTCAGAGGCAGCTGTCCCTGGCACCCCATTTCCATGCCATGTAACTCCCACGGAACTCAGGCTGGGTTCTGCCAGCCCAGCTCTGCAGCCCCAGGGGTGCTCCAGGATGGAGCAGTGCCCTCCTGGCTGCCCTGGGCACAGGGAAGCCAACACCTCATGCTTGTGAACGAGTCCTGGGAATTCCTCCCTGCACAGATCCTGCTCATTCCCTGCTTGTGAATCGCCAAGACTAAAATAAAGTGATAACAGTTATCACTGTGGAAATGCAATTTCTGAGAAAATCCCAGCAGACTAATAATTAAAACAGAAACTGAAGATTCTGACAACCCCGGATTTCTTCTCGGATTTCAGCTGGTTTTGCTACACTATTCCCTGTAGGAAAATCAGAATCTTCCTTCCACAGCAAACCCAGACACTTCAGGACCCATTTCTGTTCCCCTTGCAGCAGAATGGAGAAGTGAACAGTGAGATTTCCTGTGGAATGGAAAGAAAAGACATTCTCAACTCAGAAACAGCAGGGTTTCACTTCCATCTCCCAAGGCAGGCTGTGACACGGATGAACTCCTGGCTTCTGGTGGGACTGGGGGAGCTACTGAACTTGGGCAGGACAAACGAGACATTGCAGATCTCTCCCTACAGCTCCTGAGACAGAAAGATCTGGGACCAGGAGCGTCACAGAGTGTGCAGAGAGGAGTGAGGATGGGTTGTTGAGAGGCTGAGCCCTCTGACCATCTTTGTGGTTCTTCTCTGGTCTGGATGTAGAAGGTCCATGTCTACCTTCCCCTGGGGACTCCAGAGCTGGATGCAGTGCTCAGGTGGGGTCTCACCTGAGCAGAGAAGAAGGGGAGAAGGTGTGCACATGTTCCTGGAGTCAGCCTTTGCTACCTTGACTCCGGGAAGATGAGCACACCTCCGTTCCACAGCCACTGCCCTGCCCTTCAGTGCTGAGCCTGGCTCAAGCCTGAGGAGGCTTTTGGGCTGTGCACATCACGCTGCTTCTGTAGCCTAAAAGGAGGTGTTTGGATTTCTATATTTAGTTGTCCTCGCTTCCTTTCCTCCTTGACATTTATGAATTTTAGATGTCTTTCACACTGGGCCTCTGAAGGGCAGCCTGGAGAGAGGCGTGGTGGCCCTGGTGCTGCATCCCCTGGTCCTGCAGAGATGTGGCTCCGGTCACCTGCTGGCCTGGCCAGGGCTTGCTCAGGGAGCACAGGCACTGCCAGGGTGCTCTCCAGCCTTTAACAGGCGTGTGGGGCTGCTGCTCGCTCCGCAGCTGCCGGAGGGAGGGAAGGGGAGGGAGACGTGTCTGGGAGCAGTGGAAAAAAACGAGATTACGAGGGATCAGTGAGATGCTGTTAAAGTACATGGCAACTTAGAGATGAAACAGGCAGCGGCTCCCTGGAGCTGAAGGCAAATTTGGCAGTGGACTTGTGCAGGAGACTGTCATGGAATTAGCCTGGCTGGAACGTGGGTGGGATGGGGACCGTGCAGACCCTGCACGCACGCCTTGTGCTGGCTGGTTGGGATGGGGTACCACTGCAGTACCAATGAACCTCACCATTACCCTAACCAGCACCTTAAACCCTGCCTAAGCCTAACTGCACCACCAGGTGTGGTTCAGCTCAGAAAGATGTAGGAGCAGCGCTGTCAGAGCCCTGATCACCTTGGCATGTCTTTTCCAGCCCCAGGCTGGACATACAGGATGGAGAAAGGAGAGAGACCCCGGTCAGATCCTTTCCACAAGCCCGGGGGACTGATGGCCGGGCTGTGGCTCCATCCCTGCTCCCCATCCTGCGCCTCAGCAGAGCCACAAAGGTGCAGGAGCCCGTCCTGTGCAGGGCAGGCAGGGAGCCAGCGAGGACTTTTCCATCCCCAGCCTCCAGGGAGACAGACACCTGTGTCCCTCCTCTCTGCCGGGCCGTTTTTAGCAGCCGTAATTACACCCTTTCAATCTATGTATAAATAACTGGAATTCCGGGTAAAATGTCGGGTTGCTTGATTTACATCCCCAGTGAGCCGATAAGGTTGCAACAAGGATAAATCACGGCAGAAGTGCACACTCAGAAGATCTCAGAGGAAGAGAGAGAAACTTCTGCCCCCCCGCTCTGCCATTACTCATGCTTGTTTGTAAAGTGGCCAGGATAGTTTTGGCATCAAACAAACATTGTGCGATTGCCCAAGTATTCCATCATTGTCCGAAGTGCCCGTGGAGAGTTGCAGGAAGAAGGCACTTGTTTTTCCTGCCTGCTTCTCTTTTCAGCCCACCAAAGACAGAGCTGTAGAGGAGGCTGCTGGATGGGGGCTGCTGCCGGGGGTCCTGATCCCATCCGACCCCCTGGCCTCGCCACCTCAGGCTGGAATTTTCAGGGGCAGCCGTGCAGGAGCCACTGAGAGGTGGGGAAGGTGCTCTGGTTCCCGCAGAGCCCCAGCCCTGCAGCATTAACTGCGGCTGCTGCAGCTCTGCCCAGCCGGCAGCGTGGCGGGGCTGCAGCGGGAGTCGGAGGAGTCCATCCTGGAGGTTTTTCAAGTGCAGATTAACCACTGAGTAGGTTGTTTTTATTTAAGATGCCATATGTCTCTTCCCTCTAAATACCTCTTCCATCAGATACCGCTGTGATTCCCACTCTGCCTCCCAACCCTGCCTTTGAGACACTATTGCAAACACTTCATAAAACCGTGTTAGATGGGAGATGGGAAATGCTTTGAAGCTCTTTCTGCCCCCTCCCTGCAGCCGCCAGACCCGACCGTGCGCAGCCGCCCTGTCCACCCCTCAGCATGGCCGGGGACTGGACACTGCTCTCAGGCCGGGTTGTGGCGCCCATTTGGCTCCCGTGACTCATTGGATTACGCTGCAAAATCCCTTCTCCGCCTGCGAAAGGGGATAGCAGCGTTATCCTCTTCCCCTGCTGTGAGCTTCAATATATCAAGGATTGTGCGGCACTTAGTGCTATGTAAATGGGAGACGTATCAGCTGTGCCTCAGATAAATGAATTTCACTTAGATTGATGGGTGTGAAGCACTTCCAAAATTAGGCCTATTCTTCTTAAATCAAACAGTTTCCCCAAGCCAGTTCAGCTCCATTGATGTAGAGGAAGTCATCAAGCTGCGATTCATCATCGAGCTCAATCACAGACCTTCAACACGCTGACCCACCGTGAGCTTCCTCCTCTTGGCAGGGGGACAGGAGTTTGGCCAGGCACAGGAGGAGCAGGACCCTCCTCCTCCTCCATGCATGGGTCATGCACGGCTTGGGCTGCAAACCCTGTGCTTGCTCTGACCCTCACACAGAACCGTCTTTATGCCATTAAATGTTCTGTAACACCACGAACGTCATTTCATTCAGCCAGCAAAGAGTAAATCCCTCTCATGCGTAGGAGCACCACCAAACTGCAGCTCGCCGAGTAACACTGTAGTAAACCCACCAAGGTGTTTGTAGCAGTTTCTTGCCTGCGTGGTGGGGCTGCCACCCATCCCAACACCATGGGGTGTCTGCAGGCAGCCCGTCCTCTCCAGGCTGGCAGTTCTGCTCTTCCCCATGCCAAAGCCGAGCACCTCCTGCCTGCAAGGATCTGTTTATGCGCAGAGCAGCGCAGCTCCCTCCAACTTTTTAACTGCAGATAATCAACAAAGCTGGGCAAATAATTTAGCGCGTATAATTTATTCTATGAATTTTGATTCTTTGCCCACAAGCAGCTTGTGCTGCTCACCAAGGTATTGGTGCTATGAAATTATGCAGGGGAGCTGCCGCCTTGGCCCGAGGCTGGCTCAGCCGGCTGGCAGCGAGCAGGGCACCCCGGGCACGGCAGTGCTGGCCCTGGACCTGTCCTCCATCAGGTGCCTTGCTCATGTGCCATTTGTCCTGCTGGTGGCCTGGGAGGAGCCCAGCCTTAGAGGGCAGGGGAGTGTTGATAGCAGGAGCTGTCCCCACACACTGAGGACAGCGTTCCCAGTCCCCAGTCCTGGATGAGGCATCCAGAGGGGCGCTACGACAACCCAGCAGCTGAGTAATTGTCAAAATGTGGCCGCATCATCCATATGTTTGTACCAAACTGCCCCACACTGTCATTAAATGAGGCTAAATATCCCTAGGAGCAGCAGTAAGCACAGCTGTGCTGTTTTTCCCCGTTGGCAGCGGAAGGAGATGCTGCTGCTGCCGCTGCCTCACGCGTGGCCACTGTGCCAGTTCTGAGCTGGCCCGAAATTCCTCTGGGGAAGCTGCAAAGTGTTTCGCAGCTGCTTTGGGCCGTGTTTGCAGCGTGTCTTGTGTCTGTTGGGCCGGTCTCTGTGCCGGGCTGGTGCTCCCATGCCTGCTGTCACACATGGGGCAGCCACGGGGACGCGGCCGTGGCCACACACGGACCACGCACGGCCACGTGTGCTGCCATACTGTCCCCAGCCTCTGCTCCGCTCCGGCCGCTCATCCAGCAGCATCTTTGTGTCTGACAGGCGCTGGAAGGGCTGACGCAAGTTTTCATTACCAGTTGCTCCGAGGTGGGAGTTACCGTGTTTGCAGAGAGGATGTGTGGCTGTAAATCACCGGCGGGCCCGTCCCCGTCCCTGGCTGCTTGCCACGCGGCTGTCACTCCGTGGATGCCCTCCATCCCCTTTCTTTATCTCCTAAACATTGCAATCTTGTCGTCTGCAGCAAGAGCTACAGCCCTTCAACTTAAATGTGCCTGCCAAGAAAAATGTTGATTTTTTGCCTCCACCTACCTTCAGATATCTGATTAATTCAATGCAAGGAGCAAGGAATTAAGTTGGGGGTTTTTTAAGCTGAATACAGAAACATTGATGTAGAAAACCACTGTGGCTGTTAGAGCTGCCTGGTGACTGAGACAGCCTTAGAATGCATTTTAGCTTGACTTGGCACGCTGGCTTTGAGGAGCTAAATGGAGAAGTGAACTAATCCCAGGTCTTAATGAATAATGTTCAAATCCAACTTTCATTTTCCAATGCGTCCATACATTCAAGAATGACTCACAAGGTGTTTGTTGTGCGGTGGAAGAATAGCCAAGCTGGGAAGGGTATTTTTATGTGTTTGTGAATCATTGTATATGATATTTTCCTCCACTGTGCCTCTCTGTCCTGGCAGTTTTCTGCAGAGAAATCCATTCAGCTGCACTGGAAATGTAGGCACTTTATAGAAAATCTTTAATAGCACCAGCACAAATGGATGGCTCTTATTTCCTCTCCGCAAAGTGGCGATTTGCAAAACCACTGCTAACAAATAGTTACCCTCCTCCCCCAAACCATCAAATGCAGACCGATGGAGCCGCCTCCTGCCCCGATGGGTCGGGCAGAGCCTGGCACAGGACAGGCACCTCGCGGCCCCGGGGCTCCGGAGCCACACGGGTCCATGGATGGGGACGTGGGAGCCAGGTGGGATTGCCGGGCCCACGGCTCCTGCCCCGCCCGGCGGCTGTGGGAGCAGGGACTGCAGCGTGGCAGCGGGGCCGGGCTCACGGCTGCACGGGTGCCAGCGTCTGTGCAGACACATATGGGAGAGACAGGAGCCGCACGGATCCCTTCCAGCTCGCTCCGTCCTGGCTCCCGTGCCTGTTTGTTTTCTGGTACACTCGTCTTGCTGGAATTTTTAACATTTAATTAGTCGAGCCAGCTGCTTCTGCTTTGCAAAGGGCTGGGCAGCTCTGCCTGGTTCCAAAGGCGGGTTTCTTTGTTCCCAGGATCCATCCAGGCTCTGCTGGAGGCACAGAGCCCGCTCCCCTGATCCCACCGCGCTCCCGTGGCTGGATCCAGGACGTGCTGGGAGCTGCGGACTCTGCACGGCGCTGCCAGCCGGGGCTCCAGCCCGGCTGGGATAACAGCGGAGCTCGGAGCTGCCATACATCCCCTCTCCATCCCTCTCCACTGAATTGGAGCTGAGAGCAACCTTCTGCTCCACAGATTACTGTGCCTTGGAAATGAGATGGAAACCAGAGGACTCATCGAGGGGGGCAAGGGGCCCAGAGGATCTGTGCCAAAGGCCTGAGGACGAGCAGCTCTGGCATTGCCACACTCCCTTCCTGAGCCGCCCTTCCTCAGCCGGCCCCGGCAGAGCCCTCCCTCCTTCCCCAGCGCCCACCCAGCCCTGGAGGGGCACGGAGCCACCAGCCCATCCAGCGGCTGCAGGAGAGCCCACGGATTCCGGGCGAGCTGGGACTGCAACCTGATTATCAGCACCGCTCATGAAAACACTTCGGAGGCGTTTGCCTTTGGAAAAAGTCAGAGTGCCTCAAATGTCAGGTGTCAGCAAAGCCTTTCTGCAGCCCCGGGCACGCTCCCCTCTCCCCTCTCCCGCTTCAAGTGACACAAAGGCCCCTGCACGATTCTATTCAGCCCAGATACCATCTCCAGCCTTTAAAGCCAAGGGAAGTTTGCCTGAAAATAGAGATGTGATCTTTATTCCGATTGTTCTAATCATTCCTTTTCCCCCGGGGGAAATAAATTTTTAATTGTTCTTATTCTTCCATAGCACCTTTGAAGTGCTTTTACATTCAAAGTCCAGGATAGAAGAATACTTTAAACTTTCCAATTTTCAGACCCCGGCAAACCCATCGCTTCTGACATAAACAAACAAAGCCCAAACATGTTTAATGAAACAGTTTCGGTTTTCAAAATGAACGATTTTGTTTTGATCAAAAAGCCATTTGTAGCTCCAATCCCGAAGATGTTTTCCCAAAATCCATTTAAGCCTGCTCTAAAAACCTCTTTGCAGAGAGAGGTGTGACGTAGGCTTGTTTGCCAGCCTGGGTTCGCTTCCTCTCATTAGAGCTGCCAGAAGTGAGGCCTGGGTTTTGGGGGGATGGAGACCTCCTGTGCTGGTCACAGGTCATTCCCCTGATAGGGGGGACAAAACAATAATGTGCATTTTCCCTCCTGTGGGAAACACGGGGGAACAAGGCTATCATTTCCTCCTGTATCCCAGTCCTGGCATCTCTGACCCCCTGCAGGGATTTCGGTCCCGGCCGCACCTCCCGCTGCTGCCACGTCCAGCTCTGGGCTGGGGCCAACAGCCCTGCTCTAGATGAACTAAAAATTCATTTCTAGCAGGCGCTGCATCCCAAAGTGCTGTGCATGCAGTTGTTGCTGCCAGCGAGCTCATTAGCACAGCGACTGGCCCGAGCCAGCCTGCTGGGGAAGGAGCCTGGCCCTCGGCTGCTGAGGAGACCCCAGCAGCTCCCCCCTGCCCGGCCAGGGGACCTGGCCACCTTCCGAGGGACACTGAGCCGAGGCAGAGCCGAGGGGCCCTGCAGGTACCCGGGCCCGGCAGGGGCTGAGGCGGGCACCGCAGGGAAGCAGCAAAATGCTGAGGTTGTTTCTGTGGCAGCAGAGCTGGGGCCTGTCCGAAGGAGCCCGAGCTGCCCCGTGCGAGGAGGAGCATCCCCTCCCTGTCACTTCCCCCACATCCCTTGGAGGAGCCGCAGTGTTTCCCTGCAGGAGCCCCCGAGGGGGTCCCGCACCTCGCCCGTCCCTGGAGAGCTCCTGCCGCGGGGGGAGAGGGTTCCTTGGCACCATCCCACACCTCTGCTCATCCCTCCAGCCTGCCTGGGGACTGGCTGTACCCGGGAGAGCCCCCAGCTTCCCCCAGGGCCTGTGGCCATGGTGGAGCAATGAGCATCATCCCCCAGCTCGAGGCAGAGCCACGAACGCTTCTCGAATTCCCCTGGCTTCCCAAACGCAGCACGAGTCAGTCCAAGGTGCTGCCTGAGGCTGGTCACTTTGTCGCTGCAGGGCTACACCCGGTTATCACTCCTCTGGCACTGCTGCCCTTCGAAGTGCCTCAATAAAAGCAGAAAAAAGAGCAGTAAAGTCGAGCGGAAACAAATCCAAGAGGGTTTGGCAGGTCTGACTTACAGGAAGAGATGAAGGAACTGAAGACACAGGCCTGTAAGAGAGGACACATGTTCCTCCTGTGCTCTCCCTCCCGGAGCAGTCCCGTGCTCCAGCTGTGGGGACAGCGGGATGAAGCTGCAGACGGATGTTTCCAGCTGAATCCATCTCTCCCCAGGCAGACAAACAGGCTGCTTTGAGGGGTTTTAATTTCCTCCATCACAGAGCGGCCGTGTGCCTCTCATACCGGGAGCCTTTAAACGCTTTGAGAAGCAGTTCCAACATGTTCTGTGGGCACAGGGAGATAACAGAAAGCTCCCAAGGAGCCCTCTCTGGCAGGGAAAGTTCAATTTTGTGGTGCATCCTGCACTCACTGGGGTCTGCCCTCAGCATCCCACCCACTCCTCATTCCGAAGGAGCTGAATTACTCTCAGTGCTTTCCTGTGGCTTCTCTCTGATGAAGCACTCAGGGTTGAGAAGCAAAACCAGGCCAAAAGCCGACCAAAGCCCTTGCCACAAGACAGACACAGGGCCTGCTCTGACTCGAGCAGGAGGGGGAGCAGGCAGCTGCTGCTGCACGGCGCCCACGGGCAGAAAGGCTCTGCCGAGCTATTTTTAGCCCCAACATTGCAGAACAAGAAGCAGCTCCAGGCAATTGTCTGTTTTCTTTCTATTTTTCCCCTCCTTGTCTCTTTTCTCAGATCTATCCCCCAGGAGCCAGGGCAGAAGGGCTGTTTCAGGAGGAGGGGAGCTCCGTTTGTGAGCACTGCTTGGGGACGTTCCAGCCACCACCCTGGGGCAGTACCCGGTGCCCTGCGGGATCACGGCCACAGAGCAGCTGAACTGAGCAGTTTTTCCTTTCCAGAGCACAGCAGAGGAGGGTGGTGTCTCACGCAGCGAGGAAAATCCGCCCCCGCTCCTGCTCTGCCTTCGGATGCAGCCGCAGGTGGAGGCGCTCAGGTGAAGGTCACCTGTGGGCTGGAATGTGAAAGCAGCCGGGGCTGGGCCGGCCCTTCCCTCCCGGAGCATCCCCGTGGTGCTGAGGGGGATTTGCAGGGAATCTGGCTGCTCTGTGCAATGCCAGCAGCAGTTCCATGCCAGCTAATTGCATGCACATTATCTCTGGTCCGAAGAAAAGCCTGATTTGAGCCCCGTTTCTATGGGAAGTGGCATTGCTGATGCACAGCCGTGCACACGCTTTGTACAGCCTCAGACAGCACGGCTTGACATGAAACAAGCCTGCACAAAAATAAATTGTATTGTATTTAAATATTCCTTAAGTCATTTTAATGTATTTAAGTCTTAATTCATCTTCTCAAAGTCCCTTTTCCCTACACTAATGTGATGTATTTGACAGAAAGATGAATGACGTTATTAAAGAGCCTCTCTGGCAAATTTCAGTAATAAAATCTCTCCTTCCCCCCCGCCTCTCTCCTTTTCCACACACACAGACCTCTGCTTCCTTCATCCTCACAGATGATTCCTGGTTACTGAAAGGGACTCCAGAACATTTCCTGAATCCTTCCCGTGGGGATTACTGAACCTCACGTGTCCAAGCCAAGGGATGGGACCTGGCTGTGCTGTGCCATGTGCCCTTGGTGAGAGGAACCTCCCACATCCCTGAGTGTCCAGGTACCCTCCTCATCCTCACCAGGACCCTCAGCCAGCCAGTGTGACAGTGTCAGGGGCCACCCAGCCTGAGCCTGGCTTTCCTCCACGCCACCCCCACTCAGACACCTCCAAATTTACACCCTGCTTCCCCATTCCATCCTGATCTGGCATTTCCAGCACTCTGGAGGGGTCTCACACATTAATCATCCCAGCCTTTAATCCATCCCCTTAAATAATTTCTCTCACTGGGAGCCATTTGGCCCCAGCACTGGGCAGCCCCTGGATGTGGCTCCCAGCTGGGATGGGTGAGCCCCATCCCCGTCCTCACCAGCACCACCATGGCTCTGTGTCACAGGGGCTGACACAGGGAGAGCCTTGTGGGGTCACAGCTGGGTGGGAAGAAGGGGAATCCCTCTGTCAGTGTGGCCCCAAGGGCTGGGGGGAGAACCCTTTGGCAGGCCAGGGAAGGGCAGCCTGGACCCTGAATTACTGTCGGGCTCAGCACAGCACGTGGGCAGCCTCGGCAGAGGGGATCTTGCTTGCTCCCTCCAGCTCAAGGCTGGAATGTCTCCCAGTGTCTCATGCTCCTGGTACATGAGGGATTCTATTTCCCAGGCTTTTCCCTTTGCAAGTTTTGCCCTTTGCCCTGAACAGGAGGAATTTTACTAAGTTTATCTTCCAAACCCAGGCACACAGAAGAGAGGAGAAAAAAGGAATGTCATGCCCTCACCCATCTGACCCGAGCACAGAGGCAGAGGCTGCACACTGGAATGCTCCCATTTTTGCCCAGAATGTGTGGAGTGGCAGCCACAGAGCTGTTAGAGCCCTGCACTGGGGTTCCAGGTAGGCTGGAAGCATCCTGGGGATCCTGCCCTGATCCCACAGGTCAGGCTGCTGGGGGGATAACAGATGGAAAGGAGGATTGCACAGCAGCTCAGTGCCAGGCTGGAGGGCAGAGCCAGGAGCTGCCCCTCAGGATTCCCAGCACTGAGGGAATTCCCTGGGAGAGCAGGAGCTGCTGAGGCACCGGGTCACGCTGCCTGAGACCAAGGTGACCCCTCTGCAGAAGCACCTTCTTGCAATAAGAGTGAGATCCGCTGCTCTCTGGCTTTTTAGACTCTCCGAAGCTTCAGTGATCTACCTAGATTAGGCCTCAACAAGCTGAATTTCTGCTCCGAGTAGTGCAGCTGCTCCTCGCTGAATAAAACATGCGCTCACGCTGCTGCGCCCCGAAGACGAGCTCCGAGAAACCTTTTATTTCTCTCTCTATTCATGCACACGCTGATTTTTTTGGCAAACGCCTGCAAAGAGGGGCCCCGCTTGTTGTTCCTCTCAGGTGATTCCATGCAGGGAACGACATTGCTGTTTTCCTAAGCTTCCCAGGGCTCGGGAGTGCTGAGCCACCAGTGGGTCCTGCTCCGTGCTGCCTTCCCGAGGGATGCACTCCCAGCGTGGAGCCACACGGGGCTGGCATTGCTGCTGTTCCCAGGTGGTGCTCGGTGCCAGGGGAATGACAGGGATGGTGGCAGTGCTGCTGAAACGCCATGGCCAGAGCAGGCACTCCGGGATGGGGTGGATATTCCAGCTGGGCCTGTCTCTGTGTGCCCGGGGAGCAGCTCCGTGTTCTGGGCTGTGTTTGCACACCCACACCCCCGGGACAAACATTATCCCTGTCCTCTGCACTTGCCAGGAGCCTGAAACCCCTGTGCAGCTCTACAGCAAGAGAGAGCCTTTCCATAAACACGCCAAGATCTGTTTGGCATCTGCTCCCATAATGACACAGCAGCTCATTACAGCCTGTGACATCCCACTGTAAACACAACACTGTGCAACCCTGTAATTTCGGGAGCTAGATCAGGTACTCATGTGCTTGCATAATCCAAAACATAGTGGCTTTCAAGCTGAGTTTTCCTTTTCTTTTTCTTTTTTTCTTTTTTTTTTTTTTCTGGCTTTCCTTGTCTTCTCTTCTGGTTGACATGGTTACAGGATCCTGAGGATGGGGTAACAGGAGATACACGGGTTTGGGTAGACTCAGAAACCCACTGATGCCTCCTGGAAAGCAGAAAAAGCAGGAAAAAAAGCAGGAAAAGCAGGGAAAGCAGGCTGCTTTGAGACAACTCAGCTGCTTTGTCTCCTTCCATGTTTCCCCCTCTGTTTCTTATTTCCAAATAGAGATTCACACAAAGACATCACTTTCTTTCCCAAAGCCTTCCACCCACTTCTGCCTTTTCCCTGCCCGATCTCGTAATTCTCTGCTTGTGCCATCATCATCACCTTGCTGTGACTCACTGCTTTGGCAGAGGAGACCCAGGTGGGGACAGAGCTGGTGGTGGGAGTGAGGGCTTACAGAAAACAGAGATGCAGGCAAAACTGCTCCTAAATTGAATGTTTTTCACGGTTCTTCCAAGCAGTGTCTGCGGTACTTTGAGATTATTCTCTCCCGGGGGGTTTCATAAAAGCTGTAAATACTCCAAATAGCTTTCAAGGTTGGCCTTGTGACAGTTCAGTTCCCGAGAAAATTTATGCTAATGTGCTTCCTCGTCACCATCCGGGAGCCCTCGCTGCAGACGCGTTGTGCCTTCCAAGGAAAGATTTCAGATCGTGGTGTTTTGCTAAAAGTTAAATACATCCAGGCTTTGAAGCTGAAATCTCCTGGTAGTGGCTCCCCTCCACCATATCCTATCTCCAGGATTTGTTTAAAGACTACAAATCCAGTTCTCCAGGAGCCCTGAGTCCTGCTGGGTGTGGATGGGGGCTGGATGCTGTGCCATGGCTCGTGCCCCACGTGCTGGGCTGCACAGGCACCGCCAGCCTGCTGAATTCCAGTTAGGATCTGTTTTCTCCAGCTTTCCCTTTCATATCCATGGAGTTGAGGCCACACACCTCCAAGTCTTGCAGAAGGCAGCAGAGACGAGGGAGCTCTGGAAGAGGGCTTCTGCAGGAAGAGGAGCAGGAGGGTGTAAACCCCATGGCGCTGTGGCTGGAGCACAACACAGCCTCAGCTCCTTGCCCCAGCTGAGGCTGCAGGCACTAAAGGGGAAAAGAGAAATAAATCAGGGAGAACACACATGGAAGTGGCAAAACTCCGGTGGATTTGGGGCTCCTGGAGGTGGCCCCATGTGGCTGATGGAGGAGCATCCACGGCTTCTCTTCACCACAGAGGTTGTGGATGAGGGAGTGAGCAGTGCTGGGTCCGAGGGCAGGGTCAGGCTGGAGCACAGGCTGCTCCAGAGGCAGCACAGCCACGGGCAATGGGCTGTCACCACACCAGGAGCTCCAGCCTGAGCCCAAAGTTTGAACCATCTTCCCTTCCCTTGAGATGGGTTTGCAGCTCCCCTTGGTGGAGGGAAGTGGGGGGGACAGGGGACAGCCTGCCCAAAACTGGGAAAAGGACTTTTGGGGTCCATGGAAAGAGAAGTCCTCGCTGTCCTCCTCAGAAGCCATTTTACCAATCCAGAAGCTCACAGGGTTTGGGGATCTGTGGATCAGTCTCCAGTGTGGGACGTTGTGCACGGCTGCCTCAGTACACTGCTTTCTGCAGCAATCAAATTCTTTCATCCCGATGACAAACAGAAGTGCTGAGTTTGCACAGAATGCCAGTTCTCCCAGGAGCCACTGCTGGCTCAGCTCTGCAGCAGGGCCCTGTTCAGGGGGCACCAGCTTCCTTCGGGGTCTGGCTTAGTGCAGAAATTCCTCTCTCCCCCTTCTTCTGCAGTGTCCTTTGCCTCCAGCCCCCGTGGCTGTGCATGATTGATATTTGGCATTCGGATGTGCCAGGAACACGCTCCCCTCGCTCTGCTGGGATGAGGCACTTCCCACATCCATCAGAACTGCCAGAACACCTGGCAAGGGAAGGCTGGGATCCCCCAGGATCCTGCCAAGGCTGTGGGTCTGGGGAGAAGGAGCAGTTCAAGATTTCCAGCAGAGGAAGAAAGGCTCCAGCAGAGGAAAAGCCTCTTGTGAAGGTGCAGCTCCACAGCTCACATCTCATGCCATGGGATGCCTGTGCCCAAGGGGAGATTTGGCTGCAGCCTCCCTCCAGGGCCGGACTCTGCTCCGGAGCAGACCCAGGAGTGCCTGGAATTAACAGATCTGCATCGATTTTTTGTTTAACTTCCCATTTATTACAGCGCTGTGGATGGAGATTAACTTCTGTTGTTTAGTATTTATTATCGCTTCACCTGCTTTCCAGTGGCAACCCGAGGTAAATGAATAATGAACTGGGAGCCCTGCCTGGCTGTGCTGTGGCTCCCAGGAAGATCCCTGGGATCCAGGGTGCACCTTGGATCCCTGAGGCTCTCCCTGAGTCCAGCCCCGCAGCTGGCAGGAGTCAGAGCGAGCCGGCACCTGCCTCCCCGAACAGATCATTAATAATCGTGAATAATGATGAATAATCATGACTAATCATTAATATGCATCCCTGCCATGCCCTCAGTCGCTGGTGGAAGGGCTGATCCTGATTGATCAGGGACACCTGGGCCGAGCCCCACGGCTCCGCTGGGCCCTCACGTAATGAGTGCAACACTCTGGAAAGAGAGGAATTGCTCTTGACACTGGGATTATATCTCTGCCAACAGCATCAATATTCTATTAAAGATATGTGATAATATAGCACTAATTGCCAATCGAGGGCCATTAAAGGCAGCCTACAAACAGCGCTTCGATCTCACCTTTCAGATTAAAAACACCGCAGTGATTTCCTGTTCCTCCTGCTTTATTCCTGTGTTTTCTGTCCATGCATAATGCAGCAGTGCAAATTGCCAGCCAGTGCCCAGACAATTGCTGCCTTCCCCTGCCATCCAAGGGTAAAGGATTCCTAAGCCTGGAAGGAGGCAGGGACACATAAACCCTGTCCCCAGGCCAAGAACAGGGTGGGGGGAAGTCCTTTCCCATTCCCATTTGGCCAAGGGCCTCAGGGCATCATCACAATGGTGATTTAGCAAGGGGAGAGAACACAGCCTGTGTGGGAAGAACCAGGAGCAGCCCAGCCCTGCCAGGGTCTGGTGATTCCTCACTGAGCCCTTCCCTCTGCCAGATCAGCAAATCCCCATCTCCATAAGGAGCACTCAGTGATTTACTGCTCCCTCTGTGCGAGGCACTGCAAAGCTTGAGTGTTTCTGGGGCAAGAACAAGCTGGTTTGGGTCTTCCAAGGCTTCAGGGCTTGGAGACATTGGCCTGAATTCAAAGATGGTTTTGATTCCTTTATTTTTTCCTTAGGCTATGGAGGGCAGACAGCCCACGCCAGTGGTCACAAAGTCAGGGAATTTGGAACAAAGAGCATAAACTCCAAAAACCTCATCCTGCAGGGGCAAAGCCACCCCTGCCAACAAGCCTCAGTGCCCAAAGGCTCGGGATGTTTTGCAGAATGAGGGACTGAAAGGCAAAACCAGGCTCCTGGGGCATCCCCACCTGCAGCAGGCACAGCCCCCTCGAGGTGGAGTTCCTGGTGAGAACAGCAAGAGCATTCCAGCCGAGGAGGGAGCACTTTCCTGGGCAGAAGCAGGAGTCAGACCCTCCCTGCGCTCCCAGCTGCTGTTGATGGCACGGTGCAGCCCAGGGCTGCTCTCGGAGCACAGGACTGAGGGGCTGCTGTGAAATAAATGTGCAGGGATGAGGTGGATGAGCCTCCCTCGGCAGGACACAGCAGAGGGTCTGCATTGCCCACGCTGCCAATGCCTCTCCAGAGCGGCCTCGGCACAGGGAGCTCCCCAACGCTCATCTCCAGAGGTGCCAGCCGTGCATTATTCTAATGAGACACTGGAATACTCTCTCACTTCTACCAGCTATAGATTGAAGCTGCAAAGAGAAATCGTCTGAACCTCCATCTGATCAATCTTGTCAAAACATGTTCATTTAATCCCTTACAAATGAAAGGAAGATGTGTTTAAAATGTCATCCTTGGGGTCTGGGAGCCCCGTTCCTCTAAATCAGTCAACCCAGGTAAACCGTGTTATTTAGGAGCTCTTTGACAGCAGACGTGCCAGAGACATTTTTAAACTATGCACACAAGGTTTACATCACCTCAGACGTAACATTATACACTTTTTCCTTTCGTTTTACCTTTCCATGAGTCAGTACCAGCACGAGGAGGAGGTGGATGGGCGGAGGTCACACAGGGACACACAGGGCTCACGGGGAGGGCTGACACAGGACTGACAACCTCCCAGGTGTGCCAGCAGGGACAGAGACGCGTCAGGCAGGGCCAGCAGCCAGGTGTGCCCCGGACCCAGCGGTTCCAGCCCCCGGACACACGGACAGTCCGTGCTGACACCGCCCCCAGCAGCAGCCGGGCAAACACGGCTGTCCTCGCCCGCAGCAAGGTCGCTGCTCCCCAGCAGGAGCGGCCCACCGAGATAAACAACCTGGGAACTTTTGCTGTGCCGCCTCCAGGAAGGATTGACCTCGCAGCCCTGCCACGGGCCGGGGAGAGCTGGGAGCTGCGATTTTCTTTGCGCTGCTGGGTGAGGAGCTTCGCCTCCCGAAACTCATTTAGCTCCTGGGCTTGGTACCCGGCAGCCTGGCCAGAGGTGAGCTGTGAGGCAGCCACCCAAAGGAACTCACAGCACATCCCACAACAGGAGCCCCCCAGGTCTGAGTCCCAGGGGATCTGGGCCGGGGCTGAGCTCTTTTGGGCCACCCCCCGATGTCCATTTAGCAGTCGAGACATCTGACAGCTGTGACAATGGACAGGGATCGGTTGGGTTCTTTATTGGCCTTGAAGGTGCTTATATTTAAAACAATTTGTTAGTCTCCCCATGATTTACTGCTGCACTGGAAAATGGGGCTGAGTATCGATTCTTTGCCTTTTCTATCGCAAATGGGTGTAATGTTTTATAGTATGTCAGAATAATAGCAGTGGGCACTTTATCAATGTCAAATGTTAAAAATGATCAGCTATTGTGATGTAGGAGATTAAATATGAAAGCTTGATGGGTATATAAAAGCAAAATGGCAATAATAAAGGGATTTTTTATGTTCAACTCGTTGCTCTCCCAAATCTACCTGGGGAGCTATTAGAGCCAACGTGCTGATCAGTGACACATCACCACGGGTTAGAGGATGGCAACGTGCTGGCTTTGATTCCCATGGAGCCTTTGTGTTGCCCAGCTGGTTCAGGTGCCAGAAGCAGAATCCTGCCCTTCCTGCCAGGACTCTGCAGAGTTTTGTGTCCTCCGAGTTGTGAATAAACCCAGAGCTTGGAGCTGGGACACCCATCAGCATCCCAGAGCCAAGCAGCCTCTCAGAGCCCTTCTTTCCCCAGAGGAAATGAGCCACCAGGAGCACAGAGCTCCTCCATGGAGAAGGGCACAGACAGGACAGGAGCTCAGGGACCGCGAGGCTGCAAACCTGAGGGATCCAGGGCATGGTGCAAACAGATCCCTCTGTGATGAGCCCAAAGCAGAGCAGAAAATCGCATGTTCCTCATTGTTCCCACATTCCTGTAACCCAGACGAGCAAATTAATTGCAGAGTCACTTAAAGCACGGATGGGATGAGATGCAGGAACTGGTGCCAACCAGTTGGTGAGGACACGACCCCGGGACCACAGCAGGATGCAGCTCCTGCTAAAAGCAGTTGGCAGGATGTGAGCTACACCTACAAGGCATTTTTTAAACTCACGACGTGAAGACCTTTCCATGAGGACATCTTCAAGACTAACTAGTTCTTAAATTTTTAACATCTGAAGCACAAGCATCTGTGCCTCTGCTCTGCACCAAGCCCAGCCCGATGAGTGGAGCTGGTTTCAGCTGGCTGCTCCAGCAGCTGTGCCAGAGCCCGCTGAGCAGAGAGGCAGAAGAAGCTGTTTCAAGAGCAGAGAAGAGCTTCCTGCAGCACAAGTGCAAGGTGGAAACCTCAGGAGGAGTCTGGACTCGGTGAGCAGGAAAGATCCTCACCTCCATGCCCGACTCTGCGCTCACCTCGGGGCTCCCTCGCTGCCCTGTGCTCTCGTCCAGAGGAATTGCTGCAGGTCTGCCAGCAGCCACCTCTCTGCAGCCCTGTTATCTAATACTGCTAAAAATAACCCTTCCTCCCTGCTCCTGCCCTCCCTGCAGCACTCAGAGCTCCCCTCAGCACTCAGAGCCCCGGCGCTCCCAGCACAGACCTTTACAGCCACAGCAGGGCCTAATTCCTGCCAGCCTGCTGCAAATCCTGCTCAGGGCAAACAGCTGGGCTCCTCCAGCAGCCTGAGCTGCCCTGGGCTCCTGAGCACCTTGGAGGGCATGCAGGGTGTGCCAGGGATGGGATGCAGGGTGTGCTGTGCCATGGAGGGGATGCAGGGCGTGCCAGGGATGGGATGCGGGGCGTGCCGGGGATGGGATGCGG
>VXBQ01012697.1:410983-421846 GCA_013400175.1 Phainopepla nitens
TCCCACCTGGGAGCTCCTGCATTCCCACCTGGGACTGCTGTGCTCCCACCTGGGAGCTCCTGCATTCCCACCTGGGACTGCTGTGCTCCCACCTGGGAGCCCCTGCATTCCCACCTGGGAGCTCCTGCATTCCCACCTGGGAGCGCTCCCAATTCCCATTTCCCTCTCTCCCTGGGAAATGCCCGTGGTGGCAGCAGGAGCTGGGGCTCCATCCCGGCATTCCCAGTGGGAACGCCACGTTCCAGCTCCCTCCAGGCTCCCCCGTACTGCAGAGCCCTGGACACACCAAAAAGGCAACCCAGGAGCAAAAAATCCCAGTTTATTTTAAAGCTTTTAAGGGAATATTGTGAAGAATGGAAAGGGGTTTTGATCTTTCTTTTTTCCCTAAACTAAAAAAAAAAAAAGCTTTTAAAATAAATAGCTGACAATGTCTCTTATTTGAGTAATTCTTTGCCAGCAATAAATGTGTCACTCTAAAGTGCTTTATTTAGAAATAAAAAAATGTTTTTCTTCGTAGAGTGCTCCACGTTACAGCAAGTCACAGGCTGGGAATGAAATCCTCCTCCTCTCGCTGGATCCCCCTCCCTGCGAGATACATTCATATATTCTCCTATAATCTGATCTAGGTTATAAAAATATAAAAAAAGGAGAAAAAATAGAGAGACATCTGGCTCTCCCACACATCTGACATTTCCCTTTATGCCTGGTTTAACTTTTTTATGACTGCCTGGGTTCGCTTCATTGGAGAATTTCTCTCTTCAAATGAGTTTCCTGTTTTATGCTGAAATTTTCCTTTAGACAAACCTGGTAATTTTTCAAGTTAAAATGTGTATGTTTTAAGCACTTAGGAAGTTTAAGGATCCGACTGACGGGGACATAAATCCCAGTTTATTCACTCCGGAGTCCCTGTGTCTAACTGATCCTTAAAAATAAAAAAAGAGGCAAGAATGAGCCTGGCATATTTTTTACTTGTTTTACAGTAGGGAAAAAAAAAACCTCAAACTGTCAATCCAGTGAGTAATTTCTTAGTGCCTGCTCACACTTTCAGGCCTTTATGTGCAAATCCAGAGAAGGCAGCACTTCCCCAGGCACTCACTTGTTTAGTCGGAGATGGAACCGGGGTTGAAGGCAGCTGCTTTGGGGCAGCTTCTCCTGGGGCATGGATGGGGCTGCCCGGGGAATTCTGCCTCTGCCCAGCGACCACGGCATCTCCCCCAGCCTCTCATCCTCCCTTCAGCTCCCTGTGGGTGTCTCAGGACGCGGGATCATGTCCTGGACACAGGCAGGACCAGCCCTGGGGTTCGGGAATGAGGAGGAGGAAAAAGATGCAATCTAAAAAAGGCAGAACAAAAGCGGCCGAAGCGGAGCAGGGAAGGAAAGCCTGTGCTGCCCTGAGGCGGTGTTGAACAGCGCCTGCAGTGCCTGGGCCCGGGGGGGGGTTTGGCACCGCAGGTGACGGGAGCCTGTGCCAGGTCCCCAGGGGCTCTTGCTGGGGACTCTCTCGGGGGCAGCGTCCCCAGAACAAGCCCTCGGAGCCGGTTAAAGCTCATTTCCCAAAGGCAGGGAGGCAGAACCCCAGGGAAGAGCAAGAAGCCGGATTTGGAGAGATCCCTCCTCCTGCCCGGAGCCTCAGCCAGGGGCTCTCTGAGCCAGACGCTGGCACTTTCCTCTCCATCCTGTGGCAGGAGCGGGGAGCATCTCCACGGGTGCTGGCTGCTGAGCTGCCTGCCAGCCCGTCAGCAGCGAAAGCGGCATCCCTTCCCTGCAGCCAATTCCGCCCCTGGCTCCGGGGAAAAGCAGCCGGGGAGAGGCTCTATGTGACAAACGCACCTCCATCTCCATCTCCATCCTCCACTGGGAACAAGGGGTAGTCACTGCTGGGGGCTGGGACGGCTCCTGGCTGCCCCCGGGGGCTCCTGTGTCCCCCTTCCCACGGCAAAGCGGCCTTAGGAGGGAGCGGCGGGGCCATGGGGACCCAGCTCCAGCACAGCCTCGGCTTTCAGGTTCCATCCAAACGCCTAATTAAATTTTCAGAGTGCTAACTGCTCGGGATCCAACACAAATAGCTGCAGAAGCCAGAGGGAAAGCAGGGAAAGGATGGAGGGGGGTCGAGGGCAGAAAGGAGGGAGAAACCTAAAGCAAATAAATTAATTAAACAAATAAACAGGGAGAGAAATAACAAAGGGAAAGTAAACTAAAAGCAGCAGCAGCCCTGGCCGCCAGAGCACTCATTAGCTGCGGGAGAGGAGGGAAGTGTCTCGCTGTCTGAGGCTGTCATCCTTCATCCTGACGAGCACTTAGGGAGTCGCGACCCCTTTCAGCATCGCCATGCAGGCAATCAGCCCCTCGCATCGGTCACCGCCGCGCCGCATCCCCGGCGGGCTCGGGAACAGGGATATTATATCCCTGGCGAGCAGGGCTGGGGAGGTGCTGCCCGAGCCCCCCCGGGCCGGCGGCTCACGGCAGGGTGGGCGGGAGAGCCAGCGGCGAGGCAGGAGCTGCCGAGCCCAGCCCCGGCCCCTGGCCCGGGAGAGGCCGGGCAGCGGCGCACCCTTTCGCGCTCGTGCCGAGCTGTCAGCCGAGTGCACCTGGGTTTGAAGGGGGAAAAGAATCCAGCGTCTGCTTGCAAGGAGGAGCCCGGGAGCGGACTGTGGCGAGGGCAGGGGCTGGGGTGGCTGCGAGCGGGGAAGGGGATGGCAGGGGTGCGGCGAGCGGGCACGGCGGCGCCTCTGCCCAGCTGCCCTCGGGCGCTGCGATAATCCGGAGCGTGGCTGATGCCGAGGGAGGCTGGGCTGGAGCCCCGGAGCCAGGCCCCGCTGCCCCTGCCCCTGCCCAGCGCATCCCGCCTGAAACGCAGCGGCCGCGGGCTCGGGGTGCCCGTGGCGACAGGAGGAGGACACGGCAGCCCTGGGCTCGTCCCGGCCGGGGTCACCGTGACACAGAGCCGGCAGTGTCGCCGTTCCCTCTCCACGAACCGCAGCTCCGCACACACCGAGCCACCTCTGGCTCTCCTCTGCAAACATCGCTTGTTCTGCTGGACTGTTTGCTCCTCGTCAACACAGGGGAAATTTGTCCGAGTGCTTCAACACCTCGAGAGCAAACAGTGTGTGGTTATTTAAGCAAAAAGAGCAAACACTTCTTCCACCAAACGTGGAGTTAAAAAAGACAAGGGAAGGAAGGGATGTGCCTGTACCCTGTGAGAGGATGCAGAGCACCAGGACCACCCTGGCAGTGCTGGGACAGTCAACTCCATGCTGGGAGAGCTGGGGCAAGGGGTAGCACACAGATCTGCCTGGATTTGACGCAGTCATGCTGCTTTTTGGGAGCCTCTGCTTGTCCCTGCCCTGCATGGGGTGTCACAGCCTCTGGGCAGGGCCACCCCAAGGCACCACAGCTTTGGAGCCACTGCTGCTACAGCTCGAACCTTTAATTTTAATTTATTTCTTTCTCTATTTTCAGTAAAAAGAAACTGAACCTCTGTTTCAGTTTCCTCTGATTCCATAAAGGAATATCGGTTACACCGTGAGTCCAATTTATTCTTTTCTATGTATTCATTAAATTCCAGGTTGTTACTGTGCTATTTAATGGAATTGATGGTGTAATTAAGCTACAGGCAGACACTAACCACCAGAACCGTCAGGGAGGTTTAGGATCCTTTACTGCTCTGTTCCTGGTGTTATATGGCTCCTGGTTTCATAACGATGACTCCAGCCAGTTGTACCCAAATATCCCCTGGCCTCCTCAGAGTGAGTCCAGACTCACCCCAGCCAGCCCCAGCCTGAGGTTTTGTAACGTGGGAATGATGATCTCATCCCGCTGCTGGGGCTGGAGCGCGGGGAGCAGTCTGGGACAGTGCAAGCACTCCGAGCCTCACCAGAGGGGTGACGTGCTGCTCTCAGAGGCAGCAGCTGCACAGACACGAGCAGCTCTAACCCGTGAGCCAGCGCTGACCCCGTTTGCACTCCTGCTCGGGAAGTGCATCCAGTTTGACAGTCCTGCCCTGCACTCCGCCCTGTGCCAAAATCCTCGTTTCTCCTCCACAATCAGAGCTGCTCTGCTCCCTTCCCTCCTCGTCAAGGGAAGCACAAGCCCCAGACCTGGGCTGGAGCACTTTCACCGTCCCCATGGCCCGGACAAAGGCAGCACTGAGAGGTTCAGAACCTCCCCAGCACTGGGTGCCTCCTTCTTCCTGGGCTCTGGGCAACCCCCGTGCTCCTCCAGCACCTCGGTTCCCACCAGGGACAGATAAACTCTGCCGCTGGAATTTGCCTGCCCCAGGAGGAGCAGGACTGGGAGCCAGCCAAGGAGGAGATGTCCAGCTCTGGGTGGAAGTTGGAGAGCATCTCCACGCTCCCCAGAGACAGCCAGAGCTCTCCCCTGCTCTCTGCCTGAGGCTGAACCTCGCAGAGGCTTTGGGGATGGAGGTGAGGCCGTCATAAAAACTGCCACTGCCTTCAGAGATCGCTTCTGAGCCTTATCTGCCCGGAGATATCAGCATCTGATCACACGGTAATTACCAGGCCAGATTTGCACTAATTGGCTCTCTGGAGTAAAGTTACCTCCGATCTGCGTGTCCTGGGTGCTCAGCAGGCGGCGATTTACAGCCCAACAGGTTCTCTGGGATGTTCTAACAGGGATTAGCGCAGCCACCAGCCAGGCAGCCGGGGACCCTTGCCAGAGGCACGTCTGCGAGCCTTAGGGAAAAGACACGGCTTTTTAGGGAAAAACTGTGTCTGTGGGCTGTGCCAGCACCGTGCACGGCCCGGGTGCCCCTGCAGGCCGCAGCCTCCCGATGCTGTGGCTGTGGGTGACCTCTGCCGCGAGAACGTGGCGGCTCTTCCGAGGGGATGGGTGTGCTGTGGGGAAGGACGGCTCCCAGCCTGCCTGCAGGACAGGGGGGGCTGGAGGGGCTCTTGGGGAGCATAACCCCGTACTCCAGCACCGAGGGAAAAGGGTCTTCAGCCCTGGAGGCTCTGTGCCCTCCCTTGGTGGCCAGTGCTGTGCTGCTCCTGCAGCCATGCAGCAGCACCAGCAGATCTTACCCCCACCAAGCTCAGCTGCTTTCTTCTGGTCCTCCCTGGTGTCCTTGGAGTGGCCAAATGCCACCTTTTCATGTCTTTTTTCCTTGCTTTTCTTCTGTAATACCATATATTTTGGAGGGCAGGTATCTCAAAGGCACCCCAACATGAAACCCACAGTTAAACATGGGAAATGACTCTTTTGTTTTACTGCAGCTTCAGCTGAGACTGGGGAAAATCATGCACGACAGCCAAGTTAGGGTTTTTTTACTATTATTTTATAAATCAGCTTTCTTTACTGAAAACACCTCAGAAAATCTCTGAATCATCACCTGGGCGATGGGAGCTGGTAACAGGGAGAGGGGGCCCTTCTCCAGGGCAGGATTTTTAATAACTTCCTCACCACGGGAAGCTGTTAGAGAATCTCAGCTGGAAGATTTTTTTCACCCAGCTGGATCTTGCAGTCTTCTTACATCATTAACTCAGTGAGATAATTTCTGAAGAGGGGTTTGTTAGGAGTTGGTTCGATTTCCTTCCTGACAAACCTTCCAGGTAAATCTCGGTGCTTTTCTTGTGTTCCCAGGGAGAACAAAGTCTCTGATGTGACAGTCACTGCGTCCTGCCGGACCAGCGCACTTGTCCCAGGGCGGGGAGCGCAGATGACAGATTCTGTGGCTCCTTTGGGGCGGCGAGGGCTGTGCCTGCTGGATGCTGCCTGCTCTGCTGATGCCGTTCTTGAGCGCTGGAGAGGTCCCGGCGGGATGCGCCGCCAGCCCTGCCGCTCGGAGCCTCCCGGTGCCGTGTCCTGCTCCTCAGCTCACGCTTCAATTGGCAGGTTGGAGGCTGAGAAGAAATGTTTCTTTCACAGCACATTACCAGCAATCACAGTCTTTCTTTCTTCTTTATATCTAAAGAAATCCTCGCTATTGCCAGGGCCAGAGGTCAACGCTTTCCTTTCTGCTGCTCTCACTGCCACACTTCTGCTCTGCTCGGCTTCTCCTCTTCCAGAGCTCTGAAGTTTGTAACAGGTTGGGGATTTTTCCTTATCTTCAGCTGAGCACTTGGGATTCGATTTTTTTTCTTTATACTTCCTTTCAAGAGCCCTGCAAACAAGACTCCAGGCTCTGGGACCGTTTGGGCGCCCATCCATCTCCCGAACCCTGTGAGTCTGGCCAGGTTCTGCTCTACCAGAAGTAACACAAGGTCATATTTTAAATCCCCAGCAAATTATTACTGGGAAATGACCCTGCAGCCATGAGTTTCCCAGGTAATCCAACTGCTGCTCTTGCATTGCTTTTAAATGAGTTGCCTTTTAATTCTATCAAGCGCTCGCTTGATCTCACAGCGCAGGGAAGGATAAATATTGCTCCTACTCCAGGAAACAAAGTGGCTTTGGCTGGGAAAATATGCCTTGGGGAAAAATTGGCGTGGCCTGGCTGTTATGGATGACACAGGTGGAGAGGGAAGGGGAAGTCTCTGACAAGGGCTGCTCCCCTGCACGCCGGGGCCTCTCCCCTGACTCATCCCTGGCTGAGGGAGGACTTGGGAGTGACAGGGGAAGCCGATCTCCACCAAACCCAAACCGTTTGTCACTGTGCAAGGAGCGGTGACAAGGAGGACAATTAGTGCGAGCGGGAGGTGATGTTTATGATGTGCAGCCGTGCCCATTAGCCAAGTGTTTACCACTGGGTGTTTGCCCGTCCCTGAAGGGCAATGAGGGAGTTTGGTGGGGTCAGGGAAAGGCCTTGCCATCCTTCTCCAGAGCCTCAGCTTTCATTAAAAAGATCATAAAAGTAGAATAATACTGCTGTCACTAGTGGCAAAGCCATCCTGAGGCAGCTGATGGCACCTGGGTTTGCAGAGAGCTTGGGCCAGGATTCCCCAGGTGAGGAGAGCCAAAGCCTGGGGTGGGCAGGGGATGCCCCAGTTGTGGGTGGGGGGTAATCGCTGGATTCTGCAGCTGTAGCCATCTCACTGTCACTGCTTTTAATGCTCTGGCAGCACGGGGCACAGGAGAGCTTCAATTTCTTGAAGTGCAGCCTCATTTTGCAGATCTGCCTCAGAAAATGGGATTTATCCAAAGCAGAACAAAAGCACGGGGTCACCACAAGGAGGAACCGTGAGAGCACAGGGCACCTCCCTCCTGCCCAGGAGCCTTGAGCCACCTGTCCCCAGAGCCCAGGCGCTGGCCTTCGCCCCCTCACCCCGGGGCAGGGGAGCTGCCCACGTGTGGCACGAGCTGTCGCCCTGCCCAGCCTGCGTTTCCCAGCGAGGCCGAGGCAGAGACCTGGGCTTCCCAGAGACGTGTCCCATTTTCTGCTTTCTGCTCCGGCAGAGCCGGGAGCCCCCCGGAGGAGCCGCCCTCGGCAGCCTCGCCGGGCTCCTGCCGGCGAAGGCCGTACCGGGCTGTGGGAGCCTCCGATCCCCGAGCAGCCGGTGGGATTGCTGCAGCGCCTCACACCCAGCGGCCGCCCTGGACACAAAGTGGGTCACGCACGGTGCTGCGCCTGAGGATGCTGCCATTGCGGGGAAGGGGGAAACAGGACAGAGGCTGGAGGGAGGGGCTGGGGCACGGCTCGTCTGGGGCAGGCTCAGCTTGGCTGGGTGTGCTGGCACGGCTGCCCGGGGACTGGAGGCTCTCTCGAAGGGGAGGATTGCTGTTTCCAGAGACCAGGAGGAGAGGTGGGAGATGGAGGCACGGCTTTTCCGCGCCCGGCTCTCAGCTTCCTCCTCTCCCCAGCCCTGCAGGGGTGCGCGACACGAGAGCTGCTGGCAGCTGGGAATTGTGCATTCCCTCAGATGTGTTCTCCTGCTAATGAAATAATGTAGGAGACATCGTTCCCCGTCACTTCCAGTTACACCCCCCCGTGCCAGAGCCTGCCAGCAATCCCCTCCTGCGCCAGGGTAACAAACCTCTGCTAAAAAGAAAGGCCATTAATAATAATTATCACAAAGAAGAAAAAAAATAACCCTCTCTCTTTCTTTCTCTCTTTTAATGAGTCCTAAAAAATAAAAGTTTCTTAATTGAAAAGCTTTCTACTTTGGAGTCAGCTCCAGCACTTCAGAGCAGCCCAGGCAGCACCAGCAAGAGAAGATGAAACAGAGGGATGGGTCAGACAGTGCCTGACGGGGACTGAGGGACCGACCTCAAAGCCAGGGGCACACGGACACCATCACTGACGTTCAAGGAACCACCAACAAAGCACTAATTGGACTGGAAGGAGGCGGCAGGTGGAAAGAACCGAGGGGAAAACAGCTTTGGAGCAAACATCATTAGGAAAAGAATTCAGGAGAGGAAGAGGAGCGTGTCCTGAGCAGGGGACCCAAGCAGAGGGGGGCTCTCAGAGACCCCCCAGCAGTGCCCGTGCCCGCAGGAGGATCAGCAGCCTGGGGCCTCCCCTCCTGCCCCGGCCAGAGCAGGGGAGAAGCCTGTCCATGGTGTGGGAGGATGCAGGTGGCTCCCTGAGCAGGACCTGTCCCCACAGGTTCTTATGCAGAGCCTGTAATTCAATTCTGAGCAAAACTCATCGAGGGCAGGCAGGCAGTAATCTGCTCTGGCCTGGAAGGGGCCGGAGGATTTATGAACCCACCTGTCTGGTGGTGAAGTGCCCTCCTGGTAAATGCTTTGCTCAGTGTGCATTCATCTTCCTCCCTGGCAGCACCCTGCAAGGACAGGCAGGGAGAGCAGGAGTGGGGAGGGANCCATGGCGTGGGAGGATGCAGGTGGCTCCCTGAGCAGGACCTGTCCCCACAGGTTCTTATGCAGAGCCTGTAATTCAATTCTGAGCAAAACTCATCGAGGGCAGGCAGGCAGTAATCTGCTCTGGCCTGGAAGGGGCCGGAGGATTTATGAACCCACCTGTCTGGTGGTGAAGTGCCCTCCTGGTAAATGCTTTGCTCAGTGTGCATTCATCTTCCTCCCTGGCAGCACCCTGCAAGGACAGGCAGGGAGAGCAGGAGTGGGGAGGGAGGGACAGCAGGGCCCTCAGCCTGGCTGGATGATCACTGTCCATTCCAGCCCTGGGTGCTGACCCCCAGCATCACAAGGGCCCCAGGACAATCAGTTCAAGCCCTGGTGCAGGAGGGCTGAAAGCCAGGAGCCATCTGCACGCCTGGCACCAGCTCGTTTCCTGTTCCCAGTTCATAACTAACGAGCTGAAGCTTTATCAGCTGGCCAGCCAGGCCCCTCTGCTGCAGCATCCAGTGCCCCCATCCCCACGGGCCATGGGGAACGGCACCTCTAGGCTACGAGGGCTCATTTCCTGCCATGCTCACAGCCTGGCAGCAGCCCAGGCCTGGCACAAAATGCTTCACTGAGGCTCGATGGATCGCCTCCCATTTGGCCACTCACCCGCCGGATTAACGAGCCGTGGGATCCAGGATGTGCCAGCGTGCTCCTCGGTGGGGCCGCTGTGACCCCGAGGGGACACTCCAGCCCCTGTGCCCGCAGTGGCAGTGCCCTTGGCACCCACCCTCCTCCCTGGGCACTGTGCTGGGAGCTGGGAACGGCGGCAACCCCTCAGGACACCTTCAGACAGCCCGGTGTTTCGGAGGCAGGAATGCCCAGTGTGGGCTCAGCACCTGGGGACTCTGGCGTTCCTCTCCCACCCCTTTCCACAGTTCCAGTTTTTGTGCCCTTGCTCATTACAGCCTAATTACAGCACAGCCCAGACAGAAGTACCAGAAGCCCAAAGTGCCCATTTCAGTATCTTTATGCAGGCAAATGTTTTTCTCTGCCAACACCCCCCCGCTGCACTGGCCCTCGAAGCAGCTCCACAAATCAGACATTATCATCATTGGGATAAATGATGTAAGGAGGAGAAGGGATACAACAGTCTATGGCAAAGTTACCATCAGGCTCTGCCTCCCAAATTGGCTCAGAGAAATTAGCAGGAAGGAAGGAAGGATCAGACAAAATGATAAACCTGCTTACCTGCTCATTAATTTAATCTCTTCTTTTTTCCTCCCTTCTTTCAGCCTGGTGGTTTCTGTAACTGTAGTGAACAGCAAAGTCCTAGATGAAAGGGAGACGACATCTGGAAGCACAAAGATTAAAGGAGAGTTTTTAGGATTAGCCTTTGATTTTTTTTTTTTTTGTCTTTGGGTTGCGATGATTATTGCTGCTCCTCTGCGAGCAATCCTTCAGGCACACGGGCTCTCCAGCAAGTTCTGGGTGTTCTTCTGAGGACACAGCAGCAAATGTGCCTCAGCCCTTGCTCCCTTTTTCCCCACCACAGCTGGGAGTGTTCCCCTTGGGCAGGTGATGCAGGGCAGGGAGTTTGCAGGGATGGCAAAGCCCTTCCTAAATCCCTTGGGCTTGGATTTACGGAGCAGGACCAGCTGGGGATGGCAGGAGAGCCTGACCCAGCCAGGCAGCAGCCCTGGGGCAGGTGGGCTCCTTCCTTCAGCACTGGAATGTTCCTTCATTTGGAACAGCCTTTTCCTGTCGAGTCCTGCCTGGAAACCAGCCCAAAAGGAGGCCCGGGGTTCTGGAGGTGCAGGACTAACGCTGGCTGTGCCGTGCCAGTGGCAGGGGATGCTGTGCCCCAGCAGGGCACGGGCAGGATCGGGAGGGTGACTGCCCCACCTGCACACCCCACGGTGGCCAGGCAAAGCCAAGCACCACCAACTGATCAGCTTTTGTTTTGCCAGCACCCTTGGAGTGTTTCCAAAGCCAGCACCAAAACAAACAAATAAAGCAGCAAACCCTGGTGAATTTCCTTTCTGGAAAAACAAACTGTTTCCTTGCTAAGGAAAACAACTGGAGGCAATTGCTGGGAGCCTGGAGCAGCACCTGCCTAGCTCAACTCAGCCCAGCCCAGCCCAGCTCAGCCCTACCCGGCCC
>VXBQ01012697.1:432013-460376 GCA_013400175.1 Phainopepla nitens
GATGGCAGCCTCCCCCGTGAATCCCCCCGCGGCAGCCGGCGGGAAGGGCGAGCCGGGGACCCTGCCGGGAGGGGCCGGGAGGGGCCGGGAGGGGCCGGGAGGGGCCGGGAGGGGCCGGGAGGGGCTCGGAGGGGCTCAGCCCCGCGGAGCCCCAGCCCCAGCAGCTGGAGCACTCGGGAATGTTCGCGGCATCCAGGAAACGCTCCGTTGCAGGTCAATTCCCAACGTTTATTTTCCTGCTGGAAAGGCCCCGTTCCGTTTTTTAGCGCGGTTGGTGGTGGTTTTTCTAAGCTAATGCCTAACAGAGCTCTCAGTGAAAGGATTAGCTGGTGGTGTTAGTCCCTGGAGACTCTCGCAGGGCAAACAAACTCTCCTCAGCAGCAATCCCAGGCAGGAGCTGGCCTCGGGGAAGGAAAATCCCCTCTGCTCCCGCCTGCTCCCGCTGCCCTCCGGGACAGAGCTTTTCTGGGCGATAACTCCTCTGTTCCCGCAGTCCCTGACCCAGCAGCGCAGGAGCTTTCGGCCCCCAGAGGCTGGGCCACTCCTGAGTGGTTAATGGAAAAGAAACGAGTGCTTTTTCTTTAAAGATTTACCACGTATAAATGTATGAGAGTATTAAAGGCAACAATTAACTTTATTGGAAACTTTATATTCTCCAGCCTCATTAGAACTGCCAACAAGATCTATTATTAGTATTACTATGCAGATAATGTAATAAAAAGGGTATTTAAAGTGGATACTTTTGCACAGAAATAAAATAGCTTTTCTCTGGTGTTCTTTCTGCCTCTCTCCCTTTTGCCCTGCGCTGCATCAGAGAGCTGGACCGAGACCCAAATCCTTTTTAATCTCTTTTCCCAAACTCCCAGCCAGCTCAGTGCCCCGGGAAGGAGCCAGGGAGCTGCAGCCCTGCTCCCATGCTGCCTTTATTGCTGGAATCAGTCAGAGCAGCCACCTCTGGCCATGCTGGTGAGTGTCACTGAGCTGGGAGCTGGAGGAGGAAGAGGAAGAAGAGGAGGAGAATGAGCTGCTGAAATTATGTGCACAGTGACCTCACAGCACAAGTTCATGTCTAGAAACTGTCAGGTTTCTTTAAATAGCCCCAAGTACTCATTAAAACAGCAGGGGCAGAAGAAAGGACTGACATGTTTTTGCCAAAGATGACCCTGATAACCCAAAAATATTGTCCGTGGGCAGCTGGAAGGGGAGTGATGGAGGTTAAGAAAGTGCTTGGTGTTTGGCTTTTTGTAGCAAATCTGGGAGCTTTGGAGGGGGAAAGACACATTTCTTCAGCCTGTTTATTTAATGAATCCCCTGTTCTGTAGGGAGAGGTGTCAACGGAGAATTCCTCCAAAGTGGGCTCAGAGCCTGGTCGGCTGCCCAGAGGGAGGGTTAACCATGCCAAATTTTTTCCTGTATTTTAAGACCCAACTCTCACCTCTCCCACACGTTGGAAAACCCAGGGAGCAGAGGGTGCCTCGCTCAGCAGCCAGCTGGGCACCCAGGGAATCCATCGAAGCGGGCTGGAAGGGAGAGCTGCAGAGAACAGCAACATTTCAGCTGCCATCAGTGTCCAAGGAACCCCTGCACAGAGTGAGAGGTGCTGGGGGACCTGGACCATGGATTCCATCATCATCAAAGAGAATCTGTTTCATTTGTGGGTTTAAATTTTCAATAACTGCTGGAGCAGAGCTGCTCTCGGCTCTCAGCCACTCTATTCACACCCTGCTTCATCACGACTCCCTGGGGCAGGGGATCCAAATGTCATTTAAACAAGCTGGTTTCAGCTTCCTTTGCTGGTAGTTGTGCAGGGCAGGGGCAGAGCAGCTCTGCCCCAGGCCCATCCCGGGGATGTGCTCAGCACCTTCCCTCCCGGCAGGCACCGAGCCCCGGGTGTGCCCTGGGATGCCAGGATGGCAGGGCTCGGGGCCCTGGGTTTGGCTCCAGGGTCCAGGATGAGCAGTTCAGACCCCACAGGGTCCCTCTGCCCTCCTGCCCAGTGCCAGGGTTGGATGTGGCAGCTCCTCTGTGCCCTCCCCGGGCGGCTCCATCTCTCTCTGCTTTCCATCACCTTTATTACACCCCGCAGCCTAATTAACAGAGAGGAGTCAAAGGACCTGAAAGCGATGATTGTAATAAATAATCACTTGGCCACCGTGGAGTTAATAGTCCACCAGGGTCTCCTTCTGGCCCTTCAGAGGGAAGGGAAATGAAGCCATGCAGTGAGGTGTGGAGCACTGCCGGGGGGAGCAGCCCTCCTCCAACAGCTTCCTGCCCCTTCCCCAAAATTCTGGCAGTGCTTTCACTTGGCATCCAGGGTCTGGGATTTAGGGATGCTCCTAAATGTGAAATGTGAAGTGTTCTGAAAATCAGTGTGTGCCAGCTCATGTCTTCCAAAGGGATGGCTCCAGAGGGAACAGGACTGCCACGTCTCGGCCTGCCACAGCTCTCGCTTCTCGTGCCAGGCTGCAGCTCCCAGCACAGCGGGGTCCTGTTCCCACGCCCAAGGAAACAGCCACAGCCCAGAGAAGGAGCAGCCTGTGGAGGCGCTGGGATCCCTGTTCTGCTGAGGACAGGTGCTCTGCGAGACTCCATCCCCTCCTCCTCCTCCAAGGGAAGTGGCAGAGGACGCCCCGGACACTTCACCACGTCCCTGCAGGTCCTTTCCTGCGGAGCTCCGGCTGCTTTCCTGGGAGAACCCGCGCTCCCTGCGAGGCTCCCAGGCTGCCGTGGGACCCCGCGCCAGCCCCGAGCAATTATCCACGGAGAGCTGGGCTGGGCTGATCATTTGTTAGCTCCACACATAGCCCTCCTAATTATAAATCTCAGCTGAGATTTGCATTTTTATGAAATGCTTGTGCTGGAAATCTTTATAGAAAAACGCACATATTAATTCCATCTCATCTCGGTCATTTCGGGTTCCGTGAGGAAGCGTTTGCAGGGAGCTCCAAAGCCAACAGCTGTAATTTTGCAGTTCCACCAGAGCGTTCTTCCAGCTGAAGCTGGACGTTTATCTCCTGAGCCAGGAGCTGATGGAGCCCTGCAGAGCTCCAGCCTGCTCCTGGGACACTTAGCCACGGCCATGCCCTTCCAGGGACGCTCAGGGCTCTGTTTGGTGTGGGATGGAGGTTCAGGAGTTCAGGAGCCACCCTAGCCCCATCAGTGTCACTGCATGAGCCACGTTATTTTCTATTTCCAGTTATTTTCTATTTAATCCACAGCAGCGCCCAGAAATGCTGAAACCCAGCATCTTGTGCAAGTGACCTTCTCCCCTCTGCTGGGGACTCCTTAAGTGGCCCTGTCCCACCTGAGGCTCAGAGACAGCAATCCACCAGCAATTTGAATCTCCTTCCAAATGCCTTTGTCTGGAGCCAGAGGGGAAGCAGATTAACTTCTCCTCCCTGAAATATGGCTGCGGGATGCAGGGGAAGAGAGAAGGCAAATAAGCCCAGCAAAGCTAAGCTTTCTGCACAGAGCAGAGGCTTAGCGGCGCAGATTACAGCAGCAGGTGAGGAGCAGCCCTGGCCTCCGCTGTGTAGGCTGCAGAAATCCTGTTAAAGCACAAAGGAGGGTCAGCCACGGCTCCCGGCCCCGAACGGCTCAGCTGGGAGGCACAGCGGGCTGCGGGACGGGGCAGGAGGAGAGCGCCTTGGGGCACGCTCAAGGAGAGGTCGAGAGCTTCACTCCTCGCCTTTAATAATTCATGAGGTGCCCATCTTCAGAGGAGGTGGTGCCAAGGACAAAAGCACATCCCGGAGGTGTCACAGACCGGGCAGTGGGTGGCAGGTCCTGGGAGCACCGTGTCTGTGCCCTCCTGCACCTCCAGCTCCCTCAGCACCCCCGCAACCTGCCTGCCGGGGCAACAGGTGCCTGTGAAGTCTCTGGCCATTAGCTGCTAATAAGAAACTAATTAGCTAATTAGTTAATATCTGATCCTTTGAACTGTGTCCTGGGGTCTGGCTGAAGGCAGTGCCATCACCAGCTCCGACCTTCGGGGAGGGACACTGCTCTGTCCCCAGGACAAACCCCTCGCTGGTGTGTGGCACAGTGATCCCCGGCGGTGACAGCTCTGCAGGTGTCCCCTGCGCCAGGGCAGACCTCGGGGGGCGGTGGGTTTGGCACAGCACCCCCTGCCCTGGCCGTGCCATAGCTGCCAGGCTGGCAGGGGGTGCTCTCACACAAGAAAGCTCTCACCATCCTCATCCTCCTGTCGGCGGCACATCCCCAGAGCCCAGCCCGGGCTGTGCCGGCGCTGGCTGTTCCCTTCCCTGCAGAACCGAGCCAAACGTTCACTTTTTCCCAAAGAAAACCACGACGGAGGGTCCCCTCGGGGGCCCCCTGAGCCACACGGGGCCAGGAACAAACGCGAGGGCTCTCCAAGCCCGGGAAATGCTGCCCAGCTCCGGATGCACAGGACTGCCAGACGAGCTTTAGAAAAGCAGCAGTTTTCCAGCTTATCCACAGTGAATCTCCGGTCCCTGCGAGGTTTGTCCTTCGCTAGGAATTAGAGACGAGTTTCCAGTGCTTTCCCCCGCCATCTGCCCCAGCCGTAGTTGGAATGCAGGGTTTTACTCCGGCAATCAGTAGGTAATCCTGTCAGCATCGCTTAGAGAGCCCGGCTCTGTCCTGCCCATCTGATGCTCAGTGCAGCAGAGGGAAAATCACGGCTCCCTCTTGAAAGGAGGGGAGAAATTAAGGTTGACTTTGGCACTGGAAAACAAGCAATCCAGAGATGACAGTGTGCCACAGGAGCTTAAAATAAGCATCAACTAATTCAAACAAAAACAAATCTGCATTGAAAACAGCCTCTTCCCCAGACCACATTCCCGCTTTAAAGTGCCTTTGAAATCTCCCCGGCGCATTTACAACACGCTCCCCCTCCGCCGCTCCCGCTCGAGCTGCTTTGCTGTTTGCTGGCAGGCAAATGAGGGCTGAAGCCTGGAATGATGTTTTCTTATTAGTGCACTTGCAAATACTAATAAACAGCTCTCCCCGCTGCGCTGGCTCCCGGGGCCCGTGCTCTGCCCCCGCTCCCGGTGCCCCCTGTTCCATCCCGGCTCCTGGCACTCCCTGCTCTGCCCAGTCCCCCTCCCGCCGGCAGGCGAGGGCAAACCGACTTTTAAAAAACCCCTCAGCACATCTGTTAACGAAGGGCAGAACCAGTTCTGCTCTGCAAGGGGCATGACCCAGGCTGAGCTCCAGCAGCTTCAGCTCTGCCCCTCCTCATCCCAGCGCTGTGAGGTGAGGGGCTGCCAGCCCTCGCCAGAGCAAAGGAAAGCGTGCAGGAGCCATGCTCTGATGGACCTGGAAAACCACCAGGGCTCCTCTGCAAACGGGGATATTTGGGCTTCCAGGCTCTTTGGCCTGTAAGGGCTGCAGTGCCCGAGCTGGGGTTGCTGTTTGCTGGGCCCTGAAGGCAGCCGAGGTTGGCACAAGCCACCTGGACAGGGCTTGGAGCAACCTGGTCTAGTGGAAGGTGTTCCTGCCCATGGCAGGGGGGTTGGAACGAGATGAGCTTTAAGGTCTCTCCCAACCCAAACCATCATGTGATTCTGTGGTTCTGTGATTTTCCTTGCTAGCTCCAGGTTTTGGAGCAGATTATGAATTGTTTGATATGGAATTTCAAATGATCGCTTAAGTAGCTAATTAGCTCGTAGCAACTCCGAGCAACCTGGGTGTACTGTGTATTTAAGTGTTTAATGCCTTTTTTTCCCTCTCTCTCTTCCTTTCTAATTGGCATTTAATTAAAAGAATAAATAAAAAGAAGAAAAGCAGCTTTGCCTGGGTTGCTTGGGTTTAAATATTAAACTGCTTGGGTTTAAATATTAAACAGTTGCTGCAGTTTGGGCCCTGCAGCTGAGGGAAGGCAGAGGAGAGTGGCACAGGTCCCCAAGGGGTCAGACCACGTCCCCTGCTCCTGGGTGGCCAGGCAGCACCTCCAGAAGCATCAATTAAAACCCTGCCTGTGTTCACCACAGTGGGTGAAAAACTACCAGGAAAAGGCAATGTTCCGAAGTTTGGCTTTGCACATCTCCATCAGAGTCGGGGTGCATTTGCTGCCAAAAGCCAGCCAAAGTGTCTGCCTGTGCATCCACAGAGCGTTAATGGGGCAAAGTAAACCCAAAGTAACATTTGAAAGCTGGAAGATGAAAGTAGATCACAGGGCAAAGATCAAACAATCTAGAACCACTTCTGAGCCTTTTAGTGCTGTGGATTATTAGCATTTGAAAGTGAAGAGCATTAGTGGAAGCAGAGGATGGGGGGCGAGGGCAGGAATTTCTGTTGTGCAGAGGAGAAGCGAAGCAGGTGACAGTGGAAGGGGAAGGATGCAAATGATCCGGATCAGGGAGGGTCCGGTTTGCCCGGGCAGGCGGAGCTCTGCAGTGGGGCAGTGGCACTGGGGGTGGTGGCCAGGAGCAAGGGCACTCGAGGGCCAAGGGCCCTGCCCTGGCTTTGGCTCCTTGGCACGGCACTGCCTGTGTGCACTGCCCTTCTGCCCACCGCCAGTCGCAGAAACTGAGGGCACTTGGGCCTGAGGAGCACACGGGCAGGGCACTGTGGGTGCCCCAGCAGCTCCGGGTACAGCCCTGTGGCTGAGGTTTTGGGTGGTGCCTTCTGAGGGAGGGAGGGCCAGTGGTGGATCTGTAATAAACAGCAAAGCTGCCTGTTCCCACAGGGACTTGCTAATACAGGAGATTGCTCAGCGCAGTGTAACCACCCAAGGGCTCTACACACAGCTCTGACTAAACTCCCCAGAAAATCAATCCAGCTTTTTCACCACTTTTGACAGGGTGTTCTAATATTAATCTACTCCCCTTGTCAGTCAGCTCTGCTAACAAAGGCTCTAATGATCTTTAACCAGGCACAAGAAACACTACACAGGTGGGTGGACGGCTCCTGCATTCTTCCAGATGGAAAAAATCCCACCCTTTGCACTGGCGAAGGATTTGCACTGCTGCCAGAAATAATCATCCTGTAATTATTATTGCCAATACAGCGATGAAGATGCAAAGAGCAGCAGGGCAGGGCTGGGCCCAGGCAATGAACACCTGTCAGCCCTCACACACCTCAGGCAGAGGTGAGCAGAGCCAGGGCTGGCCTGGGAAGATGCTGGGGAGGAGAGGGAGCAGGGCCGGCGGTGCCAGTGCCCGACAGCGCCCGGAGGCAGGCAGGCTGATGAGCACCCTGCTGCCACCGGGCTCTGCGTAGCCCCGGGGGAAACTGAGTCCTCTCCAGAACCTGCCCCTCTGATCAAGACTATTCCCTTTCTCCTGCAGAGTTTCCATGTCTCTGCCTCTGACTCAAGGTGCGCTCATCCCATCCTCCTGACAGCTCCACAGACGCCTTGACAGACGCCTCTCCTCCCTCTCGCTGTAATTAGGCAGGTCCAGAGGCATGTGGGTCCTGGCAGGATGGAACTGCTGTGTGACCAGAGGGGCTGGGAACGCTCTGTCCCCTGCCTGAGTGACCGCTGCCCTCAGGCCCAGCCCGAGCACAGCCCTCCATCACCTCCACACGGAGATTTGGGCACTGCTCCTTCCCCCAGATCGATTCCTCCCAGCAAGGTGTGAGCCCCACGGGACAGGGGCTGCCAGACCTCATTTGGAGGTGTCGAACAGGCTTGGTTTGGTGCTAGATGTGTCTTAAAGTCTAATTACAGACTGTGGCCAGATTTTTCCAAGCAGAAATAGGTGTTTTCTCGCGTGTCTGCCCTTCCCTGGTGCAGTCACAGGCAGCTGCATGCCCCCAGCTTCCATGGAGCATCTCTCACCTCCAACAAAAGCATCACAATGGACATGGGGCAGAGCTGGGCTGATTTCAGCCCTGTCCAGCGCTCATTTATTTATTTTTATGCTCTGAGGGATGCATTTTTTCATCAAGGAACCTCCCGGATTTGTACAGGGTGTGTGATGGCAAGGTGGCTGCCCGGGGCTGGAGTCAGTTCCTCAGCCTCTCCCACCCTGCCATGGTTTTGCTGATGTTTTGATGACTGTGCTGCAGCCAGGGCTCAGCTTTGGGCTGCTGGCTCTGCTGACTCAGCCCCAGCACCGGGGACAGCAGAGGTGGCAGCTGCTTCCCCGTGCGCTCTGGTGAGGGGGACACTGGGCCGGTGCCTGGGACACGAGCAGGGGATCCAGCTGGCCGTGCTCATGCCTCAAGCCCTCCCGCTCCCACTCCAACCTCGGGCAAGGCTAGGGCAGATTTTCCAGCAGCATGAACCCTGCTGAGCCCTGCGGGGCCGAGCACACACGCCTCGCCTCGGCTTCAGTCAGGCAGAGCAGATCTTTAAAGGGAGAGGCTGGAAATTGGAGAAGGAAAAGGGATCATGATCTGCTGGTTAACAAGCCCCTAAAATCAGCCGGATCCTTCCCTGGGATTCATTATACAGCAAATGGAATCACAAATACTTAGTCAAAATTAATGTCTCACGGGCATCATTGGAAATCACAGCGACGTGGCCTAAGGAACACCCTAATGCTGGAAAAGGAGGTCCTGGGCAGGATTGCACTCACCAGGATGTTACAAACAGGTGCAGTGCTTTGTTTCATTTTCCCCCTCGACACAACTCCTAATTATGTATCTTGTGATATGTGAACGCGCCTGGAAAATGGATTATCCTCACCAGCTGCTCACCACCATGGCACAGCCCTCCCCAGCGCCTCTGTAGCTGCTCCAAAGTGTTGTCATCCCCCTCTCCCGCTCCAGGAATGTCCTGGGGAAAGGATCACTCCGGGCAGCGGGGAGATGAGCTGGGCTTTGAGAGCAGCTGGGCAGAGTTCTGCCAGAGCCAGCCCCGCTCAGGGCATCCGGTGGTTCGAACAAGGCTGGATGACATTCCAGCTTGCCTTATTCAGCAGCAGGGTGGCAGGAGGGAGTTTGGGAGATCTGCAGACCCAAAGAGAAACTTATTGAGGGGATTTATCTCAGCCTGGCAGGACCAGCGTCTGCTCCTGCAAACCCCTGGGAGCTGACACCCTCCTGAGGCACAGCGAGCCCAGCACAGCCTTGGCTACTCAGCAGCAGAGGAGCCAACTTCTGTGGCCTCTATTTTTTCAGCTCTTGGCATCCCTTGGACAATGCCATCCCCGATGGGAGCGGGGCAGGAGCGATCCCAGGAGCGTGGCACGGCCATTCCCCCGGCCTGGGACATGAGACACGCAGCCCGCAGCCCCGGCCTCTGCCTCAGCTCCTGTGGGCTGCTCTCCCGGGGCACAGGAGGCTCCAGCCCTCCCTGGGCTCCCCAGGACATTCATTAATAAAGCACCACTCGGTGGGCTCCCCAGGACACCCATTAATAAAGCACACTCATTTCCCCTCTCCTCATCGGGGTGGGCAGGGCACTGTAATGGAAGTTTTAGCTCAAGCAGCAATGACTTTGACCGTGCAAAATTACACTCTATTCTGGCCAAATTAACTAGGTAATGCCTTGCATTAGTGTAAAATCCTCCATCAAACCATGAAGGCTGCCGTTAAAACCACTCAAGGCCAAAATGTGTGCTGCTGGGGGAAGAGACCTGCTCGGTTAGAAGGCCGAGAGGAGGATTTTCCGCTGCTTTGCAGCTCATGGGCAAAGCAGGGGTGGGAATTCACCCGTGTGTGCTTGGAGGGGCCCTGCTCGGCCCGGGGGTGCCAGCTCCTCGTTGCTGTGCCCCACTCCCGCTGCCCGTCGGACACACAGACCTGTCCTCAGGAGCGGACAGCAGAGCCAGCCCCTTGGTGACATCCGGCAACATCCCCTCAGCAAAGGAGAAGGGAAGAAACTGCAGAAGAACCTATTTGTTTTGCAGTCATGGCTGAAATAAAAAATTGCTTGGTCTAATTAAGCCTCTCTGAGTACGAGAGGCGTGCAGAATAAACCCCACCTCACTAGCAGGCTTGTGCGAGTCCCTCTTGCACTTTATATGTTTAAGTGAAAGTGCGGAAGGTCAATATACTATGTAAATTTTCACAAATTTGGCTAAGCTAAAATGATTACGCTAATGTGTATGCAAATTAGCTTAATTAATAATGATTTCTCTGGTAATTTTAAAGGGAGGGGAATTATTCCGATTGTGACAACCCTCTAAAGCATTTCTTCGCCCAAGAAAGAAATGATATCTTGACAAATTAAAGAGAATATAATGAAATCAGATTAATTAATGCTAAGACCAATTAGCAGACGCAAAGACAGAGGGAGAGATTTACAGAAGCAAAAATTCACTAGAGAAAAGCTATGAGAATTCATCACCTTTCAAGATGTTTATATCCCCTCATTTTCTTTGGAGCACTGAGTTCTTTGCCAAGATGAACGCTTGGCTTTGCCAAGGGAGGGTTTGGACAAGAAGAGGGGAAAGGAACAAGTCTGGAGGTGATGGCACGGAGGGATGAGGGTGCAGGCAGAGCAGTGCAGGCAGCAGCCTGGCACCACCAGACCTCTGAGAGCCTTTCCCTGGCACCAGCCCCGTGCCCAGCACAGCCCCTGAGCCTGGCACGTCCTGCCTGGCAGCCCACGGGGCACGGGGAACATTAATTACCCAAAATGGGAGTCGGTGGCACCTTGGAACGCGCCAAGCCACCACCATAAACCTCACACGGAGCCATAAAAATAATTACCAGCAACACCGTGTGTAATATCCTTCTGTGTCATCTCTCTCCAGTTGGTAATAAAGCTCCCTAACACATTAACTGCGAGGGAGGGCCCGTTATTCACCCTGTAATTAGACCGTGCTGGAAAACACTTCCTGGGGAAGGCGGTGTGCAGGGGGGAGACTGGGGAGCACTGGAGTGTGCCGGGGTCCCTGGGCAGTGCTGGGGAGCTGCTGGGGCTGGCAGGAGGCAGCCAGGGAGTCCCCCAGGACCCCACGGTGGGAAACCCTCTGAATGGTACGCTGGGACCCCTGGAGCCCCACGGGGGAACCCCCGGGATCCGTGCTCTGGGGTCTCTGGGGGGCTGCATTCCCAGCCCAGCTCCATCCCCTTCACCCCCCGGGCACACACGGAGTCTGGCTCACACTCAGGGCTTGAGGCTGGGGGACCCCTCTGTTTGTAGAACTCCCACACGGCTGCAACCTGTATGAAAGTAAATTAACTACACTTTTAAATCCAGTCCTCATCTAGCAGCCCTTCTGATCCCCTGCTACCCACAAACACAATGGGCCCATAAACACCTTGTCTGCCTCTCCACTGGGTTTTTTTGCCCACAGTCTTTTCTCTCTTTCTCTCTTGTTGTCATTTTGTCACCTACAAAGACAAGCAGCAAGAAGGAGGGAGAAGCTGTGCCGTGATCAGCCATCTCTCCTCGCTCCATTTTCCTGGGCGATTTGTTAAACTTTAAAACATTAAAGGCAGGCTGGGGGGGCTGACATGTTTTTTTTCAACTTTGTCTCTCATTTGTTAATTGTGCTCATCAGTGAAAATCATTCGTGGCAGAGCCGGGGGAGCGAACAAACCCGAGGAAGGAGCTGATCAAATGCAGAGGAAATAACTCAGATGTGAAAATACTTCAGCCAGGGAGATTGCGCTATTTATTCACACAAGTGTCCCGCTGTGCTTCAGAAACGCCGTGATTTAATGAGGTGCTGCAAAGGTGTTTGTTATTATGGAATCCCATCCCTGGGTACTCTCCCCACGCGCTGAGGAGAGGCCTGGCAGAAGTTCTGACTCGATGCCTTTTTGAGGATTAGAGAATCACAGGATCACCAAGGTTGGAAAGGACCTCCAAGTTCATCGAGTCCAACCTGTAACTGATCCCCTCCTTGTCACCACCACAGAGCACTGAGTGCCACATCCAGTCCTTCCTTGGACACCTCTCTGGGCAGCCCCTGCCAAGGCCTGACCACTCTTTCCATGGAGAAATTCCTTGTGCTGTCCAGCTTGAACCTCCCCTGGCTCCATTTGAAGCCATTTCCTCTTGCCCTGTCCCTGTTCCCTGGGAGCAGAGGCTGAGCCCCCCGGCTGTCCCCTCCTCTCAGGGAGTTGTGCAGAGCCACAAGAGCCCCCTGAGCCTCCTTTTCTCCAGGCTGAGCCCCCTCAGCTGCTCCTTATGGCACTGACTCTCTAGACCCTTCCTCAGCCTCACAGCCCTTCTCTGGACCCACTCCAGCACTTCAGTGTCTTTCTTGAAGTGAGGAAAGTGAGATGTGGAGGCTCTTCCGTGCCGCTCCCGATGCCGAAGCGCCTCTTGAACCCTCTCCAGAAGGCTGCACTCCGCGAGCCAGGCGGAGCTCGCCCGGCGCAGCCGCGGGCGCGAGGCACGGAGAGCTCGGGGAGGCGTTTGTGGGAGCAGAGGTTCCTCCTCTCTGCCTTGGAGGGGGGAGCCTGGCGAGGGGGGCACGGGGCAGCCTGGGCTGCTGGGCCTTGCCCAGTGCCTGTGGAAGGGACTGGGGGCTGAGCAGCCCCTCGTGCTGTCCCGAATCCAGCCTTGGGGCTGGCAGGAGGAGGCACATCCCCGCCTCTGGCTCCCCGGGATGAGCAGCCTCTCTCCATTGCTGGAGCACCACTGGTGCTCCGAGGCCAAGCAGCGCTCACCGAGAACGTCTTCCAAGTTTCATTTTCCTCTGTAATGGAAAATGCAAGAGCGAGATTTCAGCCTGTGAGCCCTTCTCTGAAAAAACAAATATCTTTCCAGCACTGGACAGCCTGCCAATCAGGCACAAAATTGCTGGCTTCTCTTTCTCCCCTGAAGGAATGCCTCTGCATACAAAGATACCAGGAAAACTTCAGGGCCGCAGGATAAAAGGCCCTTCTCTGCCTTTCAGAGAGTGATTTGCAATGCATTGCTTCAGCATAATTTCCCATCTCCAGCGCTCACAAAGGAAGCTCTGTTGCTATCTGAGAGTTTAATAATTTCTCTCCCCTCCACCTTGCATTCGGAATGCATCTTCCAACACCTCGGCTCCTGCTCTCCAGCTGGGCTGCAGCTCAACCCACACTCTCCCCCTTAGGTGGAGCTAAAGTGGTAATAAACCCACGGCCTTAACATTCAAAGGACATCCTCAGCCCCGGGAAGCAGGGACATGGCACAGGCAGCCCTGGGACACCAGCCCTGGCACCGAAACGAGCCCCCAGGAGCTCCATCCTTTGGTCCCACCACAGGTCCCTCTGCAGGGATGTGGTCAGAACACACATTCCTCATCCCAGGGCAGCAGTGGTCCCATCCCCACGGCATCTCCCACGTCCCTGCTGCACCACCCATGACCAAGCTGGCTGCAAGGTTTGTCCTCCTTGGGCTTTGGGTCACACCGAGTAGGTCTGCAGGATCCTGAGAGGGAACTCATCACCACCTGCATTCAGCCCAGAGAATTTGCATAAGTTATTCCCCAAAGCCTGCAGTCCCCACAGGACATATTCTTTATCCATTTAGCCCGGAATGCAGCTATTAAGAGCCTGCAGACATACAGCATTTGCAAAATTAGCACAAGAGGCTCCAAATAATCCATAAATCCATCTGTTACACGAGCCACATCTGATCATCTCTTTTCCCCGTATCTTTCCAAGGGGAAATGCTACAATTCCTCCAGCAATGGTAGCAAGCATTCTGTGTGTTCAGGCACGAACCCCCATTCCCCAGGCTGGGAAAGGTGAATCAGGAGACACCACACAGAAATCTGTGCTGCTCCTCAGCCAGTGCCCGCGCAGGGACCTCTGCATTCCAGCATGAAATAGATGTCTCTTGGCTCTCACTCGCCGGTGCCTGACCCTTTTACATCCAAACGCATGCAAAGGCTTCTCCCGCACCAGGCAGGAGCATTTCCACAGCCGTGGGGAGAAGAAGCTGCTCCATTATTTATCAGCACAGTCCTACAGAGTTTGGCCCCAGCCCCTGGGGAAGCACAGTGACTGTGCCACCACTTTGCCACCGGGCACCCCTGGCAGCCAGCCAGGGGACGGATTGTTCATTATCCTGGCACAGATGAAGGGACAGCCAAAAACAGGAGTAGGAAGTGCTGGTGCCCCCCCTCCAGACGCCCACCTCACCACCAGCTGCTTTGGAGGGGACCCCCGTCCCTTGGAGCCTCCATGCCCAGCGCAGACCCCAGCAGCCACGGGTATTTGTTTTGGGCACAGTCTGGCTCATAGCACGACTGTACACACATAAATAATTCAGGCCACCAAAGGCTGCTGCAGCGGAGACTTTCCAGGGGATTTAATGCTCCCGTCCCTCACGTTCCTGCCACAGCAGAACAGAAGAATTACAACTGGACTGGAAGGAGCAGGTTCCCCTCTCCAGCTCCTGGGCTGGGCTCACCCGGGAGCTGTGGGCATCTGATGGGCAGTCAGCCACGCCAGAGGCTGCTCCCTGCTCCCACCCGCTCCTGGGGCTTCTCCTGCAGTCCTTGACATTTCCCTTCTCAAGGGGCAAGTCCCTGGTGCATCCTCCCAGAGTAATTGTGAAATTATTATGGTTGGTGTTTTAATTTAAATTGGATGGAGAAATGTTGTACTGCGGCTGCCTCATTTGCTATGGATTTTCACTTAACCAAATTGATTAGTCAACCAACTAGACTTACCTTGGAAGTTGTAATCATTCATTATTAGATCTAATTTTCGTGTCGCTCCCAGACTACGCTCAGAAATGGAAGTGCAAGGACTTTAATGGAGTCAGGGTGGAGCGTCTGAACCCTTGGAGCAGGGCCCGGTGCCGGTGCCAGTGCTGCGTCCATCCCCTTCCTGGGGTGCAGGAGCAGCGTCCAGGCTGCTCAGGAATGACCATGAAATACAGCAACAAAGCCTCCCGTGGCTTATGGTGCAAATTAATCGGTGGAAGGAAGCAAATACATCTTTCACCCAACACATCTCTCACCAAAAATGTGTTTCCTGACATTCACACTCTCCTGCTTGCAGCAGGTCTTGCTCACAGCACGCTCTGGGTGCTCACCGGGGGCACAGAGAGGCCGGGAGGAGGTCGGGGCCAGCAGGGACAGATCCAGCCCCGCGGGCATTCCTTGTGCTCCCGGCCCCAGGGCCGGGGACACGAACTTGTGTTTGCCTCACAAGCTGAGCTCTCCGTGTGCCCGCATCTCCGGGCGGCTCTAATTGCTGCCAGGCACCGCAGAGGCCACCGCCTCTTTAAATAAACAGGCTGCATGCCAATTAATACCTTTAATTAACAGAGAGGACTTGCTGGAGGCGCTCGGACTGGCTCTCCCAGATGGACTCTCTGCCCCTTGGTCTGGACCGTGCAGCTCTGCCAGGTCAGGCTGCCCGGGACCCGCTGCCCAGGCACTGCCCTGCCCTGCCAATTAAAATGCCTGCGAGAGGAGATACGGCGGGTGGACGGACAGAGGGACGGCGAGGGCCAGCGGGGCACAGGTGGCACAGGTGGCACAGCCCGGCCTCCTGCAGCCCGCGGGGAGCGCACCGGGACAGGCGGCAGCTCCGCACCTCCCGCCCCAGCGAGGCAGATCTTTATTCAAAGCGATGTATTAACGTCTCCAAAAGCTTTTAGCGGAGGCCATTATCCCCTGCCCCGAGGATCGATGCGGTTTAATTCCCTCCGAGCTATTTGTTTGCCTTCGCTCCTGTTTTTCAGATGCAGGAGCCACCTTTAACGAAACGAGGGAGCACAGCGAGAGAGGCACCGCTCGCTGCCTCTTTCCTTGAAACTACTGGAAGTTCATTTTCAAAGCAGGGCAGTTTTCTTAGAATCGATGCATATCAACCAAAATCAATAGTTACTTTACGCAGATGGGCCGAGACACCTCAGCGATAGCGCTCGGTGCCATCGGTATCCAAATCTGTGTGCTTTTCAACAAGTCAATGCATTTAAGCAGCTGCTACTGTCTTTCCACTTAAAAATAATCTGTTTGTAGATGAGGCAGTTCCTGGCCATGGAGCCCACTAATATCCCTGGCAATTTGGGAACCGCAGCTCCCCACCCCGGGAGCTCTGCCTGTGCCAAGCAGACCACGGATGCTCCTCCCAACCCTTTATTTAGCCCGCACCGAGATGCCCAGCCCTGCTCAGCACCCCACAGGGCACACGGCGAGCTGCTCATGCCACGGGCTGCTTCTGCTGGGCGTCCCTCCAGGTCCCGAGGGGCTCTGCTGGAGCCCCCTGAAGCCCTCGCTGCTGGTGCTGCCCGTCGGGTGCCCAGTCCCCCTCTGGCAGGGCGTCCCAGCAGGCCGGCCCCCCCTTCGTCCCGGGGGCACACGAGTGGCACCGAGCAGCAGCCCTGGGGTGGGTGACACCCGCGCTGCTTGGCTGCCCCTGCCGTCACCGCAGCCCGCTCGGGTTCATAAATTCTCATTTGCTCTAGAGCGTTTGATTTTTGAGCGTCTCCCAGACACTTCCTCACTTTACTACAATGGATGGGATCATGTGTAATTTGTAAATGATGTTAAGTGAGGTAATAACACTCTGGGAACCGAGTGAAACTCATAAATTATTAAAAATTACTGCCCTGAAATGCTACTACTTTGCTTTTGCCCCTGACTGATGGCTCAGGCGCTTGTCTTCTCTGCCCCCAAGACCTTCAATCCCACTCTGCTCCATCCATTACACCTGCACGGAAACCCGGCAGGGAAAGCGTGGGGTGAGCCAGAGGAGCAGCTTAGCCAGCACTTTCCTCTGCTGAACTCGGGCAACAGCGCTCCAGAACTCTCTCCCTTCCCTGAGCCCTGCCCGGGAGGCTCCTGCCGGCGGAGGAAATCCTCTCCGTGGCGTGCCCGGGGCTTCTGTGTCGGTACAGCTCGACTGGCACTTCCAGCTGCCATTCCTCAGCCAGCCCAAGAGGGAGGGGCCCTCCTGCCCCATGCCCACGGTGGTCAGGCACTGGAGACCCCCAGAGCAGCTGCGGAGGTTTTGGGTCCCCTCCTGCTGCGTCCCACCGGCTGCACAATGGCAGTGCCACAGCGGTGTCACACCCTGGGCAGTGTCCCTCTGCCCTGCCACCCAGGGCAAGCTGGCACTCCAGGGGGGCTGGACACCCCTGGCACTGCCAGGGCTCCTTGGGATCATTTCCTGGGGTAAAATAGGCTTTTTCTGGAAACTGCAGTGCAGTGAAGAATGGCCCGGGAGCAGCAAGAGCAGCAGTGGGAGGGTTTGCTCTCCCATGCAGGCAGGGCACGGCTCCACTGCTGCTCCGGGCCATAGAGGACATTGAGGAGGAGGCTGAAGGCTGAGCTGCCCGTTCCTGGGGCCGTGAGGATGCTGAGGAGGAGGCTGAAGGCTGAGCTGCCCGTTCCTGGGGCCCTGAGGATGCTGAGGAGGAGGCTGAAGGCTGAGCTGCCCATTCCTGGGGCCCTGAGGATGCTGAGGAGGAGGCTGAAGGCTGAGCTGCCCGTTCCTGGGGCCCTGAGGATGCTGAGGAGGAGGCTGAAGGCTGAGCTGCCCCGCTGCCAGGGAAGGAGCACGCTCATGCATTTTTCAGGCCCAGGGCCCCCTGCAGACATAATGACTGCACTGGCCTGGATGCAGAGCTGAGCTGGGGGAACATCTCCTGCACTGGCAGAACACACAGAGCCTGGCAAGAGCTGAGTGTTACTTATAATTTCCTTATAATTTGCTGCTCAAACCCGGTGGTTAAAAGTGGTTGGATACCAGCATGCCTCTGGAGGAAGGAGCAGGACGGGAGAGGAGAGCTCGGTGCTTCCCACTTCCCAGGGCACCTGGAAAACCCTTTGCTCAGGTTCTGACCTACTTTGCATGGCAGAAGCCACCTCCATCATTTACTGAAGGAGGCAAAATGGCAAAATACAATGCAGCAGGCTGCGAAAACAGAGAGCCCATTGCTCTGCATGGCAGCCAGAGGCAGTTTGGGAACAGCGCCACGGGTTCTGACCACAGACCCTCTGCAACACAAGGGGAAACCAGACTGGGGCAGCTTCTCCCTCGTGCTCCAGCACCCCAGCAGTGCTGCCCCATCCTCACCTGGGCCTGGCTGCAAGAACTTCCTCACAATGAAATCCTCAGCACAACAGCTGCTGAGGGGAAGCGCTCAAATGAGAGGAGAAAGCGACTTCCAGAGCCAGCAGCGAGACAGGGCCCAGGTTACCATAAAAGCGTTTTGTCAAAACTTCTTCCCTCCCACAGAAAACAAGGTTTTCAATCAAACCCTTTCTGGTTGAAAGCAATCTGCTTCCTCTGAGCAGCTTTCCAGACCCAGCAGCTTGGGCCAAAAACGTGTCACTTCTAAGCCAGCACTTTTCTCATCTTTCAACAGATGATTTTTCACTTTCAACAAAGTCACAAACCGTCCCCTGACTGGCACCAGGCAGGTTACAGAGTGCAAGCATCCAATGGGATGTGAGAAGGGAGCGGAGATATCCCTCTGGCAACTTCCCCTCTGCCTTTCCCTCCTTTTTTCTCCCCATGTCTCACCCAAAAAAATCCCAGCATTCCAGAGCAAGAAGAGCTCACCTGCCTTTGAGGGGAAAGCCAAGATGGGAAAGGCAGGACAGAGCTCTGTGTCTGTCCCAGAATCCGTCCTGCCAGGTGTGTGACAAGGGGAGCAAACACCCCGGAGCAAAGTCCTGGGCACCGTGGGGGGGTCAGGGCGGGCCCTGCATCCTGCCCACTTTACCTGTCGGATCCACGCAGCAGCCAGTGAGCTGTCAAATCCCATTTTTGGAAGCAAATTGTTTTTAAAATTAATTTATTGCTATTACAGCACCCAGCTTTTGTGTTGGCTTGATAAACATAATCAGGTTTTGCCCCCCAGCCTCCTTCCCTACTCTTGCTTCTTTCCCTGAATTGGGCGATTTGGGGAGGGCAAAACCCAGACGCAGGCCGAGTAATTAAAGTTTCGGTTGTTGTTTTTTAACGACACACGTTTTAATTACCCGCTGCCTGTGCCCAAGCGCTCGTGTGGGCTGCGGCTGCTGGAGGAGGAAGCAGCCCCAGCCCCGGCTCGCCGGCAGCTCCTGCCAGGGCTGCTCCCTCCTCCCTGAGCCAGGAATCGCGCGTTGCCGTGGAAACGGGCGGATGGGGCAGCTCAGCATCTCCTCACGCCACCGCTGTGGGCAGAGCTGCCAGCTGCCCCAGCCGGTGCCCCCAGCCCAGGGGGGACCCCAGCCCTCCACCCCAAACCTTCAGAGCCTAGCTGGGCCGTCTCCTGGAGCCAAGGAGCGCTCAGCAGCACTCGTACCATCATCAGGCAAGCTTGCAGTCGAATCAAAAGGATCCCGCCTCAGTCTGGCAAGAGCTGCGCTCCACACCCCGTGCTGATTGGCACTTGTTGTATCACCTGCCTCACATTTTTATTACCGAGGTCCCACTTCAGCTCTTCCGTTCCATTGTCCAGGAAGGATGCCTGCCTGACAGGGCTGTAATTATCCACATTATCCCACTGATCCCTGGAAGTGCTGCCACGCCACGAGGCTTCCTGGAGCCTGCCCGGACGGGACATGCAGCGCAGCGAGCGCCGTGCCCGCTCCCGGAGCCAGGCCCGTTCCCCCACCAGCAGCTCTCTGCCAGACGCAGCCAGCGGGGCTCTCTGGCCTGTCATCTTATTAATTCCTAATTTCCAATTTGCAGGAGGAGAGAACCTTAGCCCTCCATCTCGCCAGCCCAGCAATCACAGCGATGAGCCAAGTATCTCTGGACAGTCTTTAATTTATTTCCCGGCGCACACGGACACTGCTGAGAGACTTGATGGCACCAGCTTAAACATAATAAATTACTCAAGTATCAGAGATTAGTTAATAAAGTGTCAGCCGCTTGTAAAGTGCTGCTTTGTCAAAGATACAAAATATTCCTCTGTTTCTCCCAAGATAAATAGCTCGGGGGCGGGAGGAGCACCCATCTCCCCGGGCACGGCTGCCTCGGGCATGGGTGCTCCCGGCCTGCAGCGTCCCTGCCTCGGGCATGGCGCTGGCCCTGTCCCACACAGGTGACAAGTTTGGTTATCCCAGTCTGTCCCCTCCCTTGTCTCAGCCCCGGCACCTGCCCTCTCAGCAGCCCGGCCGCCGGCCCTGCCCCAGCTCCGGCCCAAAGGGCACACACCACAATCCCTGCCCGAGCTGCTGGAGTCCCCCGGCAGCACGGGAAACCTTCTGCTACCTCCAGGACGGAGCCAAGTCACCGTTCAGGCTGAAAATTCCCTGTGACTGGCCGTGGTTTGGAGGACATCCCCGGCAAACAGGGCGGAACCCGGGCACGGGCTGGGAGCTGCCGGCCTGCGCTGTGACCTGCCCGGGGCTGCGGGTCCAGGTCTGGGGAGCAGGGCACTGAGCCCCCAGCCCTCCCCCTTGGCTCCCACTGATTCAGGGATGCTTGGGAACCCTTGGGCAGAGCCAGCACCTCGCTGCCAGGCAGCAGCCCCTCGCACAGCCTGGGCACAGCGTCCCAGAGGAAAACTGAGGCATTGGCAGCTTCGAGGTGTTGATGTAATGCCAGAGTGGAGCTCATGAGGTATTTCTGCCCTTGTGCTGCTTGACTTAATTACCAGAGAACAGAAAATGTGGCTAGAGAACGGTAATTACAGAGTGGAGGGGGGGCATGGGGGATTACTTGGGGGTAAAAATGTAAAATATTCTCCAGGGAGCTCTGGGGTGCCCCGTGTGATGCCCAGCACAGCCCAGGGCTGCTCCCGTTGGGCTGGGCCGGGGGATGCTCAGGGCACCGGTGGCTTCATTGCACCCCAGCAGCCATAGCCAGAGGAGATAAAATCCTGAACGAGGCTTCCAGATCACCTGTGCTGTGGTCGAGAGTCTGCAGGTTGTGCTTTGGCTTTTTCATTGTTGTAGAGCTCCGTATTCAGCCCAAACGTGCGAGCGGTTTCCCAGCGCCGGAGCCGCGGATGCGCCGCCTCTCTGGCACGAATCTCCCTGGCTCCCGGCCGAGGCAGCTCCTTCCCTCCGTCTCCCTCCCCTGTCACAGCGGCTCTGTTTATCCCACTGGTGCCGAGCCCGCCGCCGCTGCTGACTCACACCCGGAGTCATCGTGCTCCTTGGAAATCGCTGCTGAGCCGCCGGGTTTCGAGGGAAGTTTCCTTGAGAGGCCAGGCTCAGCTGGAATCACGCCCCTGGCCTTTTGGCTGCCTGGGGCTGGTGCGGGGACAGAGCCCAGCCCGTGGGCTCCCTGGGACGGCATTCCTGCTGCTCAGGAGCAGCACTGCGCACCTCACCCACCGCTCCTGCTGGTTTTGTGCGCTTGGTGGGGACTGGCCCAACCTGGGACAGGCATCCCGGGTGCCAGCACTCCACTGACCAAGCAGACAGCTCAGGCTATCCCAAACTGCTGCCAGCAGTGCCCACACGCCGCGGCAGGGCATCAACCACCCACTCCATACAGACCGAAATGAACACAGGAACAAACACGGCCTGAGACTCCTCAGAGACCAGCTCCATCACCAGCCCTCACCAGAGGCTGGGATGGGGACAGGGCTGGGGACATTCTGCCTCTCCTGTGAGCGAGCACAGCCAAAGCCCAGTTCAGCTCCCTGTGGCTCTCTTCCTCTCTGGCTCCGCCGGCCCTGCCGTGTTGCTAAGCGATGGGAAGAGCCAACGCAGCCCGACCTGGTGCAGATAAATCCTGCTGGGCCGGGCGGCGGTGCCCCAGCGCACGGACCGGGAGTCCTGCACCTGCCCGCGCCCCTCGGGGCCCGTGCCAGGCGTCTCCCCCGGGCAGGAACGGGCTCCCCCGGGCAGGAACGGGCTCCCGCACACCCAGCCCGGCCCCTCGGGGCTCCGAGCTCCCCGCGCTCGGATCAATGGGAGCGCTGACACGGCTGCGCTGCAGATCAAACCTGCCAGCCCTGTTTACACGCTGTGTGACTCCCAGTCAATAATCCTCGCTGGAAAGATCTGGTGTGTTTGCTCGATGCAACCTTTGGGGCTGAGGAAACCACCAAGGCTCAGAGAAAAAAAACATTTTACACAGGATTTCCTTCTTTAAGCCTCGGCACAATAACAGCGGCGTTTTCCTGCTGCTGTTTCCTGCCTGGCACAGAGGGGGAGCGGTGCTGGCTCACAGGGAGAGTCCTGCCCCTCAGGAGCATTAATCACCTGTTAGCAGCAGTGCCTGGGGACAGGGGATATGCAGGGAGCCGGGCACGCCGCTGTCCCACGGGGAAAGGCAGAGGGTGGTGAGCGGAAAAACGCTGCTTTATGTGCTTTACCCCCGGCCCCGGCTGGGATCCCTGCTCGGGGCTCTGCAGCCCCGTGCCACAGCGAGGGAGAGCTGTGCCAGGGAATGCCCATCCAGGGAATGCCTGAGTGGGATGGCAGTGCCGAGGGGCTGGGGAGCGCGGGGGGATCCCCCCACGGGCAGGGATCCCTCGGGAATGGGGAGCCCTGCCCTGCAGCGACCACCAGGCTCCGGAGAAGCTGGGACAGAACCTGCTGTGTGCAGGGAGAGAGGGGTTATTCGGGAGAAAAGGAACATCCCCTGGCTGCTTCGGTGCTCTTGGGAAAATCCGGTCCCACATCTGCAGACAACCAATGTGGTATCAGAAAAAGACCGGGTGGGTTGACTGGCAGTAACTGAGAGAGTTATTTTGGGAGGAAATCTCTCTTTCCAGGCATTCCTGTGCAGGGGCTGACCCTCAGGAAACGCCAGGTGGGGATTGCTTCCTGCAGCAATAATCCCAATCAGATTAACAAAGCCTCAGATCAGATTAGCGCCAAAACATCCTCCCGTGAAATCCGGAGAATTCCAATCACATTTTTGAGTAAACTCCAGCCAGTTAGGCGAGGATCTGTAATTCCCTTGTGTACATCTTTGCATGCTTCAGTAGAGTTTGTGGAGTCTATTTACCACATCTAAGACCAATTTCCTTCCCTTCAGTTGCTTTGAAGATAATTGAAGGTCCTTGCATCGTCTGCTTTCGAATGTAAAAGCCGGCTAATGTCGAAATCGATGCTTCCCAGTTAATGCTGCCTCTCCGGCGGCATCGAGCGCTGTGTAACAGCCCTGGATCAGCAGATCCTGCCTGCCCAGGTGCTTTGTTAATCAGAGCAGGCCGGGAGCGAGCCCCCGACCCTCCGACAGCACCGACTCTATTGACTTGTTAAGCTGAATTAAATATTTAATAGCGCACTTTGCAGCTCTCGGGGCTGTGCTGCCGAGCCGGGGCTGTCCCTCTGCCCACGGGGGGTGCTGAGGGCCCCAGGTCAGTGCCACAGCCTGCCACCACCCCTGCGCCCACAGGAACAGGGAGCCAGGCTCGCCCAAGGCTGGGATGAATTTCACGGGAAGGATTCATCAGGAACTGTGTGACAGGACACAGGGAATGGCTTCCCACTGCCAGAGGGCAGGTTTAGATGGGACTTTGGGAAGAAATTCTTCCCTGAGTGGGTGGGCAGGCCCTGGCACGGGGCGCCCAGAGGAGCTGTGGCTGCTCCCTCCCTGGCAGTGCCCAAGGCCAGGTTGGATGGGGCTTGGAGCACCCTGGGCCAGTGGAAGGTGTGTCTGCCCTGGGCAGGGGTTTGGAACAGGGTGAGCTTTAAGCAGAAGCAGGGAAAGAAATCCTCTGGAGGTTTGGAAAGGCAGAGGGAGAAAAAAGCTGCCTTTGGGGAGCTGAGCTGCTGTAAAAGCGAAGCTTTGAGGAGGAGGAAGGACCCGAAATGTCAGGCTGGAACAGATGGAACGGTGCCACAGTCAATAAAACATGTGACCTGCATGTACAGCTGGAACAGGGCTGGATTTAATTCAGGGATTCTCCCCATCCATGTCTGTGTCCGTGTCCCTCCTGGCACTGCACAGCCCCACAGAGCCCCCGACCCTCCTGCCCCAGCCAGGGGCAGCCCTGCTCTGCACCAGTTCCCACCATTGTCCCAATTAATCACCCAGGGGTGCCCGAGGCAGCCCCGAGCCCCTCACCCCCCTGCATTTCCCCCAGCGCAGAGCTCCATTCCTTTATAACTTCCATAAAGTTTATGGCACGGCAATGAAAACTCATCATTCCACCTGAGCCCGCGGGCCATAACGAGCCGTCGGGCACTTTATGAGGGGCTGTAAGGAGGGCCCCCTCCCCTCACCCTGCAGGGCCAGAGGGATTCAGGGCAGGGCTTGGGGTGGGCTGGCTCTGGGGAGCCACATGCCGCAGCACTGTGCGAGATTTGGGGAGCAAATTCCCAGATTCAGGTGTCACCTGGGAGGTGTCCTGCAGAGCAGGTGTCTGGATGCCTCTTTTCACACTCATCACTAGCAGGGCAGCCAGGTCCTGGCATCCCTCCCTCTGAGCCCCCCCAGCACAGCTGCTCCTCTTCCCTGCCTTCCTCCAGAGGATGAGGACCCAGCAGCTCAGTGAGGGGAGGAAATCCTGGGAAATGCTCTGCGTTGCTGACAGGCTTTCCCATCCAGCTGGCTTTTCCCCACCCTGGGAAATGGGGGCTTGTGAGTTCACAGCGTGGCTTCTGCTGGCCCAGGGGAGGGCACTGGTGGCATCTGCCTGTGAATAACATGATGCTTTCTGGGAGACTCTTGGAGGGCATCAGGAATGGCCTCAGGAATGGCATTAGGAATGGCACCAAGCTTTCCTTGTTTCATGTTCCAGGCTCCCTGGAAGGTGGCTGCTCCAGCCTCACCCGTGCAGGGTTCTCCAGCCTGGCACAGAGAGCTCCTCACGGGAGCAGGCAGCCCTTTCCCCGCTCCCTGCCAAGGCATTTGGGATTGCACCTGCAGGCAGAGCAGTGCAGGAAAGCTCCTGAACACAGGGAATACATCTCTAATTGTGCCCAGGCCTGACCTGGATCCTCCTGCCTTTGTAGGACCCTGTTCTCAGCAGGAACACCCCGTCCTTGTACAGCTAAATTAGGTTTGGGAAGCACAAATGCGGTGTGGAAGTTAATTGTATTCTAAAAGACACTTGGATAAGAGGACGAGTGCAGCTTCCTTTTAAGCAGGGCGAGGGTGCTGCCGGAGCTCCCTGGAGGCCGTCAATGTTTGAGCAGGAAAGCCGGGGCTGCCGAGCCTGCCCCGGGCTCTGCCGCCGCTGAGCTCACCCCGGAGCGTTCCCCGCCCTCGCTGGCTGTAACCAGGACACCGAGGTGTAAATGCCTCCCAGCTCTCATTTGGGGCGTGCTGGCAGCAGCCTGCGTGAGCCAGCACGGAGGGTCCGGAGCGGGCACGGCGAGCGGCGCAGCAGCACAGGGGCCCACGCCAAGGAACACCGAGGAATTGAAACGTGAAGGATGCTCCTTCTGCTGCTCCAACCCCTCCAGAGCTGTGGCTTTGTGGACCCTTTGCTGGGGCAGAGCCAGGCAGGCACCAAAAACCAGGGAATGACCAGAGGCTCACAGCTGGAGAGGGCGCAGTGGGACAGCCTGGCCTCAGGGCTGGACTTGGGGTCCCTTGGGAAGCAATCCCAGCTCTGCCGAGGAGCCTGGGCTCACACTGTCCCCTTGCCTCCCTTGGGACTGGCTTTGGGGTCCCTGGGTGCCTCCAGAACCATAAAAACATTTTAACCTCCATCTTCTCCTGCTCGGGCCAGCGAACAGCTGCTAACAAAATGGATCTGCACACGGCAATAATTCTGCTGCATTACTTAATATAGCTCTCGGCTAAAGACATAATTGAGTTGGTTCACTAATCAATCTCTCCATAAGCAGAGATTTCATTTTGGGGCCCATTTATAAGTAAAAATAATAAAAATAGAAAGCTGTGCTAGAAAGCTGTGGCAACAGGGCCTGGGGTCCAGACAGGGTGAGCCTTTACTGGGAAGGTGCTTGGAAGAATGGCCTGGGTGGGATGCAGCTCTGGGAAGCAGCAGCAGTGGTCACTGCTGAGACTCCTGGGTGTTTCCCAGGACAGGGGACGTGGCGAAAATGAGAGGGATGTTTTTTTGGCAAGGCTGGTGCATAGAGTTGCAGTTGTCTGGCTTTATCCAGGAATGTGCACTTTCCAAGGACACAAAGCACCCAGGCTGGGGCAGTTCTGCAGCCCCAGGAGAGTCAGACACGATCCCTCCCTGCCCCAGGGATGGGTCCCGTGTGTTCACAGCCGCGGGTGGGGACTGGAGCCCGCAGGAGCGAAGCTGCCGCGGCCCAGGCGGCTCTCGGCAGCTCCCATCTCCCTGTTCCCCTCCCCGGGGCACACCCCGCTCCCGGCCCGGCGCTCCGGGAAAGGCGGGGCAGGCAGAGCCGGCACAGCTCTCGCTGCGACCCCCGGTGTCCCTCCGGGTGCTGCGGGAGCCGCTGTCGCACGCGGAGCCGACAGCGACAGCCCTGCCAGAGCCGGTGCTAAAAGCTTCCAAAAATAACCCCCGAAGCATCTCTGACTCAAGCGTCTAATTCAGGCGAAGGATTGATCCTCCTCCAACTGTTGTTTCACGGTGTTAAAAGCAAGATTGATTGTAAATTTATGTTGTAAAAGTGCATCATTATTTCGGCGCATTAATGCAGCGCCTTTCTGTGCAAATTGATGTTATTTTTATGATGTTGTTTATGGGCTTGAATAATCGGATTGATTCTTAATTTCTGAGGCGCTGTTGGGAACACAAGAGGAGACTCCAAAGGCAGAGTCCCTCCCGGCGTGGCACGTGGGGCTGTGGTGACACCGGGGTCCTTCGGTCACCATCGGGGCTCCTGGACCGCGGGACCACAGGAGTGGTTGCCATGGCGAGAGCATCCCTTGGGGCCAAAATAGAGATGCTGGAGGAGCAGGGGCTGGGAGCACCGTGGGGATGGGCTCTCCTCACCTCCCTTTGGGTGGAGCAGGGGCGGGATTGCTCCTGGGACCCGGCAGCAGGGGGACAGCAAACGCCTTCAAAAGGCGCCACTGGGTGCAGAGCCAGCGCCTTCCTGCAGCCAAAATCTCAGCCTGCAGATATTCCTGAGGCTTCTGGTGCTGGCAAGGATCCTCCCACCCACGGCTCTCCAGCCAGGCCTGGAGAGAGGGAGCACAGCTCTGCTCCCCACCCGGGCCAGCTCCAGGGGGAGGAACAGCGGGGCCATCGCCGCAAGAGCCACCTCCTCACTGCCATTGATTTCCAGGTGTCCAAACAAATCCTGCCGAGCTGCCAGCCATGAATCATTAATTCCCACCTGCCCACACCCAGATCTCCTGGCTGGGGGGCTGTTCCCCTCCCATTCCTACCGCATTTTCCCTCCACCACCACTCCCAGCCCAGACATGACAGATACAGAGGGTGAGAAGCCTCTGCTCCTGCAGAAGAACTTTGTTATGAGGCCATTTAAATCATTCTAATTACTCCAGAAACACACCATTAACTTTGCCAATGAGGTCTGCAGAGGGGAGGAAGGGGAAAAAAAAAATAACATATATATATGTGTGTATATATATACATGGAATATGTGTAATGCAGCTCACAGGAATAACACAGAGGAAAAAGAAGGGCAGGGAGAAAACAAGCAGCAGCACAATGTCCTGACATCAGGAATTCAGAATTCATTAGAAAAGCATTGATTGCCACAGACTGATTTAGCACAGAGCGTGATTCCAGGGATACAGTAGAGCCTGCAGAAACCCATTGTAATTCAGAATTAAAAACCAACAAGAAATAGCGGCACTGCAAGGAGATACCCAAAGCACTGCTCCCACTCCTGTCTCCATCCTGGCAGGATTTTGCCCTGCTCAGAGGCACGAGATGGGCAGACATCAGATGGGACTGCCCTGGCTGGGGAAAAATCAGCTTCTGCTTCCCAGGATCAGCCCAGATCTCGCTCTGTTGGAGGCAAACCCCCTCTAGGGCCCCGTGTGTCCCCATTCCGGAGGACCCATCCCTCCAGGGAGCCCTCAGCACCCAGCAGGGCAACACTGGCAGGAAGGAGCTGGGTTCAGGACCAATGCTGCTCCCTGGATTTCAATTCCCTGGCTTGGAAGAACATTCCAGCCACTCCTCTGCTTTCATTTGTGTCATTCTGGTGCAAAATGAAACTAAACCAGAAACGTCCCACTTCACCAGTCATTTTTGGGGTGTTTCAGTAGAGGCTGGCCCCAGCGTGGGTTGTTATTTCCCCGGAATGCCCCCAGATCCAGGAGGCAGCTCCAGGCTGTCCCAGTGCAGGGCAGGAGAGGAGGCTGTCACCCGGAGAGGGGACACTGCGTCAGCACTGCTCGTCCTGACACAGCTCATCCACCTCCGGGTGCTCTCCACACGCTCCAGAGGGCCAGGCACGAGGTTCCTGCCCCAGTCCACGGTGGAGCACGCCCTGGCTGCTGCTGCCAGGATGTGGGGAACCCCTTCCCCGTGCCCCCACACCCCACAGAGCCCGGCACTGCTGGCTCTGGCACTGCTGTGCCCGATCCATACCTCACCTCCTCACATCCCGGGATCCTGGGGTGTGCTAATGAGCATCGTTTTTCCGTGCATTTCTCAGCCGTTAATTACTTCTCCTCTGCGCATCCCACTGTTAATTAGGGCACAGTTTGGCAGCAGCACGGCCCAGGGCTGGGCTGGGCTGGGCCGAGCACATCCCGAGCACATCCCGAGGCACATCCCGAGCACATCCCGAGCACATCCCAAGGCACATCTCGAGCACACC
>VXBQ01012697.1:465233-487771 GCA_013400175.1 Phainopepla nitens
TTCCGGAGTGCTCAGACTGTAAATCCCAGGGGCAAATCCCAGCCTGGGGAACTGGAGGCTTTGCAGGGTGGGTTATTCCTGGGAGGTGGATGGGTGCACAGGGGATGGGGATGGGGATGGGGATGGGGCACAGTCCTGCTGTGCCCAGGCTCCTGCCCATCCCTCGGGCACACGCACAGCGGGTGTTTCGAGTGTGAAACCCCCTCGGTGTCCCCAGCGCGGCGGGGACAGGCTGCGGGGAGAGCAGCGAGCGGCTCTGGTGCCAGCGGTACCCTGGGCAAAGGCAGCGCAGCCCTGCACGCAGCCGAGGAGAAGAGAAGGAAAGGGCTGAGCTCCCCCTCATGGCTCCCAGCGGCTGCGCGGGGTGCGGGGAGGAGCGGGGCGTGCTGAGGGGCAGGGGATGCTGCAGGGATGGGGATGCTGAGAGGACCAGGGGATGCTGCAGGGACCAGGGGATGCTGAGAGGACCAGGGGATGCTGCAGGGATGGGGATGCTGAGAGGACCAGGGGATGCTGCAGGGACCAGGGGATGCTGAGAGGACCAGGGGATGCTGAGAGGACCAGGGGATGCTGCAGGGATGGGGATGCTGCAGGGACCAGGGGATGCTGAGAGGACCAGGGGATGCTGCAGGGACCAGGGGATGCTGCAGGGACCAGGGGATGCTGCGGGGATGGGTGATGATGCAGGGACCAGGGTTGCTGCTGTGGCTCCATCAGCCCCGTGCTCTCGCCCTCGGCCAAGCAGAGAAAGGGCTGGAACGGCGCCTAAACACAGTTAGGGTTCTCCAGAGCCTCCTGGCAATTTGCACACAGCAGGGAGCAAGAGGCAGGGGAGAAACTCTAAACGAACAAGGCTGACTTTCCTGGGTGCTTCCAGGGGTGCAGGAGGGGCGCCCTGGCAGCTCCCCCTGGGACACAGAGCCGTGCCCGCAGGTTTGCTGGTAGCTGGGTGAGGGCCCTCCCTGGGCACGGCTCTGCCGGGCAGCCAGGGCACAGTCTGTCCTTGTCCCTGTGCCCACGTGGCATTTCCAGGCCATCCCACCCCCCTGACCATCCTGGTCCATTCCTCCCTCCTGCAGGATCACACCGGAGCAGAGGCAGAACCTAAAGGCACTCAGGTCTATTCTGGAAATGCTGGAGCATTTGGAGGAGTTGATAATTTTTCCCTCCACATCATCTTGGCCGGGGCCATTTGCCACATTCAGTCTCAGCAGTGTTGATCCTCCACAGAGCCGGTGGGGAGCTCATTTGCCAGGTGTTTGGAAAAACACCCAGTCGCCCACACCTTCGGCCACCAGCTGCTTTCCAGAGTACACCTCGTCCCTGTCCCTGCTCCCTTGTCATTTATTCTGGGAAAAACTGCCCAGCTGCATCCCCAGGGGTTAGGGCAGGACAGTACTCAGGAGCTGGGCATCCCGCAGAAAAAACCTGTGGCTGTGATTCTCGCAGCGCAGACAAAGAGGAGCAGCAGGCAGGTGCTCCATGGAGACAGCCTCTCCAGAGCGCTCCCGCATGCAGGGAATTTAATGGAGTTGTTTGTTTCCAGGGAATTGCCGGTGTCAGGTGGCATTTGAGGGACTGGTGTCGAGCTCTCCTTTAGTGTCAGCCCTGCATTAGTTTCCATTAACTATTCAGGGAAAACGAGAGAGCCCATCAGGAGGGAGAGATGAAATCCCAGTGCAAGTCTGGAGACACCACATTGCCCCTCTGGCAAAGGGCGGTGCCAAGCCTCCAGGAGCATCCCTGGTAGCACCACCAAAGACAAAACCGACGTGTTCAACAGCAGCTCAAGAAAAGAGCAACCTCCCTGCATCCCCTTCTCCTCCCTCATTCATCACCCTCCCTTCTGGAGAGGGGTTTTATTTTAGCCATCAGTTTATTTCTAATCTGAGGCTGGAGCACAAACCCACCGAAGATGCCGGGGCTGGGAATAGATGGAGGAGCCACAGTGGTTAATAAAAAACTCCTGTCAAAGTCCACCGGACAAGAGATGTGCTGGAGAGAGCCTGCAGGACAGCAGCGGCCTCAGCAAACATCCCTCCTCCTCCTCCTCCTCCCCCTCNATCGCCCCGGCTCACCTTGGGAAGGCAACAAAAGCTTGCAGCAACAATTTATAGGGAGATAAGGCGGAGGGGCTGGCAGGGAGGGCCCGGCGTGGGGAGCTGTATTTCTCGGGGAGCCGTACCCTTGCCGGTAAGGTCATGTTGCAGCCGTAGATGTTCTCTGGAACAACAATTACTCTAGATAAGAAAAATCTAACTGGATAAAGGGACAGCTAATCAGGAGACTACAAGACCCCGAATTGCTCAAGGAATCCTTATTGATCTGAACAAGATATCAAATGTAAAATAAAGGATTTTGCTAACTCCACAGGCTGCTCCAGCCCCTGCAACCTGGCACTGGATCAGCGAGCGGAGGAGCCGGCAGCCTGCAGCTCCTCTCCCAGCAGACATCGCCTGGCTGCCCCTTCAAAGGCAGGAGCTGCCTTTTCTCCCCATTCCAATCTCTCCAGAAGCTCCCAGAGAGGGCAGAGGCAGCAGTCCCTGCAGAGGGTCCCTCTCCCCTGTGCTCTCCTTGGCGAAGGGGCCTGGCCACGGCTGTTCCCTCCTGTGCAGGGCCATCACCAGGCTCGGGGTCTGTCTGGCCAGCCGTGGCTGTGCCCTTTGGGGACCACAAGGGATGCCAGCGGTCCCTGTCGGGGGTTCTGCCACCCCCTTCACACCAGCAGGGGTGTGCTCGCAGCATGGATCCCTCCTCAGCACCTCCCCGGGGAAGGAGCACAGCCCTGGGGAGCCTCTCCCAGCACCCAGACCCGGAGGGAGCAGCCGGGATGGAGCCAGCCTGCTGTGCCCAGGGCTCCAGAGGCAGCTGCAGTGAGGAGCAGATATGGATGATGCCCTCCCAGCCCTGTGGAGCGGCACTGGCAGCCCTGAGTCATGGCTGTGAACCACGTGCTGCTCCTGCAGCCATTTAGCAGGGGAGTTGGTTTATGCTAAACAAACACTGCTTGATTAATAAAAGCATATTTATGGAGGCTTAGCAGCTCTGGTAGCAGAGACAGGGCTGGAGATGGTGCCAGCAAGGCGAGTGTGCCTCAATTCAGAGCTGCCCAGGGGCAGCAGGATGCTGCTGGTGCCAGTCCCAGTGCCAGGAAGGAGCCTGCTCCCCCTCTGGGGCAGCACAAGGAGCCACCACCACCACCAGCACAGGAAACACTGCATTTTCTTCTTTCCACACGCTGTTTGCACCCAGCAGCGGGCTGGCACCCGAAAAGGAGGGGGCAAGGGACAGCAGTGTCCCAAGGAGCAGCCAGCTCCCTCGGACGGGAATGGAGCAGGCGCCCCGGATCTGGTGGTGCAGGGAATTACCCTTGTCTCCGATATTCCTGCTGCCAGGCAGGGCTCAGTGGGGGCTGGAGAGCGCCTTCCTCCACCACCAAACCCAGCTTCCCTTCCCGCCAGGCTCTGCTTCCTCCAGCTTGGGGCTGAGCAACAGCAGGAGGAGATGCAGGGAGCCCCCCGGGGAGCATCTCTCTCCCACTTGTGTTTTGATGTTGCTATGGTGATTGCCAAGCGATAAATCTTGATTATTATTGCCCGGCGCTTTCAGCCGCAAGCAAAGACAACCTTTCCCGAGCCACAGGGGTGCCTTTGTTCCTGCTCTCCACCTCTCCTGGCTTTTCTGCTCCAGGCCCTCCCTCGCCTAGGCACTCGCACCGGGCAGGTCTCGCTCCAGAGAGCTTGTCCCCACTGTCCCCACCCACCTCAGCTGGGGCCATCCCGCGGGGCATTGCCCACCCTGCCCACGCCCCTTGCAGCCAGGAGGGTTAAATTCCCCGTGGCTGTGTCATGGCCCAGCCAGCTCGAGACCAGCAAATGCTCCTGCACCCCCAGACCACTTTTGTGGGGCTTGTCCAGCCCTAGTCGATACCCTCAGAGCCCCAGGAGAAGCTGCAGGGGTCTAAGGGGCAGTTACCAGCTCTGCCCAGCACCTGAGCACAGGTGCTGCCCCCCTGGGCCTGCCCAGCTCCAGCAGCTCTGCAAATGCAGGCTGTGGCCCCCAGAGCACGGCCCCCCTCCGGCGGCTCCGCTGGCCCTCCCGGACAGATGCCATTTGCAATGTATATTCTGGGCTCTGCTTTCATCTCGGTCCCTTTCGTATTTTGCCAGAATATTTCTCTGTGTAATTTCACCCAGGGGGAAACAGGCGTCTGAAATTTTGCTTTTAAAATTCCCTTTCCTCTGCACGCCCGGCTCTCTCCCGTGCTGGCTCCCGGCTCCGCGCCGGCACGGCTGCGACTGGCGGTAAATCTATAAGCCAGCTCCCTTCCCCTTTGAAGTGCACCCGCCGCTGCTTGGATTCCCTGACTTCTTGCTCCTTTTATCTTCCCCCCTATTTCACTTGTGGATATTCAGATCCGCAGATTACATTTGTCTTCCAAAATTGCTTTCTCGGTCGGTAGCGCCTCTCCCCAGCTCCTTCTTGCAGGGTTTGTTCAGCCCCTCCTGCAAACCTTCCCCTTCCTGTGGGCTCCGTGCTGTGGTCACGCTGAACCCGGATTCGTGCCAGGGGTCAGAGCCCCACACCAAGGCAGGCAGGAGCAGGGGAGAGCCCAGGGATTGCCCGGGATCCCTCACTATCTTTCAGATTCCAGCAGCGCCTGTCGGGCGTTTCAGAGGGGCGAGGTACGAAGGGGAACACCGAGCCAAGGGTACCCAGACAGATCCAGCCCTGGGCTGCAGCACAGGGGGAAGGTAATCAGGGCTCCATGTCCCTTCCAGGGAAGTGGATGTTCCTGCTACCCCTGTTCCCCTCCTCAGTGCCCCAGCTCCCTTTCATCTACAAAATCAGTAACTGAATTAACTCAAAATTCTGGGCAGGCTCCAAATGCCTTCCTGGGTGCCAAGAGAGTTCAGGATGAGCACTGGACAGAGGAGCAGAAGGAAGAGGCCAGGACAGAAGGGGATGCCCAGGAACCAGCCCTGTGGGTCGGAACATCCACCAGAGAAACCGCAGCGACAGCCAGCCCAGCACTTGCATCCATTTATCAAAGCCCCAGCAGTTCCTCTTTCAGGGTGAGCAAAACAATAAAACACGCTGAGCATAAAGAGCAGCTCCAGAACACTGTATTAAACACGGGGAAAAAAATAAAGTGAGGACCTGTTGGCTCATGCCATCTCTCCTTCTATATCAACTGCCTCGCTCCCAGACTAATGGTGTTATGTAGACTGTTATATTGGCTCTTTGCTTTACAGCACTGTGCCTCCACCCCAGTGCTGCAGATTTATTCTCCTCTGCTCAGCAATAAGTTGCCACATTGTCCTCAGGTGTCACTTTGTGCACCACAGTGCCGAGGCTGGTGCCAGCCCTGCCAGCTGTTCCAGGGCTCACTGTGCTGGGCACCAACCCCGGGACGGGCACAAACGGCCCTGGCCACCACCGGCTCCCCAAGTCACCTTGGGCCAGTCACTGCCCGCCTCATCCCTGGTCTCCTGGTGTGTAAAATCCTCCTATTTACAAAGTAAACACCTGCCAAAGCCAGGCAGGAGGCACCAGCCTCCACCGCAGGCTCTGGTGATGCAGGGAAAACAGGGAGAGGGGAATGAGCACGTGAGAACACCCCAGCACCCAGCCCCTGAAAGCACAGGCTCTTGGGGCAGGAACTGAAATCCAGCAGTGGCTCGTCCCCTCCCCTGTCCCCAGCACAGAGCAGAGCAATGCTTGCTCGGGAGCAGGAGTTTGTCATCTGCAGGATTATTGGCAGCTGTGCCAGGACACTCGGCTACAGAGGGACAAATCACTTCCTTCCTCCCCATCTCACTTGTCTGAGCACCCCATTTAAACATTTATCAGAAGGCACGGCCTGATCTCCCTCACAGATGGGATGCTGGGGGAGCTGACACACCGGGATCACACCGGCAATGTTTTGTCACCCTGATGTTTCCCCGTGTGCTCCTGTGACTGCTGCCTGTTCAGCAGGTGTAACCATCCCTTTAAACACCGCTACTGTAATTAAAGTTTCATATACACCTTCCTAAAGGAGGGGAAGGGGGAGAGGCGTCTTTGAAGCCGCCTCACAAAGGGATGTCACAGAGGGGGAAGGGGAAGTGTTGACACCACAGCAATCACCGTGCGCTGCGCGGGCTCTCCGCGGCACAGGCAGCTTCACCTGCCACCACCCCTGCACCAGCATCCCCTGCCTGAGCCCCGCCTGACCCCTTCCTACATCCCCTTCCCCCCCCCAAGCTCCACGGGGCTCCAAAGGGGGGTTTGGGCGTCCTCCCCCACAGCCGTGCTTTTGGCCAGCGTCCCACTGAGGCTGGAGCACCAGAATCACGGAGATGAAATGGCAGAGCCGCAGCACGGGGCTGGCTGGCGCCTCGGGCAGTCTGTTCGGGTGCTTCCCTGGATTAGCTGAGGCTCTTGACGCCCTGAGCCGGAGCCAAAAGCTCCTCTGAGTGCGGAATGCTCCGGCGCTGTGCGGTGCTGCGCACCGGGGCTGCCAGGGGAGCGGGCAGGGAAAAGCAGGCGGGGCTGAGCCTCCCTTGGTGCAGGGAAGGGCTGCAAACCCCAGGGGAGCGGATTTGGAGTCTCCTCCATTTGGGCCCGGCGCAGGTGTGGGCAGGACAGCCAGAGCTGGATGGGTTGGGGATGCCCCGGCACAGAGCGTGTGGGGTGCTCCATCCCTGCCTCAGACAGACAAACTGCCCCACGGCTGCCCAAGGGGACAGAAACGCAGCGATCTGAGGTGCAGGAGGAGGGATTTGGAGTTCGACTCTCAGTGCCGGGCACAGCTTTCCCCCCCCCCGCAGTTCCCTGGAGATGCTCTGTGTCCTCCAGCCCCAGAGAGGACGGCAGCACAGGCAGATACTCCCTGAGAGCGCCCGCGTGCCCTGGGAGCGACTGAATTACACAAGCCCTGATAGACGGACACACAAAGACAGAGAAGTAAAAGAACGGGAAGACCTGTCCTTGAACCAAGAAATCCAGAAGCTGCTGGATTACTGTGATCACACCCCTCTGCTCCAGGCAAACTCCCTCTAGCTGGAAGCATCCTTATCAGTCCAGGGAGGCAGGAGGACGGAGAGGCCGAGGGGATGTGGCACAAGCCCCCTTCCCCCGCTGTGGCTGCGGGGGCTGAGCAGCCCCCGGGCACCCACCTGCAGTGCAAGTGCGGCAGACAAAGCTGGAACAGCAATGCCAAATATCCGAGGGCTGTGCAGGCAGCCCTGGGAGAAGGGACACAGCCGCCAGGTGTGCTGGTGTGCTGGTCCACTTGTGCCTGGCATCAGAGCTACGTGAGCTCACGCTGTTCAGGTGTTTGCTCGGCACTGAATTGTGAGTGGATTCAGCCACTCAGACGGCAAAGCAACAATAAAATTGTCCTCAAAGGATGACTTTCAACCTCCTCGGATTTTTCTCTTTTCCCTTTCTCATCGCTTTTTATCATTCACAAAAGATTGGAGATAAAAGCCTGAGGGAAGGTGACTGTGAGCGCTGGAGCGAGAGGCAGAGCTGTGCCCTGCACCCCCGGACCAGCGCCGGGTTCCCCCCACCCCAGTGCCCCCCTGAGGCTTGGGGGAAGTGATTCTAGCCTTTCCACTGCCTTTCCAATCCACCCACCGCTGCCAAGAGCCCCCCACCCATTGCAGAACCCCCAGCCCACCCAGGGAATTCATTTCATTCCACTTTCACCTCTGGCCACTCGGGGCTGAGCTGGAGGAGGAAAGCACCAGGTGGGAAAAGCCCGGGAAGTTTCTCAACACCGCTGAGCACGTTGGTTACGGAGACAGATATTTATTTCTGTGAGCGTGTGACAACCCGAGCCAGCCTTATCTGCCCCAAACACTCCGTGGATCAGACAGAGGAGCACAGCCCGGGCAGCAGAGCCATCTTGGCACAGCACAGGGAAACGCCGGCGGGTCCGAGGTGCTGTTCGGAGACAAGAAATCACCTCGGAGTTCAAAGGCTGCGGAAGGAGATTGTCACCTTGGAAACCAGCCGGGCCAGGCATCGGCAGCCGCCCGGCCCCGGGGGACGCTGCCCGTGCACCGGGAGGATGCCGGACCCTGGCAGCGAGGGTCACATCCCCGGCGACGGCGGAGAGGGATGAATCTCCCCGGGAACAGCAGCTCCAGCAGCAGCCTCAGGATCCCAGCAGCAGCCTCAGGATCCCAGCCGCGCTTGGTCTCTCAGAAGCCGCTTCTCATTCCCAGTCGTGAGGAGGGAGAGAATTCGCAGACCTGGGGGGCGGGTGCATTCCTTCCTTTTCCCCTAAACACACGGACTGTGCATTCCTTCCTTTTCCCCTAAACACACGGACTGCAGATCCATCACCCACTTCCAGGAGCAGAGTGTCTTTCAGAGGTGTTTAGCCTCAGTGCTGTGGGCAGTGTCCATACGGGGGGTTTGCAGCCCTCATTTACCCGCGGTTGTGGATCACAGCAAAGCCCTTGAGCCAAGCAAATGCTGAGCTGTGCTGGCGTGAGCTGGACAGGGGGAAAAATCAGGATGAGGCTGATGAAACGCAGAGCTACGTCCCTTGGCTGCCCAGGGACAGGGTGTGGGGGCACCTCTGAGCCCTGACATTAAATTTATCTTCCTTTCCCACAGTCACAAAGCACAACACGGATGGAAGTATTTACAAGCACAGCAGAACTCGCCTGTGGAATGTTTGCAAAGCATCACTGTCAGAGGGCAGAGAGGCCTCCTTGCATCCCGTGATCCAGTGGATCCCTGTCCCCTGCCCAGGGAACACTGCAGCAGCACCAGCACCGCAGGGGAGACCGAGATTAAAGCTGTCCCTTAAAAGTTTGTTGGCTGGCTTTCCCCCGGTGGGCTGATAGGAATCATCTGCTGGCACAGAGCCGCGGTGCTGCTGCTGCCTTTGCTGTGTGTGTACATACACACAGACACAAACGTGTTTATAAAATCCCCAACTTGGAATTGATGATGCCTGGTACGAAGCAGTTTGTCACCTGTGCTTTTATGATTACAGCAACTAAGGGGAGAGAGATGTCCTTTCAGATAAGCATTGAAAGGGGGAAAAAAAGGAGCTTTCAAAGGGTCTTTGTTCTCTTGAAGTGCTCCGGCTCCCAAAGCCGAGGATTTCTCAGAGGAGGGGGAGGAGGGAGGATTTAAAAACAAAATGCGTCCTCATTTTCCAACTGTTTCACATTAGCACTCATCAATTATAGAATTTGCCTTGACTAATGTTTCAGGCCATTATATTACCCTCTATGTTTATAATTGGATCCTAAATTAGGATTAATTCTCAAGGAAAATGTTCTGAGCTGAACAGGTGATTTCTCTCTCTGGAGCTCCGACAACGTCCTCATTACCCAACGTTTGCTTTTCACATCAATACAGAGAGACCGAAAACCCTGAAGGGCCTTTCACAGGTCACCCCAGGCTGCATTTTAAGGGCCAGGAGCTGGTGGGGACCCCCACGGCTGGTGAGGATGGGGCAGCCAGGCGCTGCAGGACGTTCAGGGCTCTGGCAGCACTCCAGGGGACAGGGATGGCACAGGAATGGAACAGGGGAATGCTGCTCCACACCCCTCTGCTCCCAGCCCTCTCCCCACCTGGACACACCAGGGCCCTTCCCTGGCCAGACACTGAGGCCTTGTTATTATTTATTAACCAGTCAGTGTGTGCTTAATAGAAATTTCATTAGGGGCGTTCAGTATAGATAGTCACCGGCCCAGAACCTACAAGTAATTATGTTTAATTATTATGCTGGTATGTTTGGAATAACGATAGCTCCCGAGCACTAGGATTAAGGAGTAAAGTCAATTGGAACAGGAGCTATTTGTTTTTTTGCCTTAACTGTTCCTCTCTGTTCTTAATTGGTTTTCACATTTCTCAGCCATTGGTGAAAGTGCTGGAGAGAGACACCAGGACATGCCCAGCCCTCCCCGTGCCAGCGGCTGTGCCAAGCAGGGAGCACCCTCCTGGCACAGCACGATGCTCACCCACGGGCCAGGGGTGGGTGGGAGCCCAGGGGGAGCCAGGCTGGGCAGGACACCCAGCACATCCAGCCTGGCTCTCTGCCGACCCAAACACGACCTTCTCCCGCACCTCGCCTGGAAACACCCGGTATTTTACCTCAGAAAGCAACTTTCTGTAGGGTTTCGTCTCCCTTCAGAGCACAGTTTGAGCTCCCAGCCTAGGACTGGGATCTCTGCCCTTTGGCTTCCAGTCAGGAAAGCTGTCCCAGCAAAGGAGGCACCAGGCAGGAGCCTGCAGGCAGCCCCAGCCCAGCGCAGCCCCTCAACCCTGCCAAGGGCGCCCGCCTTCCCCCAGCCTCCCCAGCTGGGAGCCGGGAGGAATTAGAGCATTTGGGAAGGAAAACAGAGCTGCAGAGAGACACTGTTGAATGTAAATACCAGTTAAATATGCATTACCATATGCCCGCGCCTTCGCGGTCTGTTCGGAGGCAGCGCCAGCCAGGGACGAGAGGCAGGAGCAAAGAGCTGGAGGCTCAGCAGAGCGAGCTCCTTCCCTGCCAGCCTGGCACCCCAGCCCACGCCAGAGCCCACGGAAATGAGCAGCTGTGGAGCTGCTCCTGCTCTCCTGCCCGGGCTGAGCCCACCCCGAGCCCGGGCACAGATCTGCAGCGTTCCCAGCCAGGGAGCCCCGGCCAGGCCAGGGGCGAGGAGGCTCCCCCGGCGACAGCAATGCCCGTGCCACGGATGCCATCCCCAGAACGAGGGCTGTGATCCCGCTGCCTGGGCACGGGGCCGCGAGAAGGCAGAGCCCAGATGGCAGCCGTGGCCGCCTCCTTACGCTGCAGATGACAGAAGCCGAGCAGGGCCGGTGCCGCCGGGGCTGCGGAGCGCAGCGGCCAGCCGGGCTGCCGGGGGCCGGCGTCGCGCAAATGGGATGAGGCGTTCGCAGGCGGTGCTGCGTAATTCCAGCTCCCCTCCGCCCGGGGCCCCGCTGCCTCCGCCTCATCCCCGCCGCTCGCAGCGCTCGGCATCTGCCCCCACCACTCAGTCGCGGTGGGGACAGCAGGAGGCAGCGCCGGAGGGAGGGTCGGGGTCGCTTTGCTGTGAAAGGGGAGCAGGAGCGGGCTGGGGAAGGATTCATCCTCTCCTTGCACACCCAGGGGACCAAGGTGGAGGCTGGGAATGCAGCCATGCTTTCTACCACAAAGGCTCCCCACCCGTTTGTTATTTCAGATCAAATCTGAAGCGTCAAGAACGCATCGAGCGCTGCAAGATCCGCAACAAGGCCACGCGGATCCAGTGCAGCATTACAGCAGGGACAGGGATCCCTCCCCTCCTTCCCCAGGGGCAGTGCTGCTCTGGGATCCGTCCCTGCGGCTCCATCCCACCTCTCCAGCAAAACTCGGCTGCTCTTAGACACAGGCGATGGGCTCCTAACAGAGCACAGCCTTTCTCCAAAAGCCCAGGAGTGGCTGTTTTGGTGTCAGTGCTATAACAATGCCCCCCGAGGTCCCCCACCAAATCCCCACGTGCAGGACCCCCATCCCTGTCCCCAAGTGCTGGGCCAGGGGACAGAGCTGCTGCTCCTGTGGCAGCTCGTGTCTGTAGAATGAAAACACTTCACAGGCTTACACAAACAAACCTTTCCTGCCTCAATCTCTCTTTTGCAAGGTGATGGCGAGCAGGGAGGGAAAAAAACCACACAAAAGATAGACTGCAGCAGCAGCTCCACACCTCTCCCCAGGGAGGGCCGTCCTCAGAGAAGCTGTTCCAGGGAAGCGAATTGACACAGGCAATTACTGGGATGTCCAGAGGAGCCGGGCCAGCGAGTCAGACAGCGCTGAGACACACACACAGCTTCTCAGGGCCCAGAGCTCACAGCCACGGCTCTCACCAGGACTGGACGAGGTTCCTGGGATCAGTGGAAGCCTCGAGTCACACACGGATGTCCTGGCTGGCACTTGACTCTTCTGGAACCATCAGAGATGTGTGTAAGGGCCCTGATGGGATCGGTGTGCTGGAAACCCAGCGGGGCTGGGGGGTTCACCTGGCTCAGGCAGGGACAGACCATGTACCCCCGAGTGTTCCTGCCCCCAAAACCTGCCCCAGGCACAGGGAAGCAGTTTGTGCATCCTTTAACAGATGCACAAAGCCCTTCTTGGGGGGTCACACATTGCAATGTCCCCGTGGCTGCTGCCACAGGGTACCTGACACGCCAGCACGGGCAGAGCCAGTCTGGATGGCATTTCTAGGTGAAAAACAAGGCTTTTCTGCCTTGGAGAGCACCGCAGCGTTTGACCTCGCTTTGTTCTGCTTCCCTTTGCAACTCTCGGCAGGTTTTGGCCACTCTCCAGCTTCTCCAGCCATTTTTCATCTCTGTGTTCAGCAGCGGGCTGGGCCAGGCCGGCAGCTCTGCAGCCATCAGCCTCTGGGGTGAGCTGGGAGCAGGGGGAGCACCCAGCCCTGGGCACTGCTCGGGGGGCCAGGGCAGCCCCCCAGGGCAGGCAGGGGGGGCCTGTCCCACCCCAGCGCCTGCTCCTCAAGCTTTTGGCAGGGACACAGCCAACCCTAATTGCAATTTCCATTCTGGTGGCTGCGCTCCGCAGGCAAAATCGGTTCTGTCTCTGTAATGAGTCACTCCTGAATATCAATCCACGCAGGGTAAAATGGAGACAATAGCTGCTTACATGCATAGTGAGTTAATTATGAGCATCTGCTATTAATCTTGCTATCAGACTGCTAATTGCTCCTTCTCCTTCGCAAAGGCGGGCTGGAGGTGAACCGGCTCTGCTGCCCTTCCCTGAGCCCTGGCTCGCTCCCACCAGAGCTCAGGGCTCCTGGACCTGCAGCCAGGATATCCCCAGGGACAGGGCTGCACCACACCTGCAGGCACCAAAGAGCCTCATCCCAAAAGAGAGGAGGATGAGCCAGCCAACAACCCGGCTTCTGGCTGAAGGGACCCCAACAGCCTGGATGCCGTGGTCCACGCGGGGCAGAGGGGCACAGCACAGGAACAGGACAGGAGCCACTCGGCAGGGCACCGAGGACACTCTGCAGGCTGAGGGAACAGCACTGGGAAGGTGGGGGGCAGCTCCCCCCAGCAGCCACCTCCACAGGGACCCTGTCAGCCGGGAGCTGAACCTTCTGGGGGAGGCGGACATGCAGGGGAGATGTCGAGTTGCACTCTCGCAGGTGAGGACTTGACATCTTATGTGTAATGAGGAAAGAAAATGCATCAGGAGCATTTGGGGAAGATGACAGCAGATCAGAACTGCCTCCTTCTCCCACAGATTTATTGTGTCAAGCAGTCACTCAGGGAGGTGGCAGCAGGCAGTGTCAGCAGCCCGGGCATGGCAGGCTGGAGAGCCCGGCCCTTTGATCCGGCGGCTGCTCCGCGATGGATTTAGACAAACTCCCGGAGATTGCCTAACAGGAGAGCAGCTCGCACACCTCAATTAGCTGCCGAGCAAGGGAAGAGCCCGAGCTCATCTCATTAAGGGCCTGGCTCGCTTCCCCCACAGCGCACGAACGGAGAGCTGGTGGAGGACCTGCAGTGGGAGCACTGACCCCCCTGCTCCCAGGCCCGCGTCCTTGGGGCTTGGGCAGGAAGGCAGCCAAGGCCACTTGTAGCCTTTACAAGGCTTTTCTGGCTGAGAAAGGGGTTGGAGAAGCTCAAACAACAGCTCCTGGAAAGGGATGCTTAGCGACTCATCAGCATGTGAATAAATGGGAGATTAAATCTGAGCCCCGAGTATTCACTGTGGGATGTAGGAAATGTTTGTTCCTGTGTTCTGAAAGGCCTGAGACAAAAACAAACCAGGCACAGCTTCCTCCTCCTTGTCCCCATCCCCATCCAGCCTGGATGGGTGCCCTCTGGGCCCCACGTCTCCTCCAGCCAGGAGACTCCCACCGAAGGAGCTGAGGCCCCAGACTGAAAGCTTTGCCCCCAAAAGCAGAGGCCCAGGTGCTCTCCGACCACTGGCAGCTCCATCTCTCCCTCAGTCAGCGCTGCCCGTGGCCCAGAGGCAGCCAAGTCTCCGTTCATCCAAGTCCTGCTCTCCCACCCCCGGTCAAGCCCTGCAGCACGGAGCCTCATCACCCTCGCAGTGCAGAGCTCCGCCGCAGCCAGCCAGCAGCCGCCTAGAAGGGAGGGAATTCGGGATATTTTAAGACACTTGGAAATCTTCCGTATCGATTTCCCCGTCTCAGTAATTAGATGTAGCGATTAGACTCTCTCTCACTACACGGCGGGGCGGCTCCGAGCGGAGCTTCCCGGCAGTGTTTACATCGGGGATGCTCCCGCAGCCTCATCCTCATGCACAGCAAACAGCCCAGCTGTGTGACCGGAGCCACCTCCCCGCGAATCTGGCACCGGGATGCGATATACATAATATATAACAGCCGTGTTTATCAGACGGGAACACATCGCAGCTGCTGGTAAACGAGCGCGCGAGCCTTGAACTGCACGGAAACTTCATGTATTATTTAAAATACTTTCGCAGGAATGCTGTCAAGCCAAGCCCGGGCTGTGCCCACGAGGATGGCAGTCGGGGGCCGCGGTGCTGCCTCGCGGTGCCGGTGCCTGGCACGGTGCCTGCCCGCCTCGGCACCCCTCCGGCTCCATCCCTTCCTCTGGGGAATTCTGCCAGGCGCCTCCATTCGTCTGTCCCTCCCACAGCCATGGGTTTGCAGGTGCTCTCCGTGCCCAGGACTCACCAAACCAGCCCCACCTCGAGCTGTTCCTGCCTCACGCACCGCACAGATTCGGGCGTTGCCAGCGCTCCCGCAGGTGGGACAGCCCTCCACCTGCCTTGCACGGATGAGGGTCCAGCACGAGCTCCTCCCCGAGTGCTGCCGTGGGCACAGGAAATACCAGTCCCTGCTGACGCCCCAGCGAGTGCAGCCGTGTTTGCTCAGAGCCAGGATAATTTGGAGATTGCTCTGTAATGAACGGATGATGAATGTTTCAATATCCAGAACAAGGGAAGCCATGGAGATCTCGGGCGGGTAAAACACAACTGTGGCTCTCCATGGACGTTCACAGCTCCCCAGCAGAAGGGCAGGCCAGGAGGTGAAGCCCCAGAATCCAGTCCCAGGGAATGCTCAGCAGAGCCATGGGTCGGGGAGAGGGATCATAGAATTGTTTAGGATGGAAAAGCCCAACCCAGCACTGCCAAGGCTAGACCATGTCCCCACGTGCCACATCTACATGACTTTTAAATCCCTCCAGGGCTGGACCACAATTTCAGTGAAGAAATAGGTGCCAATATCCAACCTAAGCTTCCCCTGGCACAACCTGGGGCCATTTCCTCTTGTGCTCCCTGTTACCTGGGACGCTGCCCCCCACCCGGCTACCTCCCCCTCTCCGGCAGGACACGGCGACGGTCAGAGACTGCGAGCCAGAGGTGCCAAGCAAAGGACCTTCCAGAGCAGTGTCAAGCAAAAATCCCACCAGGTTGGGAAGATTCTGCTGCAGCTCAAGGAAAGCACCTGTGCAGCCCTCTCCCCTCGGACCCTGCCTGCCTCTGCAGGCTTCCTCCCCAGATTTTGGGGCTGCAGCAGCCACGTGTGCCCTTGCTCAGCAGGGGAGCAAAAGACAAATGGTTTAATACGAGCTGAATCCAGGCTCCAGCTTCACCACCTCCTTTTGTCTGCTTTCCTCGCAGCATTTCCCAGCGCTCCAGATAAGAATGAATGCAGGGCTCTCATTAAAGTCCCGCTCTGTATCGTGCGCAGGGGTCATGGCGGTTTGCCCCACTATCTGCATTTTTAAAGGTGTTTCAAATCCAGGCTTGCTTTTTCATCAGGAAAATAAAGGAAACCCGTGTGCCAAGCTGGAATAATCCATCCTCGGCTGCAACTGAGACGGGGCTGCTGCCAGGGCCGGCAGGAGGGAAGGATCTCCCTGCCAAGCTGCATCTCTGCTGCCCGCCTCCGCTCTCCCACCCACAGATGATGATGCTCAAGTGCTTCCCCAGGAGCAGAAGGCTCCATCCCTCCCTGCCTGCCTGTAATTCCTGCATTCCCTGCAGCAGCAACCCCAGGGCGCAGCCAAGGATGGATTGATCCCAGTCTCAGAGGCATTTCCCACAACACCCACTTTCCCCTGAGCCTTGTGACCCATTGTCCCACTGTCCCCCAGTGCTGGGGGGGATGTGAGTGGCCACCACCTCACCCAGGCCCCCCAGGGCTCCCACCCATTCCAGCTCCTCATTCCCTTATTGCCCATTCAGCCACCCACAACAGCCTGGGACCTCTTTATGTTTGGGGAAATAAAAACTGCCATAAATTTATGTACTTAAAGGATTTCTCACCAGAAAAGAGCCCCTGGAGACTCCCATTTTGTGAGAGTGAATCTCACACCTCATCACAAAGTGCTGCTATTTGCCGTATCTGCGATGAGGCAGCAGCTCCATCCCGCCTTTCCCAACGTCTATTTACCAAACCCATTTGCAAGTCTAAAATTTAATCAGCCAGGTTTCATCTTGGAGGCATTAACATTCAAATGGGACCCACTCGGAGGGATGGAGCTGGAGTAACCCGGGGCATTGCTACCGGGCAGCTCCCAGATGGGGGCAGTGATTTACCCCCAGCCTGGCACCAGGGGGGTGGCAGGGGCAGGACCCCCCAGCCCTGAGGGGCATCACAGTGGGGGTGACACAGGAGCATCCCCACGCTTCCACATGAGGAACCCCGGCAAGAGCCTGGGGACAATTAAAGCGCACAGTGACCCCTCCTAAAAAACCCCATTGCTTTGGAATAAACCACCCAGAGCCCCAAGGAAATCTGCTCGAGGGGATGGAGAGGAGCTATTCCCAGCGCCGTGCTGCAGCACATGCCTCAGGGGAGGGATTCCTTAGGCAGCACTCATAAAACAAGTTTTACGGGCTGCCCTGCTCATCGGGATGGACGGGAGGGCCCCACTTGACCTCGGGGGGGAGAGGAGATGGATGATGACAGGAGCCAGCGGTATTTTATCCCAGCAGATTAACGGGCCCTGCAGAGCAGCCGGGATGCACAGAACTCAGAGGGACGCTCCAACACTGCGGAGCACAGCCAGCAGCTCCATCTAAAGCAGCAGGACCGTGCCTTTCGGGGAATTTCGGGGGATTTGGGTGTGCAGGCAGCAGCTCTGCAGACCCTGGGCACAAGGATCCCTCCTTGGGGACTTCAAAGATAAACGTTATGTTTCAGGCTGGTTAAACCTTTTCCTCTTAAACCAATCCTCACTTTGCTAATCCCCCAACTCCCTGCAGTGGAGAAAGGACCTGGACTGGCTGCCCCGAGGTGCCACACGGAATCCAACGTCATGAAGTGACACTTCCCCATCCCTGCACCAGGACAGGGCTGCAGCACCACAATAAAGCTCCTGCTCAGTGGATGTATCCAGGAATCACCAAGGCTCCTTTCATCCCCCCACCTCTCTCTGCCTCCAGCCCTGACAGATTTTAATTATTTGCACCACTTTCTCACGTATCTCATTAAGTTTGCTCGGGTGCCTTTGCTGGCGCCTGCGGCAGGAGCCGGCGGCACTCGGGGCCTGCCAGGGCTGTGCAGGACACACTGAGCTGGCACCGTGCTGGAAGGGGAATTACGAGGCTCTTGGAAGGGTGCAGTGAGGGCAGAGGGGACACAGTTCATCCGTGCTCTGGCTCAGGGGGCTGAGCACGAGCCTGGCTCTGCTCACAGGGACGCTCCATCCAGCACGGCAGGGTACCGGCCCCGCAGAGGCCTCTCCCCTCTGGAAATAACCTTTGCTGGGCTTTATTAGGAGCCATCAAGAGCAGGAGAGGGAGTGTGAGTGAAGAAAGGCTAGAGACATTATGTGTCTCGCTCTGGGAGATGGCAATGGCTCCGACACCAATAAATAAATAACAGAAGAAACATTCCCCCGGGTCCCTCTGACATATCTAATTGATATCACCAGGGATCTTCCATGGAGCGAACAGGAATCTAATCTATGGCCTTGCACAGCTGAATGGAAGCAGCAGGGTGGCTGCCACAGAGCCTCCCACTCCTGACAGGGAAGTGGAAACCAATTCCAGGCAGCCCCGTGTCCCAAAAACAGATGGAAAGCCTGGAGAGGCTTTGGAGAGGCCTTGCACTGGCCTTGGAGAGGAGCTCCACTGGAATTCCTGGGAAAAATACCATGTTCCAGAAATTCCACAGGGAAAAGAAAGGAAAAGCAGGGGCCAGAGAGGAGGTGGCACCACACTGGAGTTTTCCAGCTGCCCCCAGAAGTGCTGGCAGCAGCACAAGCAGACAGCAGTGCCGAGGCCTAGCTCCTGTCTGGCACACTGTCTGTGCTGCTCCAGAGCTGTGCCTCCATGGCAATGCCCTCAGCCACCACCTCCCACCTTCCCTGTTTAATTAACTCCCTCCTGATGTAGGTAATAGAGCTCTGGAGCTCTTAAACAAAGATTTAATCAGCCCCAGCTCTGCACTGGCAGCATCCAGCTCCCTTTGTTAGATTGGTGTGAAACCCAGGGCACGGCCAGCCCGTGCCAGCCTCCTCACTGCTAATGGCTGCCAGCATCCCAGAGTCCCTGGACAGTCCAGCTCCAAGGCCTCTGGACACTTTTCCACCACCAAAGAGTTGCCCGGGTCATTGATTTTTAGCATCATGCAAATGGAGCCAGCGGGGAGCTGGCAGCTCCAGCGCATTATTATTTAGGATGGATAAACTCCCATCCCGAGTTCCCAGCACCTTGCCGAGGCCAGGGGAGGGTTTCTGATTTATCGTGATTGTTTTCAGCCTGTGGAGGAATAGCAGCAGCGAGGGAGGGGAGGGAGGGGAGCAGGCACAGCCACTTCCATCACCAGGCCGTGGCAGCACAAGGGCAGCCCCTCCAACGGGCAGAGCTTGTGGCCTTCCTCACATCCACTGGAGATGGGCACCAAGGCAACACCTGGCACAGGGCCACTGCAGCGTGTGGAGCAGCCACGCAGGCTGCAAAGCCCCAGCCCAGCCCCAGCCACCCCTCACCGAGTCCTGGCACACCCAGGTGGCACTGGCTGCCCTGGAGCCGCTGCCCCGTGGGGAGTTCCCTCCAGTGATGGTGGGTGAGGAGGACGCTGATCTCTGGGCAGAAATCAGCCATCCACAGCCCCCCGGAGCCCTCTCCCACCTCAGCCTGCTCTGCCCCCGCGGCAGCCCCTTCCCGACCCAGAGCCGATTGCGGATAGATTGGCTGCCGCAAACGGCAATAGCTTCGCAGAAAACCATCTTAATAAGTGCATCTCCCAGCCAGGGGTGAGGAGCAGCAGCTGAAGCGCCGGCGTGGATGTCAAGTTACAAATGAGACATCCAACTGCTTCATTTATTAGAGGGAATCAATTCGACTTTTCATATTCACCAGGAGCTGGAGGCAGGAAGGGCCCCATCAGCCGCCGGTGCCCAGCCCCTGCGCTGGGCTCGATGCAGCGCGGGGAGAAGAGGGAGTGAGGAACCTCCAGCAGCACAGCCACGCTGGGTCACACTGCTGCCGTGTTCTTGGCCCAGAGAGGAGCAGTGAGGAGAGAATTCTCCTCGCCACAGCTCTGCTGGAGGCCACTGCGGGGAATGGCAGGGGGCTATTCCATGGGGATGTGGCTGCCTTCGCAACAGGGAGCCCCGGCTCTGCCCTTTGCATGAAGCCAGCGGGCTCTGTGTGTGAACACAGTTTAATCCTCCAAGAGCTGTAATTGCCACTGCACAAAAATATTACAGGTCACTGGAAGCAATTTAATGATAATAAAAATTAGAAAAAAGAACAACAGGAAATGAAGCAGCTGCCATCCTCGATTTTCAGGCTTCTTTATCATGCAAAAAGAGCCTGTTCATTTCTCCACAGATATTTGACACGTCTTCAACTGCAGCAGAAAGACCTCCTCATCCTGCCCCACACTCCTCATCCTCCCCTGCACCCCTGGGGACAAGGACCACCATGAATGTCGTGCCAAGGGGCACCAAGAAAGGCCATGCTGTGCCCTGCTTGTGCTTGGCCAGGTGAGTCCAGAGCCTCCAGATGAAAAGGTGGCTGGAAAGCCCTGCATGCAGCACAGGAGTTCACCTGGTGGGTTCTTACAGACAGGAGTAAACTCACACAGCCCCTGGGAGCACAGAACTCAGTGCTCACTGCTGCTGCCACAGAGAAACGTGGCAGGTCTGTTTATCTGTGCCAGTTTATCCATGCCCACTAATTTGTGCCCCAGTGCTGATGTCCCTGTGACTGAGCAGGCAGTGGCACAGCCAGGTGGGCACCCCCCAAACAGGGGGTTTGCATTGCTGGGAGAGCCATGTGAGGAGCAAACCCTTGGGCAGACACCACGCCTTGGTGGGCTCCTGCAGCAGCCAGAGCCACCACGACAGGAGAGAAAACTCACTGTGCCAGCATTCAATCCTCCAGTCCTGGAAAAGCACAGCTGGCTGCCTGGGCAGGCAGGGCTGCTGCCAGAGCTCCAGCAGTCCCCTGCTGCCCGAGCCCTCCAGACCAGGACTGCGGGAGCCTCTGGGATGCAGGAGCCCAGCCCAGGCACACGGGCAGCTCCCAGTTTTCCAGGAGCATGCTGGAAGCAGCTCTGCCCGCCGTGCTGGGGAGCAGAGCGGTGCTGAGTGTCCGTGACTGTGGCTGCCTTCACCAGCTCCTGCCACTTCCATGTCCCACCCAGGGCCAGGGAGGAGCACGAGCAGTGTCTCGGGGCCCTTCCTGCCAGTGCCACGCTGGCACTTGTCAGAGCCAGCAATGGTGACACTGTTATTACACATGGCCTCAAAGCCCATTCAAGGCACTGAAAGATGAATTATGTTTCATTTATATCAAAGAAGCAATCTCAGAGCCCATTTGTGATCAAATTTGCTGTCAGAGAAACTTTGCTTTATCTCATTACATCTGATATCTCTTGGCTTCTTGTCCTTGAGACTATTAAAGTTTAATGTCAAATTCGAGATGAAATGGAATTGTTGCTGTATCATCTCATCAGGACCCGGTGCGCCCCGTCCATCCTCACCATCCTGACAACTCATTACACCAGGGCAGCTGGGGAGAGGAGGCTGTGGGTGCGAGGGAGGGTGAGCATGGCACCAAGCAGCACTCGGGGAGGGGCATCCTCCCAGCCAGGGGGCTTGGGGGACAAGGGGCAGAGAGATGGCAAGGGCTGGCACAGCCAGCACCCTGCAGTGGAGCTCAGAGCCACAGCCCAGGCAGTCCCGGGCCCGCAATCCATCAAACACGCTGCACTTTGGTCCTTCGGAGACCAAGCCGGGCCCACAGCGCAGCGAGGGGTTTGAAATGCAGAGCCAGGCTGGAAAACAGACCTCTTTGAGGTGAAACATCCTCTCAGAATCATTTAGTCTCTCCGCAATCCTGCTTCCTGCAAAGACTAAACACCTTTGATGATCAGCTTTAGTGGGCTCCCAGGAGAGCTCCCTGGAGCCAGCCCGTTCAACCTCCCGCAAGTGCCGTGCAGAGGGCTCTGCCGGCTCCAGATGAAAGCCGGTCCTGCTGGACTGATCCACGAAAGCATCCAGAGCCGAGCACAGCAGATTTTCCAGGAAAATAACTCCCAGGTGCTGCTCTGCCCACCTGTCCAAGCACAGACAGGGGGGTTCCCGGCAGCACCGAGAGGGAGAGGGCGGGAGAAGGGCGGGATGTGGGGAGGATGGGACGCTGGGAAGGACGGGAAGAAGCAGCGACTCCCCAGCTCCTCTGCACACAGATCCCAGCATGGGGACACTGGCTCAGGGCAGAGAGCACACTCAGGGGGGAGGACTCAGAGAAGAGACAGCGTTTCCCTGGGAAATCTGCTTCTGAGAAGGAGTTATTATCCATCACGGGAGAAAAAAGGAGAAGTGTGATCAGAAACTTCCCGACAGTCACTCGCACAGTGTCAAAGCCCACTGCAAAAGCAGGCGAGAAGCGCAGAGCCCTGATGGGGCAAGTTCTCCAGGTACCCTCTCGTTTTCAGGTGCCCAACCTTCGACTCTCTGGCTGGGAATTTCAAAGGAGCCGAGGGACACAGAGGCACAATTCCTGCCTCATTGCAAAAGTCTCAAGGAGTTCAGTCTCTGCAGATTAACAAAGGGAAGGTGATGAGGTGACTTGATCAAAGTCTTTAAATACCTACACAGAGAACAAAAAAAACCTGATAATAGAGGGCTCTTCACTCTAACAACAAAGGTGGAAAAAAACCCAGTGCCTGGGAGCGGGAGCCAGACGAATGCAGCCCAGGCACCAGGCTGAGGGGGATGGAATATTGGGAGCTGGGCAAGGCATCTCAGCACCAGGAATGTTGTAACCTGTTGGCTAGAAACTCCCGCACCAGCGAAGGAAAAGCACATCAGAGAACTCCTCCAGACCCTGATACACTGGAAGGACAGACAAAAGCAGTGGCTACGCTGCAGCTGTATAATTTATGGGACAAACAATTCCTTGTGGAGTGCTGGCTGAGCAGACAGCCTGGGCGTGTAAATCAGGATACCTCTGAAGGCGACACACTCTGTCCGTGGCTCCAGGCACTGAGGGCAGCCAGGCCACAGCCGAGAGCCCCGAGCGGGAAGGGACATTAGGGTCAATGGGGGCTGCCGAATAGTGATCCATTGGGCTCAAT
>VXBQ01012698.1:0-26347 GCA_013400175.1 Phainopepla nitens
GGGGCAATAAACGTGTGTGTGTGTGCGGGTATACACGTGTGTGTGTGAGAGACATGGGGGAATAAACGTGTGTGTGTGTGCAGGTATACATATGTGTGTGAGAGACACGGGGGAATAAAGGAGTGTGTTTGCAGGTTTACATGTGTGTGTGTGTGTGTGTGTGTGTGCAGGTATACACGTGTGTGTGAGGGACACAGGTGAATAAATACTTGTGTGCAGGTTTACGTGTGTGTGTGTGTGTGTAAGGGACACAGGTAAATAAATGCTCGTGCATGTACACATTTGTGTGCGTGGGGGGAGATGGACACGAGTGAATGCGTGTACACGTACATGCATATGCCTGTGTGTCTGGAAATCACTCCCCTCTAAAAGTGCATCAGGGAAAATTGCCATCACCGGTAAGGGATAACATGGATCACTTGCCATGTAGCAAACAATGAGAGCTTTCTAGGCTCGGTGTTGATATTTATAGACAGAAATAGCTGTATCAATCTCTTACAAAAATTCAGCTGTTAGTAACTTTTGAGGTGAAGTAGAAACAATTGCATTTGGCACTTCCTCCAAAGTGGAATGGCTAAAAAAAATTAAATATCTGTATTAGTATTGTATGCAGGTCAAAGCCTTTGCAGTTCCTGCATGGGAAACCAGCAGACAAAAAAAAAAGAAAATCAAATGGAAGTTGCATTTTTGGCTTCTTCACTTTCTGATGAGAAGAGGGAAAAGGAATAGAAGCCTGAAGCCAGGGTACATGTATTTCCGTATGTAGAGGCAGAAAGACTTTACCATTCTCCTGTAATATTTACCATCTTTTTTTTCAGTATAGCTGTTTAGAAAAGCTCAAGAACAAATACTACAAAGCAGAAGAACTTTCAGTCTCTTTGCATATGATTTTTACCTGCCTCATCACCTGTCTCTGAACCCAATATAATGCTGCTATAACCTCTCTGGGAAAGGCTGATTAGAGTTAAATGAAGTGAGTAAGATCCTGAGCTGTGTGGCTGAGAACTTAGAGCTTGCAGCCTCTACAAACCCAGAAAACTGATAAACTCAGACATGGTGATATTTTTTCCATAAGTAGTCATGGACAGATTGTATCACCTGCTGATGTCCTTTACTTAAATGATTTGGTTTATCATTATTTCCATTTGAAAGCATTTGCAAAATATGGAAGCTTTCAAAACTTTGACCCATGATTATTCTTCTAAAATGGAGTCTGAAAAACATGACTTACTCTTCGATATTCTTTTGTTGATTACTCACCCTTTCAAAGACTTAGTCACCCAGTCAGAAGCAGAAATAATGACTTTGTGTTCCTTCAGCCAGAAGATAGTTCTTAGAAATCACAGACCTTCAGCTTTTTTGAGGGGGTTAACTAGCCAACGTGCTACTTGATGTTACTCCACTTTCTTTAGCAGGAACAAGGAGGACTGCATTTACATTTCAACTGATAAGAGTTACCTTCTGCCTGAGCTAAGGGCTTATATCCAGTCAATCTAACTGCTTCAATTCATGTGGAAGTGTTTTAAAGTGACCTTCCAAGTAACATGAAGAACTAGTTTGCTAGTAAGTCCCCAGGCTGATTATGTTACACACAAGAAACCCATGCATAGAATATAGATAGGAGGGATGAGGAGGAGAAGTTTGGTGTTCCATTGCTAGCAAAAAATACAAATTAGTTTAAAACTACTAAAAACTGCCTCCAAGAGTTGTTCTATTTCTTTTTTACACCTGACTTCCTTCACATGGACCAGAAGTCTAACAAGGTTTCTCAGATTACTTTTTCAATTTCATATGACAAGGCCCATCATGAACCAAAACAGTTCTAACAATCTACAGAACAATGAGTTGTATCTATCCATTAATTAGTCACTCCAACTAGACTGGTGTGTCATTTTGACTCCTTTTTGACAGCTTTGCAATAAATCTGCCCTTGATTCGTGCAAAATTCTGGCTTATGTTTAAACCTCAGCATAGCTAGCAAGCTAAGACAAATGGCACGCTGTGTTAATGTGAGATGTGAAAAATTAACATTTAGTAATAAAGTATTGATGAGACATTATTTTTTATTAATTGATAGCATTATATTCCTCTATAACTCTTGCACTTGAGTAGTGCCAGACATCATCCTTCACAGTCATTTTCTATAGAAACAGACCAAAAAACCAAAAGATAGTCTGACAAGATTTGTTGCATTTGCTGTTCTGAAAGCAATGTAATGTGTTCTTTGCATCAGTGTCTTTGCTCTGAACTAAGAGGTGTTTGTATGATACTCATCATCTTCCTGGGAGCATCAGTGTTTCTGCAACTGAATGCAAGTTGTTTACATGATGGTGTCCAATGGAAAGCTTAGATGTGTGCTCAGAGCCCAGCAAAGCCTCAAGGAAACCAGTGGCAGTTTTCCAGTACCTTTGACACGAGTAACATCAAGCCTTGGACACATGGGCTGTTTATTCACGTGGTCCTGGGTTCCCCTTTGTCCTTTGCAACCCTGAATGCATGCTAAACTCTGAACAGATGCATAACTCCAGTAGCTTTTTTCTTAAAAATATTCAGAACAACCTGAATTCCATTATATCTGCTTCAAATTTAGCAACAACTCTTCAAGAACAATTACTCATATATTTTTCCAATTGCTTTTGTAAACCAGAAGTCTGAAATTCGCTATCATAACATTATGCATTTCAGTAAAGCTCTCTGAAGCCTGAGAATTCTCAGAACAATTAAATGTTTACTCTTCCGGGACAGAGATTTCTAAGCTAAAAGCAGTTTCTTGCAAGACCAAAACCAAACCAGACTTCTCACATTTATCTTTCCTCTGAAAAGACAATCAGGTTTTGCTTGAGATAAACAAAGTTCTAAACTTAAAAACATATTACTTTTAGCAGGTAACTGCTGCATAGCCTATGCAGAAAACACAGTAGGGAAAAAGACAGTCTAATAGATCTCTTTTCTTCCCCCTCTTTTCTTTCCCCCCTTCCTCCTACAATCAGCATGAACATAATTTTAAGATATTGTTTTACATTTTCATTTCAGGCCGGTGTTGCCTGGCTTAGATTAATAGTGATTTTTTCATATCTCCATGCAGTGTTAGCAATAAAGAAAATCAAATATGATTACACTCCTTTGCATTATAAAACTTCCCTCAGGGAATTCAGTGGTTTAAAGCCAGTAATTCTGTGATTACGGCTTTTGTATTAAAATGCTTCTGATGAGACTTGCAGGGTGAGGGTGACCTTACAGTTCTTGATTTCACAGCATACCTTGTTGATATGCTAATATTTGTAAATTGCAGACTGTTTACACTGACATTTTTGTGTTTGAATACTATCCTGGAGTTAACAAAGAAGATATTAAAATAGCATCTTTTATCTTTATGATTATGACTACTTTAAAAGGAAAGACGGTGGGTTAAAAAAGTCCCCTCCTTTGAAACCAGTAGGGTCACCTATTCTATTCTATTCTATTCTATTCTATTCTATTCTATTCTATTCTATTCTATTCTATTCTATTCTATTCTATTCTATTCTATTCTATTCTATTCTATTCTATTCTATTCTATTCCTTCTTTGACTTTGCACAGGACTGCAGTAAGCTCACTTTGGCTGTTCTCTATGTCAGCTGAAGCAGTGGTAAATGTGCTCAGACTCTGTTTCCAAATCACATACGCTCTCCTCTGACCCCTTTCACATCAGAAGAGTGTGACAAAAGGCAGAATGTGCTGAGATCAGAAGAAAAATTTTGTCTTTCCATAGTTTGCTCTCAGAACATGGCCTCTGCTCATATTTATTTTTGTTTTAGAGAGCTTATGCATTGAGAGTATTTGCTAAAGAACCAAGCAAGAGGCAAGAACCTAAAGTACATGCTGAGAGTCTTCTAGTCCCTCTTCAGGCATAAGTGCTTGCTGTTCCCAAGAAAGGCCAGAGACTGTGCAAATTGACTGACTCCTATGTCACTCTAGATGAATTTGGAGAAAACTCTTTCTCCTAAGGCTCTATCAAAATAATGTTAAAACCCTGGAGTTTTATTGAGATTTACTGTGAAAAGCAGTGAGTCTAATTGGCATCATCTGGCATATCCATGCAAGAGACAGAGTCTAAGTTCAAGCACAGATCAGTTTCCAACAACTGGTCCAAGCATAGACCAAAGTTTGCTTTAATTTGCCAAGGTTAAGACAATTCTGGAAGAGGGTGACTTAATTTGGCTTCACAACCTGTTCTCAACTGCTCCTTCCTCAGCAGTCCCATCTCTATTCCCAAAGACACCAGTTTAAAGCATAACAGAGTTTTGGACTAATCCCAGTATGGGTCACCAGGCATGGGTTTTTGTGAGGATACAAGCATCTATAACTAAGCTAATGGAGTATGGAATAAATTCATGGACAAGTTATGCACAATCAAATCTCATGGTTAGAATGTGAGTGTTCCTTTTCTCATCACCCATTTTACAGGGAGGCTGACAGGTTTCACTAAGGGTTATTTATGAAAGGCTGCCAGACAGATCCTTCATTTGCATTGCATCTGTGTGAGCACAACACAACACAGTACCACAACAGTGGCCATTTAGTCAGACCTGCTGTATCTTCAGCCTTCTTTCAGGAGAAAAAGAAAGTGGTTAGTCCCAGCTAATCTTAGGAAATCATAGAAAATTGTTACAACCCTTAAAAAAGACATAAGGGGCAAGAAGAACAATGATGTCTGAGTAATTAATAAATTAGAGCAAAACTGAAAAAATTTGTTTGTACAGAACCTAAACAAATAAAGAGGGGGAAGTCGGTTCTGTGCTACATCAAATGCACTGGGGTCCTAAGTTTAGGCTTTGGCTTCTAGTTAAGTTCTAGTGTTACTTATGATATATACTTTATCTGTACAATGCTGGGATGCCAGCCAAGTAATCAAATGAGATTAAATTACCTACTTGCACAGCAAACACCATTCCAGCATTCCAGCATTGGCTCTCAAAAGAGTCCCCATCCCACTGGAGTCCATAAGAAGCTGATTGCCTATGGGAAGGAAGTCAGCTTCCTGTGCCTATTCAAGGAGTGAAAAGAAAATGGTTACTGGAATCTAAGATCAAAAGCAATTACAGGTCCAGAATTGCTGGCCCTAGTTTGGACATATTACTATTGAGCTGTGTTTTTGCAATTGGCTTCAGTCATAGCCTGATCAGGTCCATTATGCCTATCTTGTGATTTGACGCTGTTACACTGAATCCCAGACTGATAAATCCTAAGCAATTTTCACCGTAGTATATAGCAGAAATCACTTCAAAATAAAGAGCATTTTGTTCCTTTGCAGCTTTTACCTATTTTCTGTGGAATTCAACGTGGTATGCATTATTTATTTCCCTCAGCACAGAAATGGCATGGAAAACTTGTGAAAGATTTTCCTAAGTACCTTCCTTGATGTGACTGAAGTTTTGAAGTCCAGGGTATGAGAAAGCAAACCCCAATGGTACAGCTGGAATGTAAGAAACTTGGTGTCATCTCTCTGCAGGATTATGTGTGGCTGTCCTCTTAAGATCCCTGGCAATACTTTGGTTGGAAACAGCTGTGGTGGAGCAGAGTCAAGTGACTTAAGATCAAAAAAAGTATAACAAAAAGTCAAGAGATTTGTCTTCACTGCATGCAGTAACATAAACAGGAAGGATGGACAAAATATCTTTTGCCTGTACAGGTTTTGGTCACAGCCTTTGGTTTTGTGTTTGGGATGTTGGAAAGGAACTTTTCTATGCCTTCTGAGGTTCTCCAAACAGGTATAGGGCAAAAGACTTGGCAGACCACAGGACGTTGTTCTTATCAACTTACTGCAACTTCATGTACTTGAACATATTCATCTTGGGCATGAAACTGTGACCTGAGATCCCCATGTTCCAGTCCTGCTGCTCATGGTCTGTGACCACTTCTTTGTACATGCTTCTTTATCTTTCCACCTGGCATTTTCATGTAAAAAGTACATTTTTCAAAGTAGACTTCTTGCAACTCAAGGAAGGGGCAAATGAAAATGTCTGGAGTTCCTTTCCTTTCTTTAGAGAGACAAACTGGTTCCATCACCTAACATACCTCCTGCCCCTCCCCACAGCTAGGTATTCCAAAGGAGGTCGTACTGGATCTGTGCTTCCTGGGGCAGCCTGCTCTGCTGTTCTGCTGCTCAGCAGTGCTGCCATTACCCTGCACTGTAATAGCTCAGCTGTTCTCTTTCACAGCCTGTACCAGCCCTGTGCGGTTTATGTTCCCCTCAATCTTAGCTGTTTAATAAGCTTTATTGCTTAACGATTTTTTTTCTTCCTCTCTTCATGTAATATAGCTGTATCTGGAGCACTGGGGATTCTCCATTAATAACTTGTCCTATTGTGTTTTGTCACGTCCTTTCTAGTGACTAGTAATTTATCAGCGGCATTGATTGATGTAAAATTATAGACTTTCCAATCTTTCCTAGCCTGCAGTGTGTCTTTCAAGAACTCATAAAGTAGCTCAAGTGATGAAGAGCCCTACTTTGAAGAATAGTTAAGAGGCTGCTCTTTTAGAGCTATTACATTTGGGCTATTAAGGCAAAACACTTAAATAGGGGTGCCAGGGTGACTTACAGCTCTCTTGTTTCTTTTCTTCTCAGGAGTGTAGGTACACCTTCTCATTTTGGCTTGGTGTTTTTTCTTTTAATTTGGACATAAAAATCCAAAGCTGCTCAAGACGTGTATTCTCATCTCAGAGATAAGAAAATAAAAGCTTGTTATTTGAAAACTGAAGTCCTCTGCTGAATTCACAGGATAAAACCATGCAAGTTGAGGAACCATGATGGTTTTTAACACAGGTAGCTAAGAAATGAAAGAAAGAAAAACCAATTGTTCACAGAAACGGCAGCTGTTATCAACAATAACTGGATGTATAAAATAAAGGAAAACATTAGTTGCTGAATAACCCATTCCATTTGCTAAAATGTATCAGAGTAAAGCCTAGATAGATACATTCATAAATTGTTCAAGTTTGCAGCAAAGGGGGAAAAAATTCACATTCAAATTTACAGAGCAAATGAACAAAATTTAAAGGTTGTCATGTGTCTGTTAAAAAAAATAAATGAGAATCCAAGGTTCTATAAGTGTTCTTGAAATTAATAATTTTATTATTTTGCACTACCTTAATTGCTTAGAGGGTAGGAAATAAATACTTGCTGATAATTTTCAGGGCAAAAAAGCTGAACACTATAGTCCTAAGAAAGATATCTATATTTTCCTCTGTTTTGTTTGCTTTGGTCTGCTGCAGATTTAATCACATCTCACTCTGCCCTTGTCTCATAAAGAGATTTGTGCATTCGGTATGTGCATGTGAGACTGTAATCTGTGCAATAGGATGGTGGAAGAGACAAACTAGGAGGGATAGGCTTAAGTGTGCCATGCAAGTGAGGCTCACTGGTGCTTGAGAACTACATGGGTTTGGAAAGATAAAGGTAAGAGATTGCACTTTATGAAAAATAGCAGGAATTATGTATCTGACACCTCGTAATTTACCTTTGGTCACACATAAGCATGGGAAAGCATTTTGCTGCTCATTGCTATTACATTCACTGGAAGCATATCAGATTAACACAAGAGCCCAGCTATCTGTCAGAACCTTGTTATAGAGCCAAAGTCATTCCAATCTCTCTAAATTACATTTCCATGAACCCACTAAGCTCCTTTACCCCCTAGTCATGCATTAGTTCAATGAAAAAAATGAGACTAATAAAGCTTTCATGAAGGTATGTTTGTCTTCTCAGCTCTAGGATTTTCCTCAAGTGAAACTACTGCAGAGATGCCCTGAACAAACATGTTCCCAGGACTGTGACTGGATGCATTTTTGTCCCCCAGCACTGGCTACATTGACATTGCTGGTTTGGTTTGACACCCTTTTCAAGCAAACCTCACAGGTGAGTCAGTCCAGCTCTGGATCCCTTTGGGGGACACCAGACCCAGAAGGTGCCTTGCAGGAGTGCACCCTGTGCAGCCTGATGGTCCTGAGCATTCAGCCCACGGCACCAGAAGAGAGGTCATGCAAGAGAACCCCCAAAACATACACGCAGTATGAATATTACAGCCTCAGCACCAACTCTTTCCCACTCCAGATCTGGTCCAACAGCACTGAACTGATTGCTAATATAGATGGACAAGACATCTCCAGGCCTCTAAATGTTATAGCCCCTGTTTCATTATTTTTTTGCCTCCCCCCTCCCTTCCCAAACCCTATCCCCAATGTTTCTGTCATTATTGTGAACATGAGGCAACATATCATTAGACCAATTGCAGAGTTTACCTGTTCTTTCTTTCTTTGTTCCTTCTCTAAAAAAAAAAAAAAAAAAAGAAAATAATCTGGAAATGCATCTTATGGAAAAAACAGTGGTGAATAAAACTCCCTTGTTATGTGCAGTCACAACAGCATTTAGTTCCATGTAACACTCTTAGCTTATCTCAATTTACATTCAAACAATGTTTCAAACAGAAAAATGTGTAAAAGTACCAGGAGAGGAAGCCTATTTAAAGTCCTCAATACCATGCATGGGTGCAGGTGCCAGGTACATCAGTCCCTGGGAGCCAGACAGCTGTGAGAAATGGGTTTGGCTCCTGGGGGGAATCCTGCAGGATAACATACATTTGCAACTGCAAATTTTTTCTTGTTAAAGTACACTTGGGCACCCAGTTTGGTATAGTCATGCTTGGTTAGGAAGGGGAAGGAGCTCTTTCTACATAGACCAGTCAGTGCAGAAGGGGAAAATTTGCTCTGCTCATGTTCTCTGGGGTTTTCTAGGATTCCAAGTATATGCAGCTCTGTAGATGCCATTGATTTGATGCGGTTGTAAGTCCTTATAGTGTGAAGAGGTTCCTTATTATTTTTCATGTCTATTTTATTCAGATATTATAGCATTGTTTTCTTCTGAAAAATCTGTGTGATGGCATAGTTAAATTCAGGAAAAAAACTTCTGTCGAAGGTTAAATTTACAGTAAAATTATGCTTTAAAAATATCTTAATGTTAGCAATTTTTATGCCTTTCAAAATAATTGTATAATTAAAAAGTAATTAAACTTTTCAATAGGTATAGATCTATTAAAGGGTCTTTTTACACGTCTAATATTTTTCTGACTTTTCAGGACACAATCACTCAGGAAAGAAGAGAAAAAAAGCAATAAACACTGAATGGGGATCCAATTTCTCCTGTCTTGATACAGAAATGAGACTTATAGCAACTTGGTCTAGATTTTAAGAATTTTCAAATCTACTGTAACCTTCAGTGCTCTTCAGCCTTCAAGCCTGTTTATTTTATACCTTTCCTGAATTACTTTTTATCTTCTGAATTATTTTTTATCTTCTTAGACTCTTTCATGAAAGAGAGTGGAGACAGGAAGTAGTACAGTAACAAACACCCAACATTTTCTACAACTGGTGGCATAATGTAATATGTGATTTTTATATGAGTTTTATGATTTTACCTCCCTTTAAGGATGTTTAAAAATAGCTTTAGAGTACATTTATAGGAGTTGTGACATTTATAGACAATAATCATCCCTGTTAGAACCTTAAAAATGGATCTAGCTTCCAGGAGGATCCTTTTTTACATGCATATGAAGGTGTTTGCCTCTTCTGCTCCCGAACAAACATTTGTGAGTAAAGAGTTACAAACATCGATGCTCAGCAGCAGCTGCCACCTGCCACATCCATTCTTCTGCCAGAGTGTGTATTTTCCATAAGGAAAGCCCCATTGCATCTTCAAGATGGAAAATGGTCCTAAAGTAGTGATGCAAATGGTGAACTGGAAATTAAAGAAGCTGAAGAAAACATGGCTCCTGCTTCCATTACTCTGAAGCCAAAATCCGATTAGCTTCACTGAAGGCAGCTTGTGAAAATGGTTTCATTTGGTATCACTGTTCCCAAAAGCAGGAGTGCCTTCATGTCTCCTGAAAAGCACGAGAAGTTTGCAGGTCAACGAAGTGTGATGTTTACCCTGCAAAGGGCTTTACCTCTCAGCCTGGAGAGGAGAAACTGCAGCAAGACCATGGGAAGGAACAGAAGCTCCTGCACGCAGGCAAAGTGCAGATATTTGGTTTAATTTTCCTGCAGGAAGAAAATTTTTTCTCTCACTTGTCTATTTTGTTTCAACTGAGTTTGTAGCCTTTGTCTTGCTGGGCTGGGAGAAGGTGATTTGGGATTTGGAGCACATTTGTGTGCCTGAATGAAGTCAGAGTGTGCTTGCTTGGAGGGAAATGTGTTACTGTTTCTTGCTGTGACGCTGCTGCTGTTGATTGAAAGGAGCCTGCTGTGCCTTACTGCTAAAATTACAGGAATCTTCAATAGAGCAACTGACAACTCTTGGAGGGGGATAAAAAACACAGAAAGAAAAAGTTGATATAAAACTATGTTGGTGGTAAAGTTTGTTGATATTAACTGTTCCTGCTATGAGCCCAAAAGTGACCTTTTCTCAGTCAGGGCACTGGAGCTTGTTCCAGGAGAAAGTATTTGAGAGTGTGTTCATTAATGAGGATTTTCCAAAAATCCAGGCAGTTTCCATCTGGGTCATCTCACAAGAATGGGGTAACAGTAAGAGTGCAGGAGCCAAACACCCCGGCTCATGCTGATCTACTATGACTCATGGTCATGGCAGCAATTTGGGAGCAAATACATACTCTTGTTGGTTTCAGAGAAATTTTATTTCAGTTGATCACTGAAAATTAATAGACCAGAAAGCATCCCATTTTCTTAAGAAGAATACTACAGGACTGTTTAGAAGGTAGTATGTTCAGAGGAGTCAGAATACACCTCCTATACTGCACTGACCAAGGGAAAAATGAGTCTCCACCCTAGTGTGTAGACTCTAAGTGTGTGTAGTTACCTAAGCCCTCAGTAAGCCAATTATTAAAGGTGCTTTAAAGGCTGCTTTTGGAATTGAATATTACACAGGAAAGAAAAGGAGGCAAAATTGTAAAAATCAGAGCAAAATATGGTGAAAAAATCAATGAATTTATTTTTGGTTTTGATTTACATGCTACCTGTACCTAAAGAGGTGTGGTATGTTCAGTTACAGAATAGATACATTCTAAACCAGTGGCATTGTGTATGCTTGAAACACATCTGAATCTGTGGTTTTTTCCTGTATCTTGTGAAAACATTACCTTTCTTGCCAAAAAAGACCAGAAATTCTCTTTAGGCAGTGCTGAACACACAGCTTACGCTTTCTTGAGCACACAACTTGTCTTTGCTTTCTTGCTTTATTCATTGCAGAACTTGCTGGTCATTTACCATCATGATTGTTCATCCAAGGTTCATTCTGTGCTCTCCCGCTTCCCCATGCCCTCAGGGTTTTCATCCTCACTCTCAGCAAGACACCAGCTCACAATATTTCATTTTCAGTCCTCAGTATCATCAAGATTGAAGCCACCACAGAGAAGAAAACAACTCTCAAGCATGTGGCACACAGAGTCCGGTGGCTGGCACTGGACTCATCTGCCCAGTGCCAAATGAGTTTCCATTAGAGAATTATGGACTTTAAGTGACAGGAATTGAGCTGAGGCCTTCTGAAGCTGAATACATGAGCTGGAGCAGTATAGCCAAGTTCTTAGTGCTGTGAAAGCTCTCTGTTCTGTGGACCAGATACTGAAGTGGTTGTACAGGGTAGAGTTTGCTTTTTGGGTTTAAACCCAAACAGAAGAAACTGTTTAGAAAGACCAATACAGTCAATGAGCTATTCACCCCAAATGTTGCCAGATGAAATAAACTCCAAAAGCAGCATTTCTTCTTCTAGGGAGAACTGTTGGAGGAAGAGCTGGCCAGTCTGAAAATCTCGTGTACACAAAACCCCCAAACCAGTTACAGACTTTTTCAGATGTATGCATGTTCTCTTGAAAGGGAGAGAAATTTGAGTACCTTCTCAGGATGCTCTCTCAAGAAGAAATGATCCATTGATGCCAGTAGACACAACAGTGAGAAGTCCACCATATTAACACAGACATTTTTCATTTATTGATTTCATGAAACAAATGCTAATCAGGCATGCAATTGCCAGACAGGCAAATACATCGTTATTAATGGACTGCAAGGAAACAACCTGCAGAGAAAAGCGGCAGTAGGTTAAACAGCGAAGTGTGCAGAGGTTACAGCAAAGTTCTGTGACCCAGAGATCATCTTTTCACCACATGTTTACACAGCTTCTAGCTCAGTGGGAGTCTTGATCTATGGTTTTGCCCCCTGAGCTGTAATCCATACAGCAGTGCTAACAACATATGTCATCTGGAAATTAGTCTCCAACCCTCAGCAGTGTAGTAGTTAATGACATGTTGTGTCTTCTTATTCTGTGCTTCAGATATCCTCTAGTTACACTAACAGTAGATTTCATTCCCTCACTGGAGGCTGTGAGCCAAAAGACAAAAGGAATTAAAACAAAAAAAAGCATGCATAAACAAAAAAAAGCAAGAAATCATTACAGTCTCTAAGGACTTCAGAAGGACCAACAGCTACATGATTTATTAAAGAAGATTCTGCATTATGCATTAAAAGCTCCAGCATAGAGTCCACCTAAGCATACCTCACTTGAGCAGGTAGTTGTACACAAGTATCTGTCCACAACTTTTTCTAGGTGTTTTTTATGCTCTTGGTACACACATGCACACAGTTTCAAGTCAAAGGGTGCCCTTACTGAATTCACCAGCAGGCTGGGAACCTTGAGTTTTACCCCAAGAAGAACACCATCATCTTTTAATCAGTGCTCTCTTTGAAAAAAAATGTCTGATGCTGGTCTCTAACATAGCTGAAGACCTTTCAGGAATTGCACTGGAAATTCAAGTAATTTATACACTAATTCTGTAGCAAGAATCTCTCAACAGCAGCAGTCTAACCCAGAATTATTTTGTATTTCTTCTAAGAACATAGTTGTCACATTATTTTGTATTTCTTCTAAGAATGTAGTTGTCACATCTACTGTTTAATGTTAGCTTGAGCACCAGAATTATCTGAAGGGGAAAGATAAACCAAGTCTTATCCTAGGTTTTAAGTATCTGCTTTCTAATTACCAATAGAATTCTAATAAACTCATTTGCTAATAAATGATGGTGTGTTCAACAGAGCCCAAAACACTTATAAAAACTTCATCCCTACCTAGCAGTGACTCTTAGTAAAACAAACTGCAACATCCATTGCAGAGCTTGTGATGTTTTCCATGAGTGGAGTCATTTTTCTGTATCACTGCAGCCTCAAATACTGGCACCTCTTGGCCTTTGTTCGCCTAAGACAGGACCACCACCTTCTGACTCCTCCTCTGCTCCACTTGGGGAAGCTGGTAATGGAAGGAGCTCCAAGAAAAGAGTCCTTGAACTCACTGCCATGAGGGACTGTCATCCTCTGGGACTTTGCTTGGGCAGCAGAGGAGGGGCCCCTATCACTGGGTCTGGCAGGACAAGTATATCTCATGGTTTGTCCTCATGTTTGGCCGTCTGAACCATACTCAAGCAGCCCACAAGTCCCTGCTGTCTATAGCTCTTGTAATCAGAACCTAAAAAAAAAAAAGTTATATAAATAAGTCTTGATAAATAAAAGTTCAATATATCGAGAGAGAGAGAGAAGAATGTGTTAAATAAACAAAAAAATAAAGCACAAGAATATAATACAATTTCAGAGAGGCTCTGGCCTAATAGCAGCTCTTAGGACAGGGCTGAAGCCAAGTCCTAAGCAAGGGTCAGATTCTGATAGTTTTAATCAAGTTGCTGTATCTGCTGTCCTGGACCTGACACCAGCTGCCAAAGTGGATGTCAGCATCTGGCTCCATCTGAGAGTAAAATTGATTTTTCTCATAGCTCTGCCTTGAGTGAGTGAAAAGAAAAGAATGCATGAAATAGTAATCATACATATATGACTTCTCCTGCCTCCTGACTTGCCCAACTCTCCTCCAGAGCCACATGCTGTGCAGCAAACTCTGACTCATTACAACAATTGCCACTCTCCATGTCTGTCTCACACAGGGCAGAAAGAAGTAAGTGCTGGATACGTAAATATTTTTCCCATGTTGTTCTTTTTTTTCTGCTCTGACATGGCCAGAGGATATAGGGCTGTCCTTGGACAGTGCTCCCTGTGTTCAGAAAAATGCCTATATTGGTCCACAGCCCAGCTGGTAAAAACAAAGAACGTGAAAACACAATTCAACGTGTGCTAAAGTTCAGATTCCAGACCCAGTACTGGTTTGTTTTCTCTTCAGGTTTTGAATTCTTCTAATAAAGGGTCTGTGTGTGCGTGCGCGTGCGCGTGTGTGGTTTGGCTTCAATATTTCCTGGAGGAATGTGTCCGCACAGCTGAACAAAATTCCTCCCTGGGGGCAGCTTGGGCTTCACAGTCACTGCAGCACAGACAGAAAATTTGATTTTACCAAGACAGAAATGGAGTACATCCTGCCAGGGTATGAGAAAAGCTTCATGCTTGACATCATTAATGGTCAAATGATAACATAAAAAAAATAATATTTTCCTTCAGTGCATTTAGATCAGGTGCCTTGAAACCTTGTCTATGTCTTTGGGAAAACAATGGGTGATAGATACATAAAAATAATCAGTATTTTCCAGCTATAAAAGGATTGGTCAGGCACCTTTTCCAAAATGGTCTTACATGCCGTGTAAGTTGCTTTTTTTCCCTGAGGCTTGGTCTGCTAACAAAGAGGTGTATTAACTACAGACGAACAAAAAAATCTGCTCAGAGCTTTTCCTCATGCTTGCAAACACTGATTTGTCTATAGGGCTACTCAGGCCTAACACCAGATCTCCCTCAATGAAGGCTCAGCTTCCTCAAAGAACAACAAACACATTTAGCCTTTTCCTAGCAAGTTCAAAACTTGATAGAAAGGCTTAGAAAATGCAACTCACTAAAGATTTTTTTTTGTTCCTACTCCTATCAAAGCAGAAAGCTAAACACAGCTGGTTTATTGGCCTCAAGAACGGACGGAGTGTGTTTGGAAATGTAACACTTCTTTGAAAAGTATGTGTAAAGCAGAATCAAAGAGTTTGCTTTGATGACTTTGATACTTTCCTGAATGTGTTTGGTTTCTTTGACTCCATTTGCTTCATTTCTCTTTGGTGTCAGAGAGACAATGGTGTGGACAATGCTATCATTCTCTGCCCAGTGCATTATTACAAAAGCTCATGTACCTAAATTATGCAATAGGATGAATTGGAACTGTATCTTTTTGATGTGAACAAAGTTGATGCCAATCTTTTTGGTTAGCATATATTTAATGAATAAAACAGTTGATGTTCTGTGTGTAGCAGCTGCTTTGCTGCCTGTACATGTGCTTTTCATGTTCCCCAGGAGCAAAACCAGCCTTTCTGAGAGCACTGTGTAGCTGCACAGTGCTGCTGGCACAGCAGTTTAAATGTTCCACTCAGACCAGGTGGGACAGCTGTCTTTCTCTGGCCAGTACATTGTCATGTCCCTCCCTGGGCTGGACTCCAAGGCCTCCAGCCTGTTTCAGACAGCTGTGAGCTCTCTCCTAGAAAGCCATGGACCATTGTGCTGTGCATCTGCAGCTTCAGTTCTCACCTCAGTCAAAGTGATAGCTACTGGTCAGCCACCAAGGTAGAGCCCAATACAAAGGGTTGGGCACAGAAGCAGAGTTCCTACTTTGCCTGGGCTCTACAGTCCCAGTGTGCCTGATCTTGAGAGACTGGGATGTATGTGCATAGTGGTGTACAGGAACACCTCCCTTTCTATCCCCTACTACAGAATTTCCCAGCAGCAGCCATGGCAAAATGGAATGTGAACAAGGCAGGCTGCGGTGGGTCCGGAGTGCCCTGAGCAGCACAGCTGAGAGCTGGCTTTGGCAGGAGAGCAGGGCAAGGACCCAGCTGTTGGAAAACCAGCTGAGTGACAAGGAAAGAGAGGTAGAAGGGAGATATGCACACATTGTCCCAACTTTCCCATACACTGAATATTCTCACTGTTTCTTTTTGCGCCCCACGTGGTCTGAATTTATCCTCCATCCCATTCACATGGGTGGCCAAAAACGGCCAGTAGTCCAGATGAGCAGATGTACTCGTACCAGCACCAATATCTCCTTGTCCCTGCTGGCTGTAACTCCTCTGACATAGCTTACGATTAAATTCACCTATTTCGTGGCAATTCTAATCAGTGGCTAATATTTATCCCATGATTAATGAGCAAGTATATAGTAATTAACTTAGCACCTTTTTTTTTCATCAACATATAATGAGTTCTTGCACTATAGTAGAAAATTTTATGTGAAGTCTCATAGACAAATACATAGTGTTATTGGATTTGATTTCTATTAATCCAGTCTCTAGCTATCTGCTTTTTATTTCTGATCATTTATGTTGATACAGACTCCTAAATGTTTAAATGAGGTCAGTGGAAGGGTATATGGTAATAGTTGCCACAAAGATAGATTTTGATTAAAGTAGTAAAGTTAAACTTCAGCTGTGTGTCTTTGTGCTGCTAGGAAGTCATTATTTCACACAAGCTGCTTGGTTACAAGGTGATGAGTACATTAACTCTGGATAATATAAGATCAATAGACAGGGTTTCCTTTAGTATTTACTCAAGATTACTGGGGAATTGGGAAGCCTCTTTCCCTCCTATGCACTCACACATGCTTTTATCCTCTTTGGGTTATTTATTTGAGAAAGATGTTTTAACAAAGAACATTTAAATTGTCCCTGCAGACTTTAGCTGTGACTTTACTCTTCTGTATTCTATATATATGTATATCAGAAGGACACTTTACATTTCAAAAGCAACGGTTCTCAGTTTTTTGAAGACAGCTGCTTATTTCAAGAGAGCTTCTCATTTGCAATGGTAGCCTCAGCTCTCAGGAAGAGAGATCACTGTAGTGATATAACTAACTCTCATTGCTGATAAGATTGCTTTTTGCCCAAATGCAGTTTGCCTACTCTTCAGCTTGGGAAACTTCTTTAAATTCTTCAGTGACTTTGCCATCTAGAAAACGACAGCATCAGAGTGTGAATCACACCATTTCAATGGGCTGATTGTGAAATAAATATGAACAGGAACAGCAGGGGGTAGCTTTTCTTTAGCAGTCACAGTTTCCTTTTCACTATATGCCCTTAAAATGCCCAGGCAGACCATTAGCAGAGAGGAAGATTGATAGAATTGCATTTACATCTTAAATCAAGCCAAGTTCTCTCTTCCCCAGCCACAACCCTTCCAAAACATCAAACAAACAAACAAAATAAAACAAAACAAGAAAAGCTGCAGCCAACTAGAAAGGAGGAAAATAAATGTAAATTTGATTAGTCTTCCAATGGAAACTAGCTTAATGGTCCAAAATTAAAAGTATAGATGTTTAAGACCTTGGCTGGTTCTACACATGAAATATATAATGCTCCAACTAGAGTGATGCTTCACTCAAAATATTTCTCTTTGTGCCATCTCTCAATGCTTTCTTCACTACATTACCCAGCTGTAATGTTATCTCACTTTTGTGTCACTATTTCTTCTTTCTTTTGGGAATAACTATAAACCAAAACTTAATAAAACTGTGAGTATAAGTAGATGCACTTCTGCTGAGGAAGGTCCCTAACCAGCCTTGGCTCTGCCACGCCTTTCACCCAGGTGGTGACATGAACACACATCCCTGGCCTGGCACCTGCTGCCCTGGGCTCCCCCTGCCACTGCTTATCCCAGTGCTGGGTTAACCCAACGCTGGGCACTCTCTGGGAAGATGCCTGAGAACCAGCTCTGCAGGCAGGAGGGGCCTGTTCAGCACCTCATCCTTGCAAATGTTCTCAAAACTACCTGTGAGGATGACAGGGCCCACCACAAGCTACAGCCTTATTCTTGTAGCAATCTACTATACCCTGTATGTAAGCAGCTACTCTCCATGTATCTGCAACACATTCTTGCCTTAGCCACCCAACTTAAACAAAGCCAAACTAAAACCACACTTGTAGGGACACTTAGTCATCTGGGAACACAGGTAATATGTGATTCAGAAGCAGAAGGAGATCCTTTTTCTGTCTTATTTTTATCAAAAGAATTTAGAATAGAAAAGTTGTTCATGTTTAGGTGGCAATTACATCTGAAACACAGTCTGTTGTTAGCACCAGTTTCTGACATTGTCTGGTATTTATTTTTTCTTTGTTTCAAGGCAAGCTGAGAGAACAAAAATGCAATTATAAGGTTTATCGATTTTTTTTAAATAAAATGAAACTTCACTCATTTTCATCGCTTCTGGATATTACCAAATAGAGTAGATCCTCAGCTAACCCCCTCTATTGTATACATTTTTATTCCTTAGAAGAGTATTTTAGCTATACAAGGTATTTGTCATATCATTTGGTTTCAAGACACTGACAGAGCTCTGAATCTGTGTTGTGTCACCAATTCACAAGACTCCAAAGGTAATACTCTGTGAGAAACAAGAAATAATGTGACTGATTTACTCTTACTTTGGCTTCAGGGCTTTTGTGCTACTAAGGCCAGTGAACTGAACACAAGTTTTAATCTAGAGTGAGAATGTGGATCCACAGGAGTCTGTGACATGTGTAACTGATTTCAGAGATGGCAGGTTTCTTCCACTATGCTTAGTTATAAAACTTGAAAAGCTGTGTACAGGAAGAAAGCAGAACTAGGAAGACATGATGTATTGTGTGGACTTGTACCTTACCCTCTCAGCCAGCTGAGATGAGAATTCATGTTACTTTGCAGTTGCTGGAAGTACTGTTGTTTGTATCTAGAAACACACACAACAATATAAGCTATGACATTTGCAGTTTTCTAGGCAAGAATAGAAAACTGTAGAAAACTGTGCCTGCTAGCCTGCTAAGCAGCTACTAAAAAGCTCTTGTGTAGGCAGTAGTTCAGCAAAGTCTCTTTGGATTCTTGTTTGGCTTGGATTGGATTGTTATACAGAGCTGCATTTTCAGTCTCATCAGTTTTTCTTTCAATGACGTAATTCTTCTGATAGGTGCTGGAATAATCCTAAAAAATACAGTCCCTCATCTCCTTTCATATTAACCACAGGGTAGACAAGAGGTCCTTAGGGGGACAGCAGAGAGCTTAGACCTTGCATTTTTCAGCACTTGAGAGGGCTTGTATCAGGCACAAATTTGGTAGATGAATACATTTATTTATATCACCTCCGGTACACTCCTTGGTGGCTGATATAATTTTTCATCACGAGGGTAATCAGGGAGGGTGGGAAGCTGACCAGAAATGATAAGACCTGGAGCTATCTGCCACATTTGCATGTGAGAGAGAGAGAGAGAGAGAGAGAGAGAGCAGGAAGGCAAGGCACAGCAGGAAAGTGTGAATAACTTGAAATACTGCTGCTCTAAACCTGAACAAGGCTCCCTCCTTGAAACCCTGCTATTGTAACCCTGACTGCAGTGTTGATAAAGAATGGTATTACCTTGGGATAACTCACACACAGGAGTGGTCTCAAAGCCCAGGAAGGGTCCAGACAAGGCACTTGTGTGTTACTGGGACAAGGCAGCTCTGCCTGTGCCCATGGCCAGAGAGGGAGCCAGGCTGAAAGCACCACTGTTATTTCACTGGAGAGGTCTGGAAGTTACTCCAAGATAAAATTGCCTTTTTCTTAGCAAGGCAGTGAAGGCCTAAGCTTCTAAATCCTGCATTACTTGAATCAATACGCCTTGCAGTCAGTGACAAGAGTATCCCTGACAAGGCTAAACCACATAATCTCCCGTCTCCCTGGTGCTGATGGCTGAGTTCCCACAGCGTTTGTGGGAAATACCATTATCCCCATTATGGAGACAGCAGCCAAGACAGAGACAAGGCTGCACTGCACTGCACTGCAGTGACAGATACTCGTGTGGACATCTCTGATCTGTCCTGGGCTCTGCCATCCTCCAGAGCGCCGTGTGCCCTCTGGGTGCAGGATGCTGCTGCCTGAGCCCCTGCTCTGCTCCAAATGCAGGTTGGACGCTGCCTGCAGAGAAGGCTGCTCAGCACAGACAATGAGAATTTTTTGGTCACTGGTCTGAGGCAGCACATGGAAATGGTTACTGCTCCCCAGCTATGCTGGGCTGTCCTGTCTCTTTCCTGGACCACAGGATTCCCCATTTCCATATGTTTTTCTTCAGGGAAAATGCCCAGTGCCAGGTTCCTGCTAGCAAGACCGATAGATTTTAGAACATCTAATTTCTTTTTCTGACCCAGATGGCTTTACCTATTTTTATAACTATTTTATGTAAGAACAGGCTATTGAGCAGTAGCATTAGTTTCCTCAATATATATGTAAATTTTTTAAAATAACAAAAACAGGGAAGAAGAAAGAAGCCTGTACCACTGAGTAAGGAAAAAGGACATTTGCTTATTTATCATGGGGAAATGGCATTGCAGCACCAGCCCAGAGACAGCTCTGAGATCCTGCCTGCCTTGCCCATTGCTCATAGCTTGGCCAAACCGCGCAGATCACCAGCAGCATCTCACTGCTATCATGGAAGAGAAAATAAAACACACGGGATTAACCCCATCTTCAGAAGCAGGCACACAGTGTTGCCGTATCAGGCTTCCCTCTGTGCCAGGAAACTGTCAGCATTGTGCACCAGCACCCCCAGACTCAGGGCAGTGTGTGAGGCTGCACAATCTGCAGGTTTTCTGTTTACAGAAAGACTCAGCAAAGTGTACTGCTGCACAGCAAGGAAAAACATGACAAACAGATAAGACCTTAACCAAGAGGCCAAAATGTCTCATCCTGAGCTAGAAGCTTGCAGAGCAGTTAAGCCCTGCTTTGAAGCAAGAAGTGGCACCTTTACCACAAGAAACAGCTGAGTCACTTTGGGCTTTGAGGTGCTGCTTAAATACACAGGACTTTCTCTGTTTTACTGTTTTATGTCTTGCCTTTCCTATTTCTCAATATAATCAGAAATTCATTTCATGAGGTGTCTCATGACATTCCCCAACTATTTTAAAATAAATTAAAAAATTTTCATTAAGCAAGTGGATTTTAGTATTAAGAAATCAGCAACTTGCAAGGGCTTTTATCAAAAGTTGGCGGACACCCTGGTAGACTGTTCAAACATGGGAGGAATTTCTGGCTGCATAGTTAGTCTTTAGACTTTAAGAAAAATATTACTGTTTGAGTTTTCAGTAAATTAGAAGCAAAAAGACAACATAGTCAATTTTTTTTATAAAATATATACACAATTATGTCATTGTTGGCTTCTAAGTTTCTTCTCAACCCGTGTGTCTGCTTTTGCTATGGAATATTCCTCATACAAGAATAAATAAATGCCCTGTGAAGAACACTCAGAGATGTAGTGACAATATCAGCCTCAAGAGTTAATGCAAAACTGTGAGAGTGGTCCCGAGCCCTTGAAGCCCCAGGCCCACTGAATGGAAGAGCACAATAAAGATGTGTCTGTGCTGGAGATATCCACAGCATGATGGTCATAACCAGTATGGGGGCACTGACTGACTCCTGCTGTGCTCCCTCCTCGTGCCAGCCTGAGCGTTGTCCCCCAGACTGGAAGGGCTGTAAATAGCTGCTGCTGCATAGAGGCAATCCTTAGGCGAGTTCTGACTATAATACATTTTGATCCTTTTCCCCTTCCCCTCCTGTAGCTCTAAATTCTATTTCAATGTCCATTTTGAATATTGCCTGTAAGAGGCTGTTAGGCTTTGTAAAGAACAGCTTGTGTTGCCCTGTTAAAGACCTTCTCTGCCCAAGGCAGGGAATGCACCAGAATTAATATGTGGCCTTGCATAAGTGACTGCATAAAAACAGTACTGAAAAGATTCTGGAGTTTCCAGGGCTTTGGTAGCTGTGAATCTGGTTCACAGTTGTGCTAGGTCCTTTAGACTGAAAAGACTTCCAGTGCCTAGTGTCACTTGCAAATTCTCCTGATCTCACCACTGAGCTTCTTAGAGAAAAAATAAATTATTTACTCATACCTGGACCATAAATTGAATGTACTCAGAGATCAAGGATCTTGCTGATGAGCTACAAATAGAAATAACTAAGAAGAAAGTATTAGTCTTTGTTTAACTGAATTGCAGATTCTGCATGCTGAGATAGGCAGTAGTGCTGATGAGATACTGGATATTGGAAAATATTCATTTGGGTCAGAGTCAACTATGCAAGTAAATCTGGCCCAGGGAAAAGATATGGGTGAGGAAATTAAACTCCGGTACTTTGTTTTTTTCAGGGAAAAAAAAAAACAACCCTACTGTTTCTGAGGGTAGCTAAGCAAAAAGCTCACAGCAAATTATCTCAGCAATTTTTCCCCTTCACAAAACAGCTATTTAGGGTGGGGGGTTTTCTCTTGTTTGTTTGAGGGGTTTTTGTGTGGGTGGGTTTTGTTGGTTTATTTGTTTGGTTGGTTAGTTGGTTTTGTTTGTTTTTTGGTTTTTGGGGTTTGTTGGGGGGTTTTTGTTGTTGTTGTTGTTTTGTTTTGTTTTAAATTTGATTAAGTGTTTCGGTGAAGCCTGGATCCAGCCATTGCTTTCCTAAGTCATCCTTGGCAGCAGCTGGGTTGCTGACTTCTAGTACTGGAACATCATTTATGCTGTTCAGAAAACTGCTCTTCTGGCAGGGCAACTACCTTTCAGCATCTTGCCAAACATGAATGTGTTAGAAGGATAATATTTCACTCCTACCTTCAGCTGTTCTTTACAGCAATGAGATGGTGATTAGGAGTCTGTTTCTTTACCAGCATGACTTCCAGTCAGTAGGGTCCTTTCCTTGGATGTGCACCAGGTAGCTGTGTTCAGATCTATGATCTGGCTGCTTGGGGCCATCTCAAAAGGCTTCCTGTCCCACTCTGGCCTCTTAACTGACTTGTCTGGGTAACTCTTCTGAAAATAGGACCCACCAGTCCAAAGCCAGTCCTAAAATTCCCACAACCAGGACTCCTAACTTTTCTTTCCTCTCCAAGGATCTACCACTTTAATATTCAGGAGCACATGATATTACTAAACTAACTGTTCTTTGTGAAGACAAAGAAGTGCATAACAAGACAGTAGTATACAGACCTGTTCTCCTATTTCTCCCAGTTGTTTTGGTGGATTTAACTGAGTCCCCTGCAACATACAGAGTATATCTTTTTCTCCAAAACCAGTTTTCCCACCTTCAGATGAATCTTTCTGGTGTACTACAATGCCAGGGGACTGCAGTGCTTCATCAGATACTTTATTGTTTCAGTTAATAACTTACTAAAATCTGAATGTAAAAATTTGGAGGTGGCATAACTTTCAAAATAAACAGTTCTTCATTCAAGGGTACCTCCATTTTACAAGACAATTAACATAAAAAACAACATATGTTCAGCTTCAGGCCTGCATCCCAACATCTGGACTTCTCAGCGTCATCTGTCATCTAATAAAAGAACAAAGCCTCATAAATTCAACCCAGAAAGCAAAATGATTTTTATAGATTTATCACAGCCATATAGAGATGTATTCACTTTGCTTGAGACTATGAATATTTAAATATATGGGTCTCCCCAAGCAGCCATCACAAGCACTATTGTTTTGATTGACACACTGTGAATAATGGAATCACAGAATGGCTTGTTTTGGAAGGAACTTTAAAAATCACCTCGTTCCAATCGCGCTGTCATGTATGGGGACACTTTCCACTAGACCAGGTTGCTTGCTCAGAGCACAATCCAACCCAGCCTTGGACACTTCTGCAGATGGGGCATCCACAAATTCTAGAGGCAACCTGTTCCAGTGCCTCATCAACTTCACAGGAAAGAATTTCTTCCTAATGTCTAGTCTAAACCTACTCTTTTCCAGTCTGAAGCCATTCCCTCCTGCCGTGTCACTACATGCCCTTGTAAAAAGTTCCTCTCTATCTTCCTTGCAGGCTTCCTTCAAGTACTGGAAGGCTGTAATTAGGTCACCCTGATGTTTTCTCTTCTCCAGGCAGAACAATCCCAATTCTGTCAGCCTTTCCTCATAGAAGAGGTGCCCCATCCTTTTAATCAACTTGATGGCCTCCTCTGGACTCACAGCAACAGGTCCATGGCCTTCCTGTGCTGGGGAAGTTTGCTTTTTGGAAGGATTTCTCTCTATCTGCAGCCTATGTAGTCCCATAGCTTAGAGGAGAGGCGCATGTTCCAAAGCACATACAGGATTAGGGCCTGTGACACTTTGAGAGCCCTGTGTTTTTTCTGACACGTATTTCTGTTGTTTGAGATGCTCACTAGGTTGTTTTCCTTCTGGAATGAAAAGAGCCAGTGGTGCTTGTTTTTGTTACCCTCGCTCCCTCTTTCCCTGCTCCGGGCAGGAAAGTGCTTGCAGCTCTGCCTCATAGGTTGGCAGGAAATTTAAGACGGCAGTAAGCTGCTGCTCGGACCACCCCCTGACTTTTCTTCCTGTTCATGCAGGAGACTATTTAATTGAGGGCTGATTTGTCCAACTTGCTCGTTGACGCTCAGCAGTACCTACCTAAGCAGTGGGAGTGATTTTTTTCCCTCCCTTCCTCCTCTTTTGGACAAACTCCCCACAGTGAAGATGCTGCTCCTGATTGCTCTGCTCTCTGCTGCCCTGCTAGCCAGTGCAGCCCCTCCAACCTGCTACTCGAGGGTCTTGTCTCTGAGCAAGGAAATCACAGAGTCCTTTAAGGAGTTGCAGACCTCCAAAACTGTGGTAAGTCCCCCTAAAAACTGCTCCTGCACAGACACTGCAGGTTGTCACTTTTGACACAGATTTCTCTCAAAACAAAATCACAATGAGCCATTCCTCTTTCCCGCAGGACTCGTGTGTGGAGACGCTGCCCAGGCTGTACTTGGACATACATGTAAGTTTGCACACTTCATTCTTACTGTTGTGCAGTAAAAGCAGCTAATGAAAAGTGAGAATAACTCTTAATATTATACCACAGAGGAGAGATTTAAAAGGATTTTTTAAAGTTTAATTAACTAGATAGATGAGTGACAAAAAAAAGTCGAAGCTTGAACCTTATTAAAAACCCTATGGAGTTTCTGAGATAGTACTTGATTAAAAATTTTAAAATTAGGAAATCAATATTTTTAATTTATTACCATATGCACACAATTTCTTTACTGTGATAGAGCCTTTTTGGAAGTTAAATATATGCAACAAAACTTTGAATAATAGTGTAAAAGAAGAAATGTAGAATTAACTTTCTTCACTTAATAAATCTGCTTCATTTTATATCCTGGGTGGTTTTTGGCATCTAGTTTTAATAACAAGCAGTGCGGGCATACCTTACTGGCTTTTCCTCCTTTAAATAGCTACTTGTTGAATACAGAAAGAAAAAGTGTGCCTGAGGATATGGAAGTGTGACACTGAGAAAAAAAAAAAACAACAGTTGTCTCCTAGCTAAAGAAATATAACCTTCACACAAAGTTAGTGCTGTAGAGGGTTCTGCAGTGGGATATTTGATATGTTTTCCTTCTTTTTCCAGTGTTCAACAGAGTAGATAAAAAATAGAAAATATCAGACAAAACAAATTTCTGACACATTTTTCCATAAGCAACCACACCAAGCCTTGCAGTTCAGGACACTCTAGATCCTAGTTCCAGAGCTGCCAGTGTCTCATATCATGGCAAAGACCAAGAAATGTGATTCCAGTGCCTCAGTTTCCCTGGCTTTAAAGGAAAAGCTGGGGTATTTATTTACCTGCTTCACAAGGAAGGGCACTGTGAAATTCATGTTGTCTGTGTTTTATTTTTATAACACAAAGTCTGAGGTAAAAATTACTTTGAAAAATCAAGACTGGTAGTCACAGTTTCTCCTGTTGTGCAGGAACAGAGGAATTGAGTCTGTGAGATTGTAATAATCTGTTCATCTGCTAAATCAGGTGCTCTCTAAAAAGTGAGATAGTGCACCTATTCTACTACAGGAGAAGATTTGATTGTATTGGTGCTGCTGCCTCCTAAAGTATGAGAGAAATAAACTGGCAGACAAAGACTGTATATATGCAATTTTCCAAGCACTTATTTGGACTAAACATCTTTGTTATAAAATATTGATGATTAATTTGCCCGACATAAGGTTGCATAGATTACATGTACATAGAGGTAGGAATTCAAGGTTCCCACACAGCGGTAAGAATTTTGGAAGTGGTGGGCGAGAAACATAAATCTGTATTTGTGCAGGGTTACACAGACCTCTTTTGCATGCTTTGCAGAATTACTGTGTGTTGGCAAAACTCCGTGATTTTGTGGCCTACCCTGGATGTGACAGAGTGGTTGAAGTGAATGAGCTGAAGGAAAAAGCCCGGAGCCTGTACACCATCTTGATCTCCTACTGCAGAAGGGTAGGTCAAGATACATCAACAGGGACAGAGTCCCTGCTTTTAGCCCTGCCTGTCTCCATGCTGTTCCCTGACAGCCAAAACTGGATAAGGCCCAAGTCTCTGTGCTGTCTTCTGTTTTGCTCCTT